>JAAKBF010000324.1:1200000-1650953 GCA_012656075.1 Phytophthora hibernalis
TGCAATAGATGTTAAAGCACTTAACAGTACTTGAGTAGAGCCCGCCGGTGTTGGGAGAGGATGGTATAGTCAAACTATTAGAGCTATCGGCAGATAATACCTTTTAGCTTCCATAGTACCAATCGTTGATACATTGATGAGTGATGATAAGCCCGATATAAAGGTGCTTAGATCATAAGTCACTCCTGATTGATAGTAGCTAGTCGCATTGATGTAATAAGCTGGTCCTTTAAGCCAAATAGATCTGCTAGATCCAGTCAGGTTAAGCGAACCATTTATCGTCAATCCAGTCAGGTTAAGCGAACCATTTATCGTCAATCCAGTCAGAGTGCCAATCGATGTAATATTTGTTTGAGATGCTGTTGATAATGATCCTGTCAGAGTAGTCGCTGATAATGAATTGATACCACTTCTACTACCTGTAGATGAAAGCACCAACGCACTATTATAAGTAGCCGCGCCTGGACTAACACCACTCAGGTAGGTTAGACGGTAGTCAGTTTTGCCAAGATATAGAGTCTGTGCGTATTTGTACGTTAGATACCCACTAGAATCCAGAAAGTTAGTAAGCGGGGTTATAGGCTGTTGATATAAATGTCGGTTGTGGATAACTGAGACCACTCATGATCGATTTTATCTAGAGCTATATAGATCAAGCGATATTATTAAACGATCATGGTCGCTTTTAGACAGAAGTCAAGGGATGCAAGCAATGAGACTTCGCTTATTCCGGATTTCGGCGCATCACTGTCCAAAAGTATCGCTCGGCTGGTATAGGTGATATCTCCGCTCTAGATATCAAAACTTTGTTTGGAATGGTGGTACTCGGACCCAGTTTTTCAGGCAAGAATAATCTCTGTTTGTTTATACTCAAGCATTCTCCACATGTCTTCGCGCACTTAACCATCATTGCTCGCAACCCACATCAGGAGCTGTATGAGTATCTTCGCGATAAACTGGATGGATTTGTCACATTTGCTGACCCAGATTTACCCCCAGTGTCGACCAAGTACGACGAACCCCTCTAAGTTCGAACAAGCCTGAGCTTGTAATCATAGTTGGCTACAGCAACGATAAACTACTGCAGAAGAACATATTTTCACACTACTTCACTCGTGGAAGGCATTTCAAATTGAGTACCATTTTCTTAAGTCATAGCTATTTTGCAACCGATAAGATGATTCGTTTGAATGCAGAGTATGTATCGATCATAAAAGCAAATTCAAAACGTGATTTGCAAATGGTTGTCAAAGACTTCAATATAGACGGTCTAAACGATCGCAATATCATGACAGCATATAACAAAGCCACTGGTCGAAAAGGACAGATCCTCCTCGTGGATTCCGTCAAAGGTCAGCTCCGCTACAATTTTGATCAAGTTGTAGATCTCACTCAGTTATGAGTAATTCTAATTGATCAGTCAGAATTATACTCTAATCATATATAACTAAGATGGCAAGCTTTTTGAAAATCGACAGTACCAATCTTGTACAGGATGGGTACAATTCAACGTGGCGTACTCGTTTCCTGGTTCGGCGGCCGATTTCCGTGATGTAGCCTGCGCTATTCAATCCATTAGTCTGTACAACAGTGAGTACAACATTGATTCAATGCAGTTCCAGAACACCACCTTCAAGGTTGAAATTCCTACAGCTGGAACTACTTCCACGGTCAATATTAGTCTACCTGATGGCTATTATAAGTACTCTGATATCAACAGAAGCATTCAAACCGCTCTAATCAACGCTGGTGCCTATCTCATCGATCCTTCCGGTAACAATGTTTTCTACATCCAACTAAACGAGAATAGTGTCTACTACGCTGCACAATTTGATTTTATCCCAACGCCAACGACTCTACCGACTGCCGGAGGTACTTGGGTACGTCCAGCAACAGGTTTATACTCATCTGGTGGTACTGGGCTACCTACAACTACTCGAGTTCCTCGATTAATAATTGATAATGCTGCTTTTGGATCAGTAGTAGGGCTATCGGTAGGCACATATCCAGCAGCTTCTTTAACTGTCGCAAGTGCCCAACTATCGAACACCATTCCGCAAATTCATCCTACCAGCTCATACACATCGTTCGTTGTGATCTAATAAAAATGAGTATGTCGTATCGGGTGATATTCTATCTGCTTTTGATCGAGGTGATGCAGATATTGGTCAGCTAGTTACTTATAAGCCGTCTCAGTATGCTTGGATGAACTATCACAATGGTTCGAGGACAACTATCACAATTAGTATCTATAACCAGAACGATAAGAAAGTGAAATTCCGAGAAACTTCTGTTTCGTTCATGCTCTTACTAAGAGCCAAAAAATAAGCTCTGACCTACCATCTGCGAACTACGCGCTCCGGCGCTGCAGATGGCCAATTTTTTGTTTGAATACTTAGGACTGGCGGGTGATACTATATTAGTACAACTTTAGCTATCATATTACGGTGGAATTCATAATCTAAAAGAGGCGGCTGCCATAGGTTTAGAGCCACCCGATTCACCCTTACTTCGCATAGCACGGAGTTTAGCCATGTGATCCTTAGCCTCCTGGTAGCCCTTAGCAAATTTGACGGGTCTTTTAGCAGCCTTCTTAACTGGAACGCCAACTCCATAACGACGACGGACCTCTCCTCGAATCGATTTGATGAGACCCGAATGTTCAGGTTTGGTCGCCTTACTCAGTAGATATTTCTCTCCGACATCGACAGCATCAGTAAGAATACCCTTTCGTTTTGTGTAGCGAGAGCGCGTTTAGCACCTTTCTTTACATCGGACATTGATATACGACCACCTGCGTTACCCACGTCGCTATCGTCATCATAAATACCGATACCTGTCATCGATTTAATTGCAGCTCTGGCAGGGATCGCGCCTTGGGGTGCTCCTAGAGCGGTAGCGAGAGCAGGAACAGCTGCATCGGCAACGCGGGACAAAATACCCGAGTCCTTAGCGAACTTGAAGGCCGACTTAATGCCTCCCCAAACTTTTCCCCAAATACTCGCCCCATGCATACCACCACCTTGCATATGCTTGAGCGGATATCCAATTTCCTTCTTCGTGATAAGAAGACGCGTTCCCTTACCAGATTTACGAGCTCGGAGGGCTTTTGCATACAATTCGGGGTGAAGATGGAGCGTAGCACCAGCCCCGCTTAACTCATCTTTGGAGAGTGATAGCGTTCCGGTCTTGAAAGCTCGCTTGAGCTTTGACTCAGGAACATCACTGGCGATAGCTAATTCGCGGTACATTGTAATAACCTATATTTGTTGAGCTAAATAATTTCTATTATAGAATAGTCAAATTGATGTCTTTCATCTTGTCAAATACCTCCGGTTTCTTATGCTGCTTGGAATATAACCAGAGCATACATCATATTCCACAGTAGTCGCCATATGTCCCTTGCTGCTGCTTGCTATTGTATTTGCTAATACCATACTTGGTCGGAGGACCTTCTCCCATTGAATCGTAATATTGTCCGTTGTGGACGCATGTCCAATGACCTACTGTAAAACCTGTGATAATGCCCCATGGGGTACTTCGTTAGTGCCCCACTGCTAGGGTGGGGTACCATTTTAGGTGGGGTATAATTAAAGGCATGGGGCACTATGAACACGAACGTCAAGTTAAGGTGTGGTGCATTGAGTTAGGACGAGCGTTTGAGCTCGATCAGATATCAATCTCAGTAATTGCGTCGGTAAAGTCGTCCTTGTCCTCAGAGTCCCAGTTCCCTCCTTCCATGCTAGCTTCTTCGGGAGCTTAAGCTACGGTGTCAATGGTTGGTTTCGATTACACAGCATCTGTAGATACAAATTCGTGCATGAAATACATGTACATTATTACTTCATAGAATTAGAGTATTGGATGTTGAACTCGTTTGATCAACGCCTGCACACGCACGAAAAACTTCGCCCAGCGCTGAACAATTGCCTCCGGATTCAGGTCTGCTCGTGGCGCCACGAAGAGAGTGTTTCGCGCCACAAAACCTGAAGTTGAACAGTGCTGGGGTACTATTAAAGGGTATGGGGTACAATTAGAGGGTTACTTTAAAGGGAATGGGGTACAATTAGAGGGTGGGGTACAATTAAAGGCTGGGGCACTGTAGGATGTCCCCACTTCGGTGTCAATTTTTTGTTGGGGGTGGGGCACTATTAGAGGGGTGGGGCACAATCACAGGTTTTACAGTATATTCAAATTTGGTGGTCTCAGTAGAATCAAATATGATCCTTTTTTAGGTAGTGGTTTCTCAATCTCGCTAGATTCAAAAATGTTTTACAAATGTACTTGTAATCTATTCGCGAGCTCGATGAGGTCATGGTCGCTGGTTATAGGATTGATAAGGTCAGCCATAATTATTATTTTAACGAAAGTATATTAGGAACCATATAGATTCGACGATGAGCGAAACACAACTTTGCGACCAATATTTGTACCAGAGCTCGCTTAAGAGCGATCCTGAGATTAAGGTAGCCTCTGGTAAGCGGGTACCGTTTGTAATCGATCTTAACCAGGGCTCGTATCAGAATGGTATTATTACTATTGACGCCACGTCACAGCTAAACGGCTCGGAAGGCTTTGCTTGCCTTCGTGATGCATACCTAATGCTGCCGTACAATGTCTCAATGCGAAACGGCACTACTGTTCAGAGCGCTGCTGCTAATTGTTTCTGTGTGCCGCTGAAATGTGGAAACTGGAATGTCATTGATTCGATGTCGCTGGAACTCAATGGAAAAACCATTGTCTCTATGGCCGACTACAAGATGTTTGGAACAACATCCGCACCCAAACAAGTTATTCTCCTCAATATGTTGAGAAGCATGATGCTGAGTCGTTCCTATTTCCGGACGCTGGTTAATCTGCTACTTACAATTCTGTCACGAACTCAACTAATGGTGATGGCTATTCAAACAATACAGCATTCTCAGCCGCGTTTAATGTATCCAATCCCCGGTGGAGCCACTATTCCTAACGATGGCTTCGTGAAGCGCCTCTTATCAAACCCTCCCAACGCGGGTGCTGATTTCACGGCTAGTTGGCCTTCTCTTGGTGGATCAGCTGCATCTACAAACATCGCTAATCAAACTGCATGTGGTGCATTCGTTGCTGGATCAGGTTCTTCTAGTGCAATCATGGGTACATGGAACTCTGACCTTCATCCGATCTTTAAGGAGCTTGACCTCTTGGCTAATCCTCAGATTCGTCTTCGCTTCCGCGTCAATCAGGGATCATCTGTTGTTGCTGTAGATTCTGTAAAGAGTATGTCGCTAACCTCTACTACTCTAGCATCCGGTAATACCTATCCCGTCATGATTGCTGCCTCATCTAGTTGAAATCCTATGAATGGAGTTCTTCCAGCAACTGCTAATGGTTTTAGTATCGCTTGGGGTGCTGTCGTCAATTCGCTAGAACCTACGCTTGATGGAACCTACATGCCTTTCACGACATCTTGTCTGTATGTACCATTCGTTCATCTCGAAAACCCTCAAGCCATTATTTCGAAACCTGTCAAGAAGGTGCGCTACAATGATGTATATGCCCAGCGATTTGACCAGCGCGCTGGTATTTGTAAGCAGTCGAGTCAGTTCAACGCTTCCTTTGATATACAGCTTTCGGCGAGTGTTACGAATGCAAAGTACATTGTGGTTCTCCCGTTTGCCGAACAGACTAATAATTTTGCATCGGCGGCTGTGCAAGAGTATCAGAGCCCCTTTGATAGCGCCCCATGGACGGTACAGCCGGGTTCGTCGATTCGCAACTTCAACGTACGTATCGGTTCGCAGCAGGTGTTTGACATCAGTCACGTCTATGACTTCCATCATTTCACTAATGAGATCGCCAAGATTGGTGCTATCAACGGCGACCTGTCTCCTGAGCTTGTGAATGGTCTTCTTGATTATCAGACTTGGTCGCTTACCAACCGCATTCTGGTGGCAGATGTTAGCCGCCTGACAGAGCGTGATGTACCTCAATCGATCCAGATCCAGGGAGTCAAAGCGGGTTACCAGGGAGTCAATTTGATTGTGCTTGTCATTAGTGAACAGGAACTAAGCTTTGATAGACTAACTGGCGAGGTTCTAAAGTACACCACAGCTTAAGAAAACATATATGGATTTAATTAAAAATTTGATTGATGTAACCATATAGATATCATGTCAACAACACTTTCTTTCGGCAAGCACAAAGGCTTCAGCATTGATAAAGTATTTGAAAAGGACCCAGGCTACTGTCGCTGGCTTCGTAATCAGAAAATGCTAATTGGAGATTCTGACTCGGACATTGGTAAATTTCTTGCGAGCAAGTTCGCAAATGGATCCGATGACGAATCGTATCTGCTTAATTTTGGTAAGTGTAAAGGGCGCACAATCAATCAAGTATTTGCTGTTGGCGAAGCATATTTTTGTGGCTACGTTGTTCTAAATTTGCCACTGAAAAGGCACCGAAGATGTGTGCCTCTATTGACGAGTTGTTCAACTAATTGAATGATATTTTTTGTGATAAAAACTCAAAGATGAGTGAATTCATATCTTTGATTTAAATCCGTTAGTTCGATCAAGATTCGCCCGAGCATTAGCCTCTTCATCAAGTTGTCTTGTGGCACATAAATGTCCGTGCTTTGAAGTTGGCATGGTCAAGACCCAAGCTTTGTGCTTCGGATAAGTACAAAAATGGGCGTAATTCCAACGATTCATAGACTTACCACATGGACACCCACATCCTTGTATTGTGATCTGAAGATAACTGTCATCATCTTTTCTGCTTTAGTAACATCCGATACTGCTTCGGGAAATTTACTTGCTGGATGCAAGCTGCATCGATCTTTGGTTTTCGCTCCTGGGCACGTCTTACCATTTTTCATAATATAGTTGCACATCGTAAAACCTTGGTTTATATACTTAGTAGTTTACCCTTCAGGATCACTTTAATTTGTTTTCCTTTAATGTTTAATCTCGTCGGTCGAGATGATTTGAACCTGCTGCTGAAGCGTTGGATGTTTCTCGCGATCGAGAGGTAGCGCCTTTGCAACACCCCTGTTTAATAGGTACGCCTAAACCTCTTCTGCTTATTAAATTAGCGTAAGAAAAGGCGAAATTAAAAAAATACTCGGGATTATTGCTAGATATTACTACTCACATAATGTAAAAGTACTCAAAACTGCATTGGCCGATTGGTTGAATCTTCGATGGTGAAACCGCCATGCACCCCAAATCTGACTGCCGAATTCACACTAAGTCTGATTCGTACTTACTGTGACATGTGCTGCTATGGGCGAGTTCGCAAATGACTTGTAATTTGTATGTGGCGGTTAGCGAACCGCCCAAGACCTGCAAATTTGGAAGGAATTCACAATACAGTTATTAAGAAACGACTCAGTTTTTCCTCAACAAGACACAACGCACAATTCATTGCGCAACAGAGGAATGATGTGTAAATCGGTAAACACGAGGTAAGTGCTAAGAAACTTGACTAAGAAATGAAGCTACATTTGTCGACATGATGTCTAATGGAAAGACAAAGTCCTCGGTACAGTACTCAATTCAAGTTACATGTATGAACCTTGGATGGCTCGTATACAGTAGTACTGTCCGTCATTATAATGGTACAGTATGAGACTCGACGTAGTCGCTTAGACTCTAGCGTGGTCACCCATGTTCCAGGTATTAGCTCTAAAGTACGGTGAAATGTTTTTAGGCTGATACTTTCCTCCACGTGCACGGCACGTGCGTATTTAAATATCATTTTCCATTCTACTGTCCAAGCCAGACATCTTCGCTTCCTACTCTCGCAATTCTGCTAATTATAAGTAGTTATATGTATTATAATAGTATCCGCACGAATGTGCAGCTTACCGAAATGCATTTGAAGTTCAAATTTTGAACCAGTCTGCCAATTGTAGTGTCTGCGAACAGCATGTACAAGTGAAGCACCCATGATTCCGAGTTCGTCAACCTTTAAGCATACCGGTAATGGCAGCACGAGTTGCATCGAGAAAGGCTGTACTGTGAATGCCAAATTAATAAGAAAGTGCTTACGTAGACCAACTATCTCGTTAAAGCCAGGCGAATAACCCTAGTACCTGAAAGGCAACCAAAGTTGCCGGCTTCGGCCGGCGAGATCAAGCGCAGCGCGTAGCGCTGCAAGACTAGGGTCAAACGAACGGGCTTGGCCAGAGAGATTTAGCATCGATGTGCGAAGCGAAGTCTTCGCGCGGTGTGCTAAACCTCGACATTTGCCACGCCACTCCCGGAGGGGAGGTTTAGAGGTCAGGGGTTCAGTTGCTGTAAGAGGTGCTTAAGTTGCAGGATAGTTGGTTTATGTCCATATAGTTGGTCTACGTAACGAGTGCCAAATTATTAAAGTAAAATGTATTTCTACCGATGGTGGAAATTCTCCACCTGATTGCTAATTATTGCCGGTTTTACTCATTCCAAAAGTATCCACACCGTTTTGCAAAACTCCAACAATATAAATTCAGGAATAAAAAATGTTCGGTGTGAGTTGTCTTCTACTCGTGACGCCTTCGCAGCAGTCGGCAAACCCACGACAGTTTTTCATCTTGAGAATTGAAACAACAAGTTGTCTGACAAGTCAGTGACAACTCATTCGAGCTTACAGAATATGGGCGTTCTCTAAGGCCCTGGTCTCTCCGTCGGTGTCTGGGTCTCGGAATAAGAGAAGCGATGCTGATTGGCCGGTGATTTATTGCTTTTATTCCCACCCCATGGGGTGGGAATTAATTGAGGATTACTAGTATATTCCGAGATAGATATAAATTAAAGTCGGAGAGGCAGTTGCCAGACCGTCAAATCATGCAAAATCATGATATACGACGAAAATTCGCGAAGTTACACCCCTTCAACAACCAACCTTCATCCTTTACTAGACAACACTTTATTCAAGTCACTTTACAAAAACGACGGGGAATTTGCTAGTTCAACCAATCACATTTTATTTAGCATGATTCTGACTAGTTTATGCTGCGTAGTTGACCAATCAAGATACGTTATTCTAGGTCATAAACGATTCATTTCTTTAGACCAACTCCATGTGTGCGCTTTTCCCGGCACATTCTCCGGTTGCAGAGAACTTCGGTACAACGATTCACGCCTAGAACGAGTTTGAAAGGGTATACAGATCAGCAACCCAACTATCAGCACCAGCAATCTAGGGACAGCGTTGGGGAATTACGAGGTCGTTTATCCCCAGACCCAGACACCGACGGAGAAACCTGGGCCTATTAATTAAAGGTGCTCATCATTTTCTAAAAGGCGTGGTCGTATTTAAAAGGTGCTCATTCAAGATGTTATATAACACGGGGTGCAACCAGCATCGGAACCACCAGCACCTCACGTAGGAGGGAGCTCGAGCGGTCCGAGCAACTACAGCAGGTGCTTATCATTCTTCTTGTGTATAGCTAGCTGGACCAATGGCTTGCCTACAGATTTTGGAATCGGCTAAACTCTTCGGCTGGTCATTACACTGTATGCCATCTTTATTCTGTGGGCATTCTCCAAAAGGTGCTCATGATTATCACCATTTTCGAAAAGGCGCGGTCGTCTTTAAAAGGTGCTTGTTATCCTAACCGACAGGAGAGATGGCAGCTTGGCTTGTCATGCCAAGAAGTGGAGCCGTGTGTAGTGATGTAGGTGCACGAACATCGAGCATGCACCTGATGAGCGTACTAAGCGCTTACACCACCGTTTCCACGACGTATTTCTCGATAGACGTGTAGTCGTGGACAGTGAGTATATTAGGCCATGCGGGGTCTCCTCTGGAAGCTAACCTTTCCGCAGGCGGGTGAGGCATTTTGACAGTGGAAATGCTGCAGGAATATGGTTGTGATTTCTGAAGTGCTGATCTTGTTGTCCGTATCAGTCTGCAATTATTAATATGTGGTATGTCATTTCATAATACTTCGTACATGTATTAATACATGTACATTACCGGCCGTTTGCAACCGGGGTTGTATTTCTGGGGGTCAGCGGCTCTGATTGGTCACTGGCCTTGGTGGACAGCAGTACCAGCCACCAACGAGGCCAATACGGCTCCAAAACAGGGGGTATCGAAAACAAGTTTGGTTGTAGTCGGAGAGGTAATACTGATGCGGATTTACAACCCTAGCCAATACAAAAGAAAAATACGCAGATTGGGTTGCAAACGGAGTGAAGGGTCATTGCGAAATCCTCCATCGCGAGACTGGACACACTCGCCGCCGCAGCAATGAATCGATACAAAGCAGAAATGGTGAAGTTGATGGCGTTCAAGGACGACATTAGATACGCCGCCGACCACGTGTTCACAACGGAAGCCCTTCTGCAGATCACGCCGGGTGACGTGTGCCGCTGGATGAACAAGAGAGCCTATGGAGAGCCAGAACCGAGTGAAGACATGAAGCCCGTACACGCCAGATCAAGCACGCTTGAATTCGCTAAGAAAGCGATTTCTTCTTTTATGCCGCGCGTCAACGCGACGTGGGATCCCGTGACGGCACAGGGTAATCCGACTCGCTCGGACGCGGTCAATAAGTTGATCAAGAAAATTAAGCGCTTTGAAGTGAGGCGGGAGGGGGCGACTCAAATGCTCGGCGGCCGATCGAGTTTGACGAGTTCGTGAACCTGCTAAAGCTTGTTCGAGGAGAACGAGCGAGCTGGTGCAAAGTACATGGTGGGTAGTGTGCTCACGCTTCAATGGCACATAATGGCTCGAATTGACGACATGATGAAGTTGCAATTCAACAACAACTTTACCCCCAACACACAGTATCCTTCTTCTTTCCTCTGCCAAGTCCGTTGGTCCAAGAACATATCCGAGGAACGCGACGCGCCCGAGCAGATCGTGTTTGGTAGCATGGATCCTCGACTGTGCCCTCTACCCAACCTCGCTATCTACATTGAGACCTCAGCAAATGTAACACATTCCGAGTTCATATTTTGCAATCCGAATGACGGAGATCGGGTTATGAGACGCTTTCTGGAAGCCATGTTTAAGAAAACAACTTTCAAGAAGCTCAAGGAAGGGAAATTAGGGACGCATAGTCTCCGCAAAGGTGCGGCCACCTACTGCAGTCGGTGTGGAGTCTCTAAAGACTATGTAAATCGGCGTGGTCGGTGGCGAACACGTAAAGCAGTAGTGGACGTCTACATCGACAATACACAACCTTATCCAGACGCATGTGCAGCGGCAGCACTGGCCAGTCCTGCTGGGCCATGCTTCTACAATTTAAAACCCGGCATTGGATGCGTTGAACCGAGCCTGCTCGTCAACGATGTTGCTCCGGTAGTCAAACAGGTCATGGGAGAATCAATTGCAACGACGCTGGCACTGCCGTTGTTATGGGCTGCATTAAAACCGACAGATGCCGAGTGTGCTTTCCTTCCCACCACGTTGAAGAAGCGGATTGTACAAGCGTACAAGAATGCTGGAGGCGAAACTGTCCTAAATCCTGTTGGTAGAGAGGCATTTTACGTGCTTGGAGACGGTTCTCATCTCAACCTCGTTACAATAAGCGAAGATGAAACGAGCCAACCGAATTTCGGCGAATGCACTTGATTCTGGAGGTGGAGGCGAGGGCACCCGGCGCGAATTTGCCGCGTTGCATTCGCAGTTGCTGGCATCACGACGATACATGACTGAGGTTATGAATGAGGTGCTGTCTTCAAGGCGACAATCACAGCGCGAAATGGAAAAAGTGCTGACTATTCTGCGCCGTGGAGCTGCTTGTCCTATTCCCCGCCAAATCCACTCTGCTCGCAACACCCTCAGACGCGTCAGCTAGTTGAAGACGAAGATGCTGCACATCGACGTGCTTCACCCGCTCGGCTCTCCAAGAGACCAAAAGATCTTTACGAGCTA
Source organism: Phytophthora hibernalis (assembly GCA_012656075.1). NCBI lineage: Eukaryota > Oomycota > Peronosporomycetes > Peronosporales > Peronosporaceae > Phytophthora > Phytophthora hibernalis. Next base: position 1,211,851 of record JAAKBF010000324.1, read on the forward strand.
TGGCACGAGCATCAGTTTGGACTTGCTGGCTTGAAACCTGCAAAAGACTTCTCACCGGTGGAGCGCGGCGCAAACAAATGTGCCTACTCCAGGAGAAAACATTTTTGGGATGTTGTGGCGACCCTGGTTCGTGCTGGGCTTACTAGTGACCGCGCGATCGACAAAGTCTAGGCTGTGTACGGTAGACAGCTTTCTGTGTCGAACATTCTTACAGGCCTGCGAGCAGATAAAAAGCGAGGATACCACCCTAGCCTACGAGTGTAGATATTGTACAATAGCAAACAACTGACATCAAACATGCTCCATTTCTACCAATCAAAAGAGAGTTGTATTCCGAGTTGCAAGAATGGCCAGTATTTATACAGTACATGTACAGTACCGGTATAATACATACCGGTACCAGTATTATGGCAAACGGATGGTGATTTTAAGGCAACTTTGACTCTTCGTTGTGTTCACACGGCATGCATGCATTCCTTAGCCCATGATCTCTCGCTCGACTTTTGTTAGGCAGCATCATGCTACACCACAGTTCTCGAACTGTTACCTGATTTTAGGATTTATACTACCGTGTACATGTAGTAGAAAATGTAGATCGGTCTCTATTCAAATCCATCGCTTTGACAACTAAGCCTTACTTTGTTCTGTATTAACCTTGCACCCTTGGAGCTTGCGCAGGTACTGCTTGCGCTTGGTTTGCTCTTCCTTGAACTCTTGCACTCGGCGCTGCTTAACAGCTTCAAGTTCCTCAAAAAGCGCTAAGGACACATTTTCCTGCAGGTCCAGTGACCAAGCCTTGGTGCGCGGGTGGGTAGTTAGCTGGTGCAAAATATCGCGGTTCTCTTCTCGAGACAACGTGGTTACGACGCTGTGCAGGAACTCCCACAGACTCAAAGGTGCCTCTTCGGCGCCATCACCGCGAGGCAGGTGTGACATGTCCACGATTGTCAGGAAAAAGGCTCCCAACTCTGACTCCAGTTCAGTCGGCGCTGACTGCTGCGGCCCTGGCACTGCTGCTGACAGTAAAGGCTTCTGGGTGAAAAACTGCTGCACAAGATCGAGAAACTCCAGCGTCTCGGCATCTTCGGGCTCCGTCTCGAAACCCAGCTTGCGTGCTACCTCCACGTTCTGTTTGACCTGGGCAGCAGCATTGATTCGTGCCCGCAGACGGCTCACGAATGTCCAGCGCGTGGCCGATTGGAACGGTGGGCCACGCACTGACGCGCCAGGCGCCAAGACGTCCACAGGCGGAAACACGCGATTACGTGCCAATGAAGCCTCCAGACCAATGAAATCATCCACGAGTGACCCCGCGCTCCTGAAACTCGGACGCAATCTCCTGGCTGTCTGGGGCATCCACAAGCACCAGCGACGTAAGGGACGGGCCTTCCTCGTTCTTTGACGCACCCTTGAATTGAGCGGAGCGCTCCATGAGCACCGCATGTGCGCTGAGGCTGATCTGAGCGGCACGCGGCAGACGCAGCACCTGCACGAGCCCTTCCACCACCATCGTGTGTGTGGCCAAGTCATCATACACCACGACACTGCGCGGAGACTTGCCATTGTACATCAAAAATTCTGCAACCGCGCAGCCTGTAAACGGCGCCAAGTACTGCAGCACAGGCGAGTCACGGTCGCTAGCCGCAACAATCGTCGTGTGCTCGAGCGCGCCCGTGACCGTGAGTGCGTCCCGAATCTGATGAATCCTCGATCTGCTCTTACCAATACACACGTAGACAACATGCGGCGGTTGTTCCTTCCTGTCTTTCGCGCTCGCCACTTGGTGGGCGATCACGTCCAGCGCCACGCGCGTCTTGCCCAGTTCCTGGGGCCCAAGACAGCGAACCTGTGGCCGTGCGCCATGGGATGCAGACAGTCCACAGCCAACAAGCCCGTCTCAAAGGGCGAGCGCAACGGCGCGCGTCATGAGTCCAGGCACGCTCTTCGCACCCCACGCTACCTTGACCCTGTCACCAGCAGCCTGCACATGTTCCTGCTCTTCTCCTAACATCACAGCACGTCCCAGAGGGTCCACCACGGCACCAGCAAAGGCCGCGACGCTGCCAGGAATCTCGAGCTGTTCGCGCACTAGCTGCACGTCCATCTCCTTGCTCACGGGCCGCAACTGGTCGCTGGCTCCTAGCAGAGCCACGTGTACCACCTTCTTCTCCAGGAACAGCACCAAACCCTGGCACACAGATCCGTCCGAGGCGTCCGAGACATCCACGACGCTGCCAATGGTGGCGTGACGCAGCCCCGAGACGCGCGCCAGGCCGTTCTGCACGCCCATGACGACGCCACGTACAGGCAGTTCGGCTTGCACACCTGATATCTTCTCTGGCTCGATATCTGCGGCCTCGCCGTCCTCTGCGAGCTTCATAAAGTCGAACATTTGCTGAGCTAGCTCCGCCTCCGAGTCGTCCGCGGCGTTGCGTCTCCCGCCGGCCAGAGCGGCGCTGGACGAGCGGAAGCTGCGCGATGCAGTAGAGGATACACATAATGAGGAAGTGGGAGGGAGGGACGCGAAAGAAACGCGCGCCAGCGGCTGCTGGCGCGCGCGCAACACGCGCAAGATACCGGTGCGACGAGCTCCCTGCATTGCTTTGGTAATTGACACGAGGGTGGCGGATCGTTTCGGACATAAGGGAGTGGTCAGTATTCCCTGATTACATAGTAATCAGAGAATGAAGGACTACTATTTCTGGTTTATTGGGGCGTAACCCCTATAATCAAAATACATCCATCACTTTTTACCCTTCTTACCACATGCATTTACTCCTTTTTACGAAAAAACTTGTATAAAGTTTCAAAGTGGGTTAGGGTCGATGAACTATCATGGCATGCCGCCGGTCATTTTCAAATGAAATTTGCCCCCTTATAACGACGAAAAGAAAACGTTTTTCGGGCCTTCAAATTGAAAGTGGAGGCTTTCATCCATCCCGAGAGAACTAACGGTCCTTAAACTGAGGACAACTTTTTGGTCATATCCGGAAGGGTCGCTTTTGTATCAGAAAAGATGAGCACGTCAACGATTCCGTACAACGTCGCATTTTATGCGACGTTTTCGAATCGAAGAATTAGGCGGTCTCCCCGACGTTTGCGTTTCCGAGAATCTTGGCTCCCTTCGTGGCTGGGGCCACCTATAACATAATACAGTGCGCGAAATCAGTGCTTTTAACGTACTTAGTCGAGACTTTTACGAGAGCCATAACCTCTCAAAAGATATTTACCAGCGCCCCTTCGTGGCTTGGCGCTCTGATTTACCTGCTTTTGCGTTCTAAATTAGGATCGCACGGACGCTTTAACGCGGCGGAGGGCAAGTTCGGTGCCGCCCCTCACGCGTGGGTGGCGCACCACAACAGGCGGACGCTAGGGCGGGCACGTACGGCGCCGCGTGCTCTGACACAGCAAGATCGACGAGGGCAAGTACGGCGCCGCGTGCACTTGCGCAACGCGAGCGACGAGGGAACGAACGGCGTCGCGTGTGCGTACGCAGCGCGATCGATAAGGGAAAGTACGGCCCCGCCTGCGTGCGCACAGCGAGAAGGACGGAAGGCACATTCGGTTCCGCGTGCGTGCACCTAACGCTAAGGCGGAAGACACGCTCGGCGCCGCGTGTGTGCACCCTGCGAGAAGGACATCGGGCAAGTACGGCGCTGCGTGGGGCACCCAGCGCGAAGACAACAGCAAAGTTCAGCGCCACGCGCACGTGTGGGTGGTGCAGCGCTGCATGCGAACGCGAGCGCGCCCAATGTCAGCACGTGGATGGTGCGTCAGACTGGGCGAAATGGTATCCAAGTCAGGTCTGAGCAAGAATCATAATATTTGCTAGCCAAAATGGCACAAGCAGATATTTGAAGTGTTCCATGAAGTCACCTGCAAAATACTGCGAAGTGCAGCATCGATGGATACGTTCCACGAACTCAAATGATTTTTGTGGGGTCTGTGGGCGTACGTACCGATAAGGGTTGCTTACGCTTCGCGCGTCAGAGTGGATCGCATCGTAGGTTCAATTATCGTAGAGCATTTCACGCAAGTTGCTAAATCTACAGTTTACAGGCTAGGAAGGACATTGCGCGGTGGCGAGATAGCACATGAGAATCGAGAATCAAATTCCCGTGGGCGCTAACCAATTTAATCGTACAGTTAGAACTGTAGCGAAATAGTTTCATAAGCTGCGATCACCGCGAAGTGTCTAACCTAAAGGCTTGTGGCTAGCGCATCACGCATCGCATCGTTGATCGTGTACTTCAACCGCTACGAAGCGAGGCAGATCATCCTTTTTGCGAGGAACCGCGAGAACGACATGGATCTGTCGAGATACGCTTCCATCGTTTGATGGGCACAAGGCGAGTTGGTTTGTTGGGAAACTTACAACATTTCCAGGGATTTTTGCATTCGTTGCGTCATGGTACGTGCGCAACCAAGAAGAAAAACAGTGATTTGGCGTGAAAAGACAGATTTAGTATGGACACTGTTTGAACCGAAAGGATCGAATTTGAAATGTGAAGGAAAGTATTTTGCGTAGCTCTGTATAGACTATCGCTCGCAGTGGAAAGTTGCGATTGTGCAAATTTGTATTTTTAGTAGTAAATGAAGGTTGTTTGAACAAGATGCGGTTCCACATTCAGCGCGACGCTCAACGCGCTTCCGTGCCCAGCATTTGTGAGACGTCACTTCGCAATTTGCAGTCCCAAGCACAAGTGGTCGCACGCACATCCGCTCACCTCGCCGTCCTCAACGCTCTTGGCAAAGACAACAACACGCCTCGATGGATGTCTTGGACGCTATTCGCCATGACGTCCTGAAGCAGCAGGAAGAAGAAGCGGTCAACTACTTCACCAGGGTCTCGGACTTCCGCGAATTCGTCAAGACGCAGGCTGCATCGGACGTCAGCGTGACCATCAAGATGTGCTGTCTTTCAGCAGAGCGCCTCAATACTGAAAGGTACTCGGGTGACTATCATTGACGGCTCCCAGCACGGTATTTTCGAGCTCACGGCGGAAGCTCTGAACGACCTCACCCCCGGCAAGCGCAAGGCTTACATCGCCCAGCTCACGGTATGGGACGAGAAGGTCAAAATAGGGAGTCGCGCTTCGAATTTGGTTTTCCGTCCAGGGGCTTTGTTTGAGTTCCGGCAGATCGACGGCGTTGGCTTCTACGCGGACATTCCTATAGGTCGCTTGCAGTTCGAGAGTGGCAGCGGCAAGATTATAGAGAAGCTGCCTCCATCAATCAAGCTCAAGGCGCCGAGTGGACGTTCAAGAAGAGGGCTAAGGCGAAGACGCAAGAGTCGACGTCAAGTCAGAGTACTGCGGACGAGAATGAAGGCGAAGACGTGTCCATGGAAACTGAGAGCAAGACGCAGGAGTCGGTCGTCGCGGTGCGAACTCGCAGCAACAGTGTTGCATGCACTTGATTTTCGCGGCGCCGGACACCAAAGAGCATGCGTGTGCCAATGTAAGTACCCGGCTACGGGCTCAGTGAGGTTGAAGTAGTGTCGAGATACGCTGTATTATTGATGTTGAACTAGTGAGAGCAGGGTAGTTCGTAGTTTCCTTTTACGACAGAGCGAAGATGATTGCTTTGAATGCATTTGGCTCTTTGGGGATGTTGGCTATCTGCCGTACAGTTTCAGTATGAAAAAGTGGCTGGAATATATCCCGCCTGGGCTGTACGATAGGGTAGGCGATGAAAATTGAATTTTCGTGTAAAACGTGACGATACGACGAAGACGCGTCGCGCTGGTAAGACTGCTGTCACTTTCTATCTCGCCGCGGGTGCGATGCGACAGCTAACGTTGGATTCGTTTTTGGCTCGGGATGAAGACGATGTGGCCCGACGTATTGAGCGGCGTCAAGATGGCGTACGTCTTGACAACGTATAATTTTGAGTATGAGCTGATTTGCTACAGTTGGGAGTGCATCGTTCCGTGCTGCTGGCATCGCAGAGTACGAAGATGTCGTGCAGAATGTGTATGTGTACAGGTCGCGACATCGGCTGGAGCCCGTACGTTTTACTCGAGGAACAATCATTAGATGTATGCGCTGATTTTTACTAACAATGAAAATGTGTAGGATGAAGTTCCGTTCTGCAGCTGTGAGCCCCTTGCTGGACTGAGCGAGACCTGTGGCGAAAACTGCGAAAACCGCATCGTACGTTTAATAAACGGTGTGTTTCTTTTGAACTGTGGTCGTTTGGACTAACGTACAGCAGACTCAGACAGGATGTGTTCGAGGTCACTGCTTCACGGGGATGAATTGCGGAAATCAACGGATGCAAAATGGTGTTCAAGCGCGACCTGCCCTTAGAAGCGTGTAACGAAAAGGCGTTGGTTTGTTCTCGGACGGCGCAATCGAGGAAGGGGCTCTCGTTGCACAGTATGTTGGGGAGGTGGTCACGCGGAAAATGTATGTGGAACGCGAGCAGAATGCATGTACTTCTATTTGCTGTCATGCTTATTGGAACACTCTAACGGCTCTGCGGTTCGAACGCTTAAAAGCTTATGAATTCCACCAGGATTTACGGTCTGGCCGTGACAGTTGCTGAACTTATTGACGCTCGTTGTTTTGGAGGGATGGCACGCTTTGCGAGCCATTCATGCAACCCAAATTGTGAAGTTCAGCGGTGGGAAGTTGCGGGGAAACCTGCTGCGGGTTGTTCGCAACGTGTGATATTGAAGGCGGCCATGAGATCATAATCAATTATGGTAGTAGTCTGTCTCAGGAGCGTCAGGTGGGCAATAATGTATTTTGGTTCTGCAATATCAGCAAATTGCTAAGTGCTCATGTTTTCTGCTACCAGACTCGAGAACGATGTCTATGCGTTGAACCAAACTGGCGAGGGTTCGTCTAGCTGCACCAACATGACATCAGAGTAGATAAACTCCTCCGTTCAATACGTCGTGGTAGCTGTTTAAATTGCTCATTGGATGCACAAAAATCGATCAGATGAAATACATAAATTAACAGCGAAGTCATGAAATGCGGCAGGATTTTTTCCGTATCCGAATCAGCACACAGCAGCTGCGAATTGGTGAAAACAGGTATCCAAGGTTTTATTCAGCCACCATCGCGAAGTGTAACATTAATAGATACGTTCCACGAGCTCACATTATCAATTGTGAGGTGATGGCTTCTGTGAACTGAAGAGTAGCTTATCATTCGCGCGACAGAGTGGGTCGCTGTGTAGGCTCACTGATGACGAAGAATTAGTAGGATCGATAGAATTGGAGCATTATTGTGCATGCTCGAGAAGCTAGAGCTTTGGAAGATAATTGTGCGGTGGCAACTAGTGGTGTGAAGCGAGAATCAAATTTGTGTAGGCGCTGCAATTTGCTTCAACTGCACAATGAGTAGCGAAATGTCCGTTCAAGTGTTGTCGTCGCAGGAAAGCCTAGCCTGTCGAAGCTAAAGGTACTTGACTAACCCTTCTCGCGGGCCATTTCATCGAATCTTTGATTTTCTACTTCAACCGCTCACGCAGTGAGCCAGAATACGTGGACATGAATGATTCACACCGACGGATCTGTCCAGATGGATACATCAATTTAGCATCGAAGGATAGCAGTCGTGGGAGTGCAGTACTGAAAAGTTCACTCAAGCATTTGTGCATTGCTGTCACCATGGGTTCGAGCCGAAAACCTATGACTCGGCGAGGCAAGGCAGCTCGAAGAGCGCTTAAAGTGGCTGAGGGTGTTAGTGTAGCGAAGTCGACACCACGTCGCTCATTACAGCATCAGTCGCAGCCATCCATTGAAGATACAGAACTGGCCAAGCAGGACGCCAGGATAGTGCGTTTCAACGAAACTAGGAAGCGGAATGTAGCGGCCCAGCTCCTACCTCCGGCCAAAAACGACAAAAGAGAGGAGCTGGGGCAGGTGCAAGCGAAGACGAGAGCCTGGAGTTTGATAAAAATGGTTCGTAATGTGTTGTTAAATTAGTAATAGTTCGCGAGGGAGTTTAACTGTACTAACGCCGCTCACTTGATTGTAGATTTCTTCGCATCTATTGACAAACCCTTGATTCGTGTGTGCGGTAGCTGTGGAGAAATTGTAAACTCCGATCAAGCTGTACGCAAGCTGAAGCAGACTTCTTTAGTCCTCTTCAAAATGAGGCGGGCGTTGTGGAGATCATCGATGAAGGACTCGTGCGAAATTCGTCGGATGGGATTGATTCGATCTGGCTATGCAGTAGGTGTTACCAATCACTACGAACACGCGAACCCCCAAATTTTGCCGGTGTAGCGGGTTTCGCATTGCCGCAGTGCCAGATGAACTCGCTGCTCTTAGCAGGATGGAGGCTACGCTCATCGGACTGAGGATATCGTTCACTACATGTATGAATTTGTACCGTGACGGGCAAGAATTCACGCGGGGAACGCAATCAACTAGTGGAACGATCCCGGTCAGGTGGCTCGAGAGCTACCCAGACCGCTAAAGGAGTGCGGAGTCATCTTTCTGTCGTCAACGTCGGATAGGACAACTCAATACTTTCGTGTTCGACCGGATTTGATACGACGAGCATTGAAGTGGCTCATCGCGAACAATTCACTCTACAAGGACGTCGTGATCTCGGAAGAGAACCTCCGTGCTCTCACAGAAGTGGATGCAGATCGCGAGATACCCACTACACCTGTGTTAGAGGATGAGGTACAAGAGCTGCGAGGTCAGGCCTGCCAAGCCAACGAGCGGCGTCAGCAAGACACCGGACCGGTTGGTCGCGAACACGACGGTGACGACCAAATACAACACGTCGGACACGGGAATTCAAAGCATCAGCAGCACTGCCCGCACAACTGGCACCGAAACCTTCAGTTTGAAACGATGACGACGAATGCAGCCGGTGATCCCAAGCCTCAAAGTGTTCATGATGAACGCAACGAGAGAGACGGGGTCCATCCGTCGAAAACACACCCGATCGCCCCGACGATAATAAAAGATGGCAATACAAGCAATTCAAATCTCACCAACACACATTCGGAAGATAGTATACCGCCCACTTGCTCTACAGTTTCATGTTGTGCATGTACGTGCGAGTTTTGCTCATCTACTCTTACCGCGAATAGCCCTATCAGTGTACAGCCGGGTGATCAAATCGCGAGCAGTGATGAAGAGGATGTTTTAGATAATCTTACGGAGTCATTTGAACTAGAGGGCAATCAAACGGAACACAAACTGAGCTGAAACAATTATGGAGGCGGTCGGTGTCGACAATAAGAATTCTAAGTATCCTATCGGTGGGTTTCGCTGCTGCAGCGATCCGATTGATGAGTATCAAACAAAGCGGTTAATGCAATTTGTTTCCCGACGCTTTTTCGGATGGAAAAGGTGGATTCCACCCTGTGAGCGAGGTAGAAGACATAATTCATGAATACGGTTTGTCTGAATACTGCGCGCACTTAATGAAATGGCATGATAGACGCTTCATTATTCACGGAAACTTTAAGTTTTCTTGAATGAATTTTATTCAGCGTCGCCAGATTGACGGTTTAGTTCGAAGAGTTAATGCTAGTGAAACGCGAAATGCTGCTGTTAGCGCAGCCGTTACCGGTCGCGAGAGCAGTACGAAAAACATGAGAGTGAGAACGAAAAAGAGAAGCTAAGTGCTGCGATGCAAGTTTTAGGTTCTTTAAAATCTTTTTTCAAAGTTGTGAGAGGCAGTGGATTGTGCTGGGCAACTGCACGAGATGATCTCATGTCGATGATCGGATATCGAGTGCTATCTACACGCTGGCATACGTTTTTCTTACGCTAAGTGCCGCGGACACTATTTGGCCAGATTTTGCGAGAGCATGTAACCCATCATTAACATTAGAGGAATGCAGGCGTTTGTCGTTTGAGGAGAGACGACGGTACTTAAACGAAAACCCTGACATTAGCGCCAGGCACTTTAATAGACGATTTCAATCTTTTTCGACACTATATTATGTGGTCGAGCAAAGCCACTCGGGAAATAATAGACCATTTTTGGCGTGTAGAATTTCAGCAACGCGGATCTCCGCATATCCACAGTTTGCTGTGGATTAAAGATGCTCATGATGTTGTGAAGTTATCAGAAACGGAAGAAGGACGTGCTGAACTTGCTGCATACGTTAATAAGATTATTTCTGTGCTTTCAAAGACTCTCAGTGACCTCGAGGCATGCCCATGCGCAACGTGCAGCACTCACCGTGTAGGTGAAATAGATATTCTTGCAATGAGACCTCCTGAAGTGGAAACGGATGAATGGTACTGTGATTTGTCTAGATTGGTTCAGCGCGTACAACAGCACGAATGTTACGCTAACTCATCGCGTAGAAACATGGATTTACAGCTAATTGGACACCTACAGGGCTGCTGAATAGAGCGTATGTGAGCAAGGCTGAACTCGACACTCTTCGATTCAGGCAAGATATCGCCAAAGCAGCTCAGCGTTGTGATCCTAACCTACCTTACCATTCTATTCTGAAAAGGAAGCGAACGCAACTCTATCAGTGCGTGAAGTGGGAGCACCAGAAGCAATCTACACTCTTCTTCGTAGTTTACCTATGCACAGCAAGTCAAGGACCATTTTAAAAGTCAAAGTATTTTGACACAAACAGCGTTACTATCGAGTAGAGCCGCGGGGCTTCGAGGACCTTGCTGCATTAGCAGAACAGAATGATACGAACAGTATTCGAATTGAGCAGGTTGAGGGGGCATACATGAACAGACCCTCGAACGAACTCTTTCAGTCGATGACATTAGCCACCTTTATAGAAGATTTTCAAAATGTCGATTCCGTTGATGTGAAGAATGTCACTTTTGAGTGCTGGGAGCGAATCGACGGTGAAGGCTGGATTAAAGAAGGCCAAAGACAGTTGTCGTTCAAAAGTCACCGTGGGTACGTCCAAACAGCGCCGACACGAATTTCTGTTTTTCGGAGATCTTTCTCTATGTTCCATGGCGCTCTGTTAATGACCCCTTGAAACAGACGAAGAGTGCATCGAGCGCTTTTTCAAAGAGCAAGAAGTCCGACTTGATAGCGAGTTGAGAGAGGAGTCTAATGCAAATCTAGTAAGGCAGGAAAAACTAGATTTACTGAAGGAAAATTCTCGGGGGCTTGCAGTGTGTCAGCATTACCACCTTCGGAGTACGTTTTTTATTAGTGATGGAGGCAATGAATCCTCCGAACGACATGATAGCAGTGCTCCCGAGCAGCAGGAGAGTGATAATAGTTAGCAGGAATGGCAGACTAGACACAACTATTCGGAGGAAACTGTCCACAAGGCTAGTGATTTCGTAAAAGAATGCTTGAAGCCATGGGTTCAAGAGAAAAAGAATCGCGCCGACTTGGTCATTTGTTTCGCCAAAATGAAAGGTCTAGCTCGCACTACCGATATCCTATTGAAGATAGCGATGATATGTCTGACACCGTGGAAACGATGGCCGAGTCCCAATGGATACCTTTTGCTCTAGCGATGGATCAGTCTAGAAAGCGATTTAAAAGCTCGATGGAGAGGTCGCATTGCAAACCGCTGCAAATGATTATTAATGGCGAAGGAGGATCGGGAAAAAGCTGGCTCATAAAACATTTTGTTAAGGATATGCACAATGTGTTCGGCGAGCATGCTGCCACGCGAAGGACGTCAAAACGGGTGTTATTACTTGCTCATCAGGGAACCGCAGCGTTCAATATAAAAGATATAACGCTCTGTTCTGCCTTTTCGTTTGCATCCTTTACTCGATCCGCGTTTTCCGTCAAGTACACTCCACTGGCGGAGTCTAAAACCGGGCCAGCAAAATTAAAGAAGCTACAACAGCGCTTTAAGGATGTCCACCTCATAATTATAGACGAGTTCAGCATGATCTCCTGCGGAATGCTCTATTGGATAGATAACCGGATGAGGGAAATTTGGTCTAACCATTCAGATGAGCTATTCGGACGAAGAGATGTATATTTTACAGGCGATACTGCTCAGTTAGAGCCCGTAGTTCCCACGCGCTCTCTACACCTCTGTCATAGATCACAAATGAAGTACAGCGCCGAGGAAATAGATATGGACTAATATTGAACATGTCTGTATGCTGACTAGCCAAAACTGAGGAAAATTATACCTAGAATGGTTTGCAGCCTTACATAGATTGCGGGAAAAGGATCCCACCCCTGCAGATATTGATATTTTCAATACGCGATGTTTGGCTTCAATTCAATAACCAGATTGGGTTTCGCAGGCGAAGCACATCGCCCACAAAAATGTAGATGTAAATTCAGCTAACGAGGACAGAATAAAGGTCGCGAACGAGGCGATTGTGCATATTACATCACAGCACTTCGTGCAACAAAAAGATTGACAACCAAGCGGGACATTCCTACCGGAACTGTCCGAGCGCTCTTAAGTGATGCAAACGTAGCCAGTTCAGATCGCGATCGAGTTGTTGCTAGCAAGCAAAACCTTTGCACAGGAGCCCCGGTAACTTTGACTTTTAATATGACTCAAGGGGCTGGCTTATTCAATCGAACAAACGCAATAGTTTAAGACTTCATATTTGTGACCGGCAGAGAATTACCAATCGTTCTTGTACAGATCGTCGATGCCTACTTGGGGCCTTCGCTACTGGATGATATTTCTAACATTGTGCCTATTGCACCGAAAGATGTATCATGGAGTAAATCCTCAACGACCTTCGCGTTGTCCGAAGGGAATCCCTCTTCGACTGGCATATGCTATGACAGTGCACAAAGTGCAAGGACTAACATGCTGCTACGTTGTATTTCATTCTAACTCGATCCCAAACATTGCTTTCGCGTACGTTGCTTTGTCAAGAATTAGGCATCGGAACTCGATTGTCATAACACACCGTCTAACACTTGAAAAGTTGACATTGTCGCCTGCCAAAGTTGCTACTTTAGCGGACGAGAATGCGTGTATTTTGAGTGCAGTTGCGAAAACGACGGAAGCCTCTATTACGATAGTTCGTGATATGAAAGAGGTAGCATTACCCCACAACAAATGTCTTTCGCCGCGGTGAAGGGTGTGGGTCTTTGTATATAATTGCAGCATGCCATTTGTATCCACGCAGCACCAATGAGACCTAGCACTCGAAGAAAAAAGAGTCTCACCGATGGAGTCACGCAAAGCGTTGTGGGGCGTCGATCAAGCTACGAGTAAACCAATCAGGGCCGAGGAGACATCCCACAGCTGCCGGCGGATATTGGAGTCTCGTGTCGTGCACCCAGGGGCTCTCGACCAAACGGTAAGAGCTCGAGAAAACCAGGTACGTCGTGATGCGCAATACTAAGTCATACGTGCTGCTCATAACTAATGCACTTACTAACCGTACTGCATTTGCTTTCTAGCCGATAGATTGCAGAGCGACACACCAATCGCTAGACTTAAGAACGGAATATGTTACCATTGAACCCTGTGGTATCAACCGCGTACGTATATGTATGCGTTAGTCATCGTGTCTTGGTTGTGACTAAACTGTAAACACTGAAACAAATACGCAGATAAAACGAGCTGTTGCCTCACGACATCGTGCCGAACTGCTTATTCAGCATGTCGGCGCACATTCGGATGAAGGCATCGTCTTCCACCATCCGTTGGAGGCTGTGCTCACGCTCTTCGTCGGTGACTCGGTGGCACGTTCTGCATCTCGACTCATGAACTTCGTCCTCGTGATTGGAGCTCTCAGCTATTCCACCCCGCGTACGTCTCCGTTGACAATGTTGGCTGGACACGTGGCTGAGGTGTAGCTCCACGTCGTGCCGTAGCACTGACACCAACCTGCTGAGTGGAATCGTCAACGCGCTTCTTCTGGAGCATCTTCGCCGCCCATAGCTTCGTAGTCTTGCATCGGCGCAGTGAGTACTGTAGGAACAGCAACGACGGGAGTTTCCACATGCCGAATCGCTGCACATTGGCACGATTTGGCGAAGAGTAACAGGGGCAAACATGTAGTTTTTGATGTGCGCTCTCTAACAGCGCCACTTCTCGAACGGAGAGTTGATCTTGCACCGGGATGTTGTTACCTCGGTCTGTGACCACGGCAGCTTGCGTGTCAGAAGTGCACGGCGAGGATGGATACTGTTCTTACGGCAGTACTTGGGCTGCAGTCCGAGTACGACCACGTATCTGCGTTGTGGTGCTGTGGCGGGTTTTGCTGGACGACCGACGAGCTTAAAAAATTGGGGACGCTGCTCCGGTGAATTTGTCGACAGTACATCTTTCTCTTGGGTTGTCTTGGTACTGCGAGATGGCCCGGCCAATTCTTGATCCCGAAGTAGCCTTAGACGCTTGGAAGTAGTCCGTCCAGCCCCAGACTTCGTCCTTGAAGCTCTTTTCTCTTCGCTTTTTCATTCTCTGTCGTCACGGAGCTCACCTCGCTCTGTGGTGCCTTGCTGTTGCACTCGCCGACAGGTGCGACATCCAGTGTGGCGTCTTCAACCGAGCAAGCTCGGCGACCTCGGTCACCTTTTTCTTTGCGAGAACCCGCTTGTAACGCGCGTGCGCCAGCGTGTTCTGTCGTATACGATGCTTTTCGCACAGCGTATGCCTATCGCCATTGGGCTTGAAAGATCGCTCCAGTCTGCAGCCACCTATGTACATGCATTCCAAAGAATTCGGCTGACGCGCGTGCCGCTTAGCACCATGTTCGCGCTCTTCCTCCTCTTCGTGCGCTGTGCCAACTCCACAACGTGTCACGATGAGCGGAGTCTCGGCGCAGTCCGACGAGTCCAAGCCATCTTGGCGCGAGTCAAAGCCGGGTCCTGTAGCACGCAAGCGCGTCGCGAAGGCGCGCAACACAACACAGACACAGCGTAAACAAAGCAATAGGAGCTTGGCACCAGCCACCTAGCGCGCCAGCAGCTCGCACACAGCGACGTACCTCCCTCCATCTCTCCCTGGCGGATTTGAAGCAGGTGCGTGACTGGGATAAATGAGAATTTCGAAAGATCATCAGTATCGCGTTAAGGGGGCGGTGCTGAAAGCTACAATATTGCATACTTCTTTCAGCAACGCCCCCTAGTAACCGGAGTGTACCTGCGTGAGGATGCTGGCAGCTTGCTGCCATACTAGTTAGAGAACTGTAGTTTCTGGAGCTATTCAAAGTCTGGAGCTATTTTGATTTTGCTCCAACATGATCGTCCGGACAACTTGTTTGAAGTGTAGTTTTGGAGCATCTGGTCTGGAGTAAGACGGATACAAAAATCAACATGTCGCGAAATAGCGCCTTGGAGCAACAATGTAACATTGTTGCTCCAAGTCAGCGTTGGCACGACGGACTTTACCTTTCGGCCATCAATTTCTGCCAAACGGCCCGGCCATGGCCGTTTGACGGAACCGGTTCATGTAATAGGATTTTATGGAATTGTAGTACGTTATTTTATATTACCACCAGTTTTTGCTGTAGTAATACTACCGACCTCCTCCGACAGGGTATATACCGGTACAGTGTACCACCCTTCAAAATGATATGCCGATTTCGG
Source organism: Phytophthora hibernalis (assembly GCA_012656075.1). Lineage (NCBI taxonomy): Eukaryota > Oomycota > Peronosporomycetes > Peronosporales > Peronosporaceae > Phytophthora > Phytophthora hibernalis. Next base: position 1,227,303 of record JAAKBF010000324.1, read on the forward strand.
TATCGTAACCGGTATTAATACTGATATCTAGTCAAGAAGTCGCCGTGAAGAGTCGTTTATTATTAGCATCTAACAATAGCCGGTCTACTCGTCCTCAATGAAAACAAGCGGGTTGCACCTGAAACTCGTTGCCTCAAATGTCAGATCTGGAGAACCATGCATTTCTAGAGCTTTTATCGTTTATGTTTGGCATTTCATTATTAAAATATCATGGTTTATCGCACCTTCACAGCAAAAGCGGCAGAAATTTCATTAAGGTCGTCCGGTGTCTTCTGCCCCATACGCGTTCTTGCCCTCATTGACAGTCGGTGGCGTGCCTTGAACGCGTTCTACCACCTCCATGACGCCTTGAACCCCTGGATGCCGTACTCAGCAGCGATATCCATAGCTTCTAGTGTCAACATCTTAGATGAAATAGGCACACCATCTTTACGGAGGTCGTTGACCTTCACAAGGTCAACTCTACGCAGATTCTCTTTAGACGATCCTTGTTCTTACCGCTACCTTTCTTCACAGAGCACTGTGATTCGCGTTTGCTCTTCTCATGTAGCCATCTTGAGACGAGCTTTCTTCGAGATTCGTAGGCGTCCTAGCTAAGCTGAGGGTAGAGATCCTTGATTAAGCTTCGCACATCAGCGCTCTTGGCGAGTGCTTGCGCAGCATTCAGCTTCTCCGTGAAGTAAAAAAGAATCCCGGCGTTGGGAACGAGGCCCTTGGGGGCATCGCCAATAGACACATGAATGGCGAGCGCTAGCTGTCTCTATCTGTACCATTACCGGTACATTATCGGTAAAATTGAATCTAAATATTTGCAACAGAACTTATAAGCGGAACTGAAACGGAGCTCATAATCGTGCAATATGATTGGTCGCTCTTATATGAGGTTGTCGACTACAAGCGGAGGAGGTCGGTACTACCCAATAATGGAGTATGCAATATGAGTACCAGAATCCTCGAAGTGAAGTACTATTGTAGAATGAAAGTAATATTTTCCTGGTGGTGCTTGTGCTTAGCAGTTCCGTTCTCAAGTGGTGCAGATCATTCTGGGCCATACATAGACATAGATCAAGTAAACCGCCTAATAAATCTACAATTCGCATGTCTTCTTAGAGTGTAATGAAATATACAGTTTTTATGGGTAAAATCCGGGTCCACAAGGTTATGCGTTTTCAGAGCTGGATAGGGTTGGGGAAAGTTCACGTTCAATATCGTTTCATCGTCAAGCTTCACGAAGAAGCGGCCTGGTAAACGGCGCCACCATGGATGCGTCTTGATGTCGCCGGGTCGGACGAATCGGCCTGTGGGCTCCTCAAAGTTGATGGGGGCGACACCGATGAGTCGAGGTCGGCTTCTACTGGTATTTCGACATCATTCGTACCTCGATTTCCACTGAGGCTTTGGCGTCAGCGTCGACGGCGACCACTACTGCGTCATCAGGGTGGGTGGGTCCGAGTCGGAAGAAGTCGTCGGTGATGTTGGGTCTGCTAGTTACGTTGAGGCCTCAAAGTATGGCTCGCTTGGTATGGCTAAGAATTGCTTTTAAGTAGGAATTGTGGCGAAGCTGCTTCACGAAAATTGCTGACGCGGTCAAAGCTTGCGCACGGTACGCCCGGACTGCCGACTGTCGGAGGGGTACTCCGTTGATCTGGCGTGATCGAAACCTTGTAGCCACCTTGTGTACCCGACGGCTGGACGGGTTACGCTCTTCCGGTGTTCGTGAAGACGTTCAGTGGTGACCAAGGCGGAGGTTAGAGCTTGGTTGCTCCTTCCGGGATCTGGGTGGGTGACGGCCACGCGGGTATTCTTCACGCGGTCGTCGGTGTACTACGATCGAGTCTTGGTTCAAGCCGATCGCGTGGGGGTATCCTTTTCTTGTGCTGTTGTAGCCCTTTCCGTTGATTGCCGCCTCCTCTTGGCTGGATCTTGTAGTGAGATTGATATGTGAGCGTACCCTGGCCAAGCTATCCAGGTGTACGTCGTGTTCTTGGTTGACGTGGCGAGTTTTTCTTCGGGTAGGCCAATGTACCTCCTTCCCCGGTAGTCTAGAAATCACTTGCGTCTTGCAAGGCAAACCGGAATCGATTTTACCAAAGTAAAGGCCCTAAAGTTCTCTCCCCATCTCACTCTCTTCCTATCCCTCTTGCGTGCTTCCGTTTGCGCATCGTACATTGAACCTGATAGTATGTACCAAGATCGCGGTACCGTAACGAATTGATAGCTCCATTGTACCCACAATTCATGTGATCGCCCGTACCAAAATGATTGCTCCAGATCAACCCCGCTGATCGCGAGTTGGCAGATCGTACATTGGCAGATCGCGAGTTGGCAGATCGCGTGTCCCAATGATTGCACCAGATCGCGTATCGGAATGATTACGCCAGACGAATCAGGTCGGTGTGTACCCCATTGTTGGTACACCGGTCAGGTCTCGCCCAGATGTCACACAACCGGATGTAACCAGACACAGCTGCAGCTCTCGGGTCGCGATCCATCAATCGTGATCTTTGGGTCCTCATGTCGCCTCCGATTGGTGAAGCTGTGCGAGAGTCAGACCGCTTCACGTCAGAATTGTTGGGCATGGACGAGGACTCGGAGTGTGGCTCTCTTGAAATGGACTGGAGTACCGAATCCTGCACCGAGTACACAGGTTCCACAACGGGCATCAACATCGATTGTATTCAATGTACAGCTACTGCTGGAACAATGACACCGCGAGCTTAGATACATAGAGCACTGTTGAAACGGTGGTCCCGCACACTTAGAGACGTAGAGTCAGATAGTATTCACGATGCGCCTACTGTTGGATTGTTTGAACCACAAGCACGGTGATATGGAGCACTGAGCTCGACACGCTTTCCTGCTATGGCTGGCACACTTTCCGGTTGCATAAGCAGGAACGACTGACATTACTACAGGTAACAACCGTTTAATCAAACGGCCTCATGCAAATTTCCCCGTCCGGACTACAAGACAAAGCTAACGTCGGCGCTACCAGCCCAATCCTCTCGTCAGATGACCCTGCAGCCTCCATTATACAATTCTAGATTAAGTGGCTTTCGTGAAACTCCTATTAACAGATCATCATTCTTCTATTCGCGCGGTGAGACAATGAGCTATCATGGGCTACGCTGTGCAGGGTTTCCGGCGTGCGACGAGCTCAAAGCGTATCAATGGGGGGTGCGGCAAGCCCATTCACCACACTTGCCCAATCGGTGGTTTTGAAGCCACCGACTTTGCGCTGAGCGAGAGGTAGAATTTTCATTCCCTTTTGTTTCAGCCGCCCTTACCAGTTCACACTACGCTGTAGATTATGCTGTTAATCTAATGAGCAGATGGTCTACACTAGCCACGAACAGGCTGCTCCAGCTGTATCCCGCTAAAGATATCCCTGTCATCCGCAAAGTTTCCTCGAAAACACACCCAACCAATATTTGGACTGGATCACACTCTGTTTCCTGCCATCGTACAGAGCTATCTGCTACCAAGGATGTCTCAACTACGGAACGTGTTGCCAAGCGTCGAAATACCACACGGTGATCGAAGCCCCAGAGGATCGCAACAGAGTCTAAGCCGCAGGCACGTGATATTTGACGTCACCTCCAACTCTACCGTCATCTTCAGTATCCATTATCGGCGTACCTGTTCATGCCAAGTATTCGAAAAGACCGGCACGGCTGATGATGTGATGTTCGTGACGTGATTCACACGTTGGAGATGCCGTACAGGAAACAGAACCCCTGCCTCCCCACAGGCGTTTCGCAAGATTTGTGTGTTGTGCTGCCTCACAATTAAAGATCAGGCCAAACCAGACCGCTATCATTAGGATGAGACCTTGCAAAACACAAGGAGCGGCAAACGCCAAGGATCACGTCAAGGTAAAGCACGCAGATCACCCTCTGGTGGTATTAGCGGAGTAGAAGACTACTGAGAACTCCAAGACAGATGCCTGGACACTGAAAGCAAAGTGCGAATTGTCTTACACTCAACTATGAGATTTGACTGCTGATGAATCATTGGCAGCTTGCTGTCATGCCTGTGTCGTCATCAAAACCCTTCTTCAGAGCGAAAGAGAAGACTCGAACGTGCTGGTTTCGAAGTTGCTGATTAATCAAGGCATTCCCTATTCAGTATGTGCTTCGACATCGTTCCAAGATGTAATGTGCTCGGCCACATGCAACTACGAATTCCCCCTCTTTAGTCGACATATACACGACCTGATTCTGAGCCGACAATGCCTGCTATTCTGCAACATGGTAAGCGCGCTGCTGGTCTCCAAGTTTAAAAAGTGCCAATTCAAGTTTATCGATCTCATGCACGCCATATGGACTAGCTACGAGAAGGACAATATCGTCCGCGCATTCGTTGCATTCGTCGACAGTTCGTTCGTGATAGATTTCGATGCATCACGACGCTTGCTACCGTCCCGAAACGGGCACAACAACCCTCTCGCACAGGTGCTCGAAAGTGGCTTCAAAGGAAAGTTTCTGCAATATGACTCGCTTCCGATGTCGACGAGTAGTGAGAACGCAAGATCCGTTTACTGAAGCCGACACGACTTGTCCGAAAAACCGCAACTTTAGCTGCAGGGGCGCTTCCAGAAAGGGACCAATGAGGTGATAACATGCGTACTACTTTACCCGCAAACGAAAATCTACAGCCGGAAAGATTGCAGATGTCGATAATACACCTCGGAAGGAGGAGAAACCATCTGGAAGAACGGATTGACTACCTGCGCGACGAACACTGGAAAGAGTTTGCAAATATGGCTAAGCTCGTCAAGATACTTCTAAGTCAGCAGGCGTCCTCGCAGAGCAGCCTACTCAGCCAAGACATGACATACACGTTTTCTTCTCCCGTTTCAACTGGGTAGGATGCCAAAGGTGAGTTGGTGTTGGGGACTCTAATCCGAGAAAGCAAATTGAGGGAAGAGGTGAAGGAATCTGAGATCAACGCGAGGGTGGACGCCATAATGAAAGTGTGGCTCGGGTTACAGTCTGAGTGGACGGAGGTTGCCAGTGGCAAGACCAAGGAAGACATGTCCAAGGTCATGTCCATCGATGGTCACAAACGTATGTACCGGTCATTGTTGGACCTGTACAGACACACCTGAGTGCTGCAGAGCTTTTGCGACGAGGGGAAGGACCCTTCCTCTATTTCACTGCTAGCGCGCATCCATCTCGCCAAAATCGCGTCGTCAGTGTTCCAGGAGCAGATCTTGTCAACGGAAGGAATGGTAATGGGTCTCCTGTAGATGAGGACGAACAGCATACGCGCGGAGAAGCAACTGTTGCTACGCTACATGTACAAGGTCGTGAAGATGAAGAAGGGCGCCCAAAAGGCTGTTGACGCCTTAGTAGCACTGAGGGTAGTAATACTAATATGTCTACTACTAGTCCCTTTTATTGAAATCAGTACTAATATGTGTATATGTCAGCGAAATGCCCGAATAATGCCAGTGTGGTGTAGGGAAATCCAGATTTTGGGTAACCCTACACTAGGGATGCCTAAGCTAGACCAAGTGGATACATCGCACTCAATAGGATCAAGTGGATACACCGCCAAGTGGATACATCGCACTCAACAGGGAACGGATTTAAACGGGAATCACACTTAGCTGGACTCAGCGAAGGACAGACTCAGCGATGGACGGACTCGGCGATAATCGACTCCGCGAAAGTTGGACTCAGCGAGAGTCGACTTGGCGAGAATATGTCTCAAGGAGATATACCAACTGGGGGATAAATCAGGATCTGGGCGAAGAGTCGCCGAGAAGTAGGTAAACAGCTCGGCACCAAGGGACGGAGCTGAGCGAAGAGTCGCAGGAGATCTGTAACGACTCCTTTTCATTAGATATTTGTATAGGACCGATAGAAGAACATATGGAAGAGGCCGAAGGGGATCTCCGAAGACATAGAGATAACAATCAGAGCAGAATCTTCTAAGTCCAAGAACTGCGTACCCTTTTCCGGTATGTCCCTGCGTGGGCTGGATTATGTCTGCCGTCGTTCCTCGAGAGGCATAGCTTGTAGGGGAGCCGTCTGGTAGCGCCAAGAGATCAAGGTCGGCCCGGGGTGGGCACTTCTAGCTACCAAGCGAAGACAAGCCTCGTCGATTCGACGAGCCGGTGGGTCTGCACAACCCAGGACACCGTAACCTCCTAGCTGGGCGTAATCTGCGCCTGGTGACCTGTAAAAGCGCTCGCGCGCTGCCGTCCATCCTTTGGTGGAGGGCACAGGGTTTTGCACGGAGACTGCCCCGCTCAGGCGAGTCTCTGAAGAGTTTGAGCTTGGTACCCGTCGGGAACAACACCCAACTGAACCCCGGCTGGGGCGAACCGCAAAGGGAACCGACAGGAACCCTGCGCAAGTCCAACATTGCCGACCTGACTCGGCGAATTGTTGTGCTGTTGCGTGGAAGTCGAACTAACGACGTTTTCTGTGAATCGCAACACCATAGCTGGTGCCGCGACCCGGGATTCAGGTGTGCGCTTTGTTTTGCAGGTACCAAGTACAACCAAGTTAAGAGCAACAAGTGAGAGAAGATGGTCAAGGGATCGCCAAGTTTGAGTGTCCAGCCCAGTTCCCTGTCTCGCCGGCTCGCAGTCCTCGGTACGTGATGCATTGATCCCGTCGTTGCTCATTGCTGCCGCTGACATGTGCAACAATTGCTCGGTATCATTACAGCAGCCAGAAGCGACCCATTTACGTGCGCCTCGGCTTACTGAGATTGAAGGAACGGCTTTGCATGACTTGTTGACAGACGCGTCGAAGGAGTCTTCGGAGAGGCTGCTGGCCGTCCTTGGGTCGCATCTACCCAATGCATCGTGCAACTGATTTTGAGTGCTGCTCGTCCTGGCAACCCTGTACGTGATCGCCAGATCGCCGAGGATCGTTCAGTGCCAGACCTCGTCGCCGTCGTGAGTCAGCCAGCTGAGGACCATCGGGACCTCGTCGAAGAGCTTGGTCGTCTGCATGCCGAAGTGACGAACGCCCGTCTTGCCAATATGCTGTAGAACGAGCTGCTGTCGATGATAAATCCAAATTGAGTTCTGCTAAGCTGCTCCTTCACCAGCAGTGCGCTGAAAACGTCCAGTTGAAGAAGCAGGTGAAGATAGCCGAGCGGCTTCGTATTGCCAGTGATTGCCAGCTCGCGGACTAGACGGCCGTTGTGGCTACCCATATCGTCACGTCTCCGACCGTCAGTGCAACTCCGACCAGCCTCCGACGCATCGCCAAATTTTATATCACACCAGATTGTGGAGGTTTCGTAAAAATACATCCTCTCAAATGATTGGCTCCTTGATAGGAGGTATACGTAATTACCCTCGTAAATGAGTGGCGCACGTGCAATTTTGCTGCGCCATTTTGCCCTGTGAGCTCAGTGCTCGATTGACCACCCGGCGCGGTGAATTGAGGGGGTGTACCGAGCATCGGTCACCTTAGAGGGTTTGTCGCGGCCACGAAGAACTGTGAATCACCGTTAATTCCCCGTCGAGCACTCCAGACGAGTACCCCTGCGAGGTTGTTGTCTAACCCCACCGATGTAGCTCAATGGAAGAGCTCCCGAAAGGGAAGAAGGTGGTTCGATTCCGCCCATCGGTAAATTTTCTATGCTCGAATGACTGCTGCAGACCTGACATCAACGGAAGCACCGACTACAAGGACGTGGGAAAGAAGATCGTGTTGCGTTACGGGAGCAGCTTGAGTGTGCCTTGGTGATGAATAGGTGCAGGGTCTACAACTCTATCGATGGCGAGACGCTGGCGATAGGCGTTGATGAGGTCGTTGAGGCTTCCCTCGCGATGCAGCTGCCGAAGTGCCTTGAGTACAGCGTTGGATCCCTTTGACGGTACGCCTCGCGCGCCAAGGTACGCAGTGACTTTGCTTGACGCTAACTCTCCGAGCTGACGGACATTATCCTTGTAGCTGGGCGATGACTCGTCGAGCGTGTATCCGTCTTCGATGAAGAGCTTCATGAAGGCCACAAGCTGCTTGGCATCTGATTTCTTGTGCTTGTCCGTGCTTAGCCATCCGCGCGGAACGGCAGTGTACCACGCGAACCAGGTGTCCATAAGTGGTATCGTCTTTGAACGGCGTCGGCGCTTCACCGGTACGATTTCATCTTCATCTCTTGGTCGCTTGGCTTGATCTACATGTGCTGATGATTTCGCTTCAGTGTTGGTATTTGCAGCTTCTAGGGAGTTGACTCGAGCCTCGAGGCTACGGTTGACCTCGATTAACCTTTCAATCAAGGCAGTCTGATGTTCGAACGCAACTTTGGCCTTCACGGTTCCTTCCATCAGGTCTTCGGCGGTGGTGTTGGCTTGAGCTTTTGACCTCGTGAGTTGCTGTGACCAAGCAAGCAGACTCATCATCGTCAAACCAGAGGCTTCAACGCATCGCTGGATCGTCTTCATTGCAGGCGCCTGCGCGTTGGTCTTCATCAACGACGGGTAGTGGAGGAAGATAGTTGCTGTCAGCACATCTCTCACAGCAGCGCAGACATTGAAGGCCTTGTTACCCAGCGCATGACTCGAATTGAAGAGCTTGCGGCTAACCTCTCTAATATCCTCTTGTGTAGTCGAGTCGAAGACTTCCAGTGACGGAAGAACACAGGCTTGCTTTGGCGCCATCCCGCTCAGCACCTTGGCTACTTGATGGTCTTCTTTCGGAGTATTGAAGACGTACGTGAAGGCTTTGTTGGTCGTGGTCAAGTTCCAGGCTCCGCGATCGAATATCCACTGCGCCGTCAGCTCTGAGCTCGCGTTCGCATGCTGCGCGCCGCCACGTCGAAACGAATGAGAGGTCAGCGGCTCTTCGACTCCAGCTGGACCAACAACACGATCGAGCAAGCGGTTGACAAGAGCGTGGACTCCGACTGTCAGTGTCGTGTGGACGGTCGTGCTTCTCTTCGACGTCTGAGAAGAATCTAGGGCACCGCTGTCTTCAAGCAGATCCAGCAATGGGATTGAGTCGGTCTGCTCAATAGGGACGTCCTTCGACTGCGCTGGCAAGTGATTGAGCAGCGCTGCGCACGGCGACTCCTGCATGATCAAGGCCAGAGCGAGCGCCAGCAGCGGGCAAGTCATGAAGTCTTCGTCGGGAAAGAGCGACAGTGTCTGCTCGTCTGACGTCTTCACGCGGATGAAGCGGATGAAGAACACGCTACCAGCACCGATGGTGAGCTGCTGCTTCCGGACGAAGGTCAGGTCCGAAGCGCGCCCAAAGAGATACCACAATAGGCATAGCAGTGCTGAATCTTGGTAGTCTGACGCACAGCAGGTCGTTGAATACAGATAACTTGTCATCTTCTTGAGATCATCCTCCGTGCATGCAACCGCTTTCTTGACAAAGCCATCACTCTCGCGTTTGATGCAGTGCTGTTCAAGGGTATGCCCCAAGCCTAGCAGCTGGCGGGGCACAGCTCCACCTTGAACAGGGTACTCGTCGAGGAGCCAGCACTTCGCTTGGCGGAAATATTGAGCGACGGAGTGGCGCGACAAGTGCAGCCCCGTTGCTCCTGCATGGAATGCTAGGTACACACCGAACTTGTCCATCAGCGTCACTAGGATGCCACCCGCGCGGCTTGGGTCGACAACGATCAACGCCTTGATATGCTCCATGCTCGTGCCCTCGGCGGAGAGGAAGCGATTGAACGCCTTTATGGCCGTCGCGCGCGCGCTTGGTGTTGGCGGGCTTCAAATCGTTTAGGCTCATTACTCTTGGTCGGAGAGGCGGCAAATATGCGAGTGATACGTAGCGCACCTCTCGCTTGTAGCACGATACACATATCTGGGCGTCAGCTCCGACCAGATATGTCGGAATCGCTCAGCTTCCGACTGCAACGTAAAGTCGTATTTTTATTGGATAAAATAAAATCGTTGACGTGATTCGATTCGCCAAAATCCATAGAGATGGTTTTTATTGGCCAAAAACGAATTAAAGACCAATCTCATTGGCTAATATGTACCATACAAAAATGAAGTTTGGTCGGAGAGACATTGTTATTCATCTATAGCGAGATCGTGGACAAAATCAAGGCCCTTCTGGAAGCTGCCAATGCTTTCAATGACACTCTGCTGCGTAAGCTCGCTCTTGACCGTGAGCACTATAAGAAGAACTTGGCCCTGGTTTCCAGTTGTGTTCGCCAGCTCCATCATTACTTGATCCAAAAGGGTGATTCTGTAGCTGACCGTACTAAACGAGACTTGCTGAAAGACATGAAGCACACTGTAGACTAGACGCTGCGCGCTAACCAGTGGCTCCTCAAATACATCGACGACCGGCACTTGGATGCAGACACTCTGCTCCTGTTGTCGAAAGGCAGGTTCCCGTACATTCACCGATTGTCTTGATTTTTCTTCTAATTCGAATCGTTCACTTTTCCGTAGGTTCCCATAAACTCGCCGGTTGTCGGGACTTTTCTCCTAATTCTTATCGTTCACTTTCTCATAGGTGATTGCATCGAAGAACGAGATCTCACTGTTCTCGGGCTGGACCCAGATGCTGTGGACATCGTTCGGGACGCCATTCGCGACTCGGATTCTTCGTTGACAGTGAAGGCTTTAGCCAAACGAGTTGCTCGGCACGTTCATCATCGCCGTGATGACTCGCCCGCCGACGATGAGGCGTCGGCTGCTACCGCAGCTCCAACGGAGTCGACGAAGATGGAAGTTGAGTTTGGCGAAAGCAGCGAGGGTGAAGTTGAGGACCAGGATGGTCTGTCTGACTCCTTGTCTGCGACTCCATCACCGACAATTCGCTTTTATTCGTCTCCGCTTGACAAGCGTGCTCATCCGCAGCTGGCTGTCGTCGGTGGGAAGACCTTCAATCGCAAGTCATTGAGGGCTGGGTCTTCGGCGCATGCCGGCAAGAAAGTCAAATCGAAGTCAGCGCAGGATCGTCCGAGGGCTCACTTCAAGTCAAAATCTCGCATCGCTCACCAGCAACGGCTGAAGTCCAAGCGCGGCTCGGAGTCGACCCCCGCGCCCACGCCGCTGCCGGCTAATTCCGGCTCGTCACCAACGAGACCTCGGTCTACTGCCAGTGCGTCCTCAGTGGCTTCCACCATCGGTGTGCTGTCACCACCGGCGTCTCCTGTAGGATCTTCGTCCATTTCCGGGACACTCGTCGCCGGTCCACATGTGCCGCTGCAGCATGTGCCCACGAGGGCGCTGCCAGTGTTATTACTCTAGAAGCTGTAGACAATGACTTTATCTTAGGGTCTGGATCCCTGACCAAAGTCCACCTCAGTCCACAGTCTGGGGCAACCCGATCGCGCCACGGTGTATCTTCGGAAGAGAAGGAGAGCGATCAAGTTACAGCGGGGGTGCTCGAGACTTCGGTGCAGGACGCAAGTGATCACGAGCACGCCAGTCAAGACGTTCGCCTTACGCATAATCCGATTCCCACGTCCGCCCTGATTCGCGTGGCACCAAGCCGTGTACAACGTCCTGCACAAACAGAATACCGTGGTTTTGGCAACGTTTTCAACTACACCTGGGACCAACCCCAACGTGTTGGATGCTGCACCGAGTCTTCCCCGCGATCCATGGTTTGCAGCCTCTCGTGAGGCCATCCAAGAAGCTCGTTGCGTGGGCATATGCCTTCTTGGAGCCGGGGTTTAGGCTGGAGGGTTCTCAAGCATGTTGGAATCAAATTCTTAACCTCCGGACTCCCACCCCAATTCCTGGAGATGTAGTCACGCTCTGCTCGGTCGAGGGTATTCGGGAGTTCGCAGATTGGCGACGTTCGGATCATCCATACCAACAATTCAGACGCAAGTTGCCGGACCACGCATTCTTCTTCCACGTGGACAAGCTCATGCCGGATGTTCACATATCTATTCGTGGACCGAAGCTACACCGAGTCGTCAAGCTTTGGCGCCAGGCGCAAGGGTTTGCCGCCGATGACACCGAGAGCGACGACCTTGGGTTTTTCTTGTGGGAGCGTGGGCATTGGGTGTTGAATGCTTCCGTGGAGCGAGCTATCGCTATGTTGATCCAGGTCTCGGATGACGACTCGACTCTCGTGCGAAAGGTACAAGAAGCGTGGGATGAGTATTTAAGTGGTCGTGACAAACAAGCATCCCCAGCGAGCCCCCGTTCAATACCACGGTCGTTCCGTGCAATCCAGGGGTCAGACTTTTCGTTCCCCGAGGAATAACGGACGGGAAGTTGGTCGATCCGTAGTAGTTAATCCTGAGCTGCCAGAGAACAACATTCGCCCAGGTTGGCATGAGGTGGTGAAATCGTGGTCCAGCGACGCGTCGTCTACAGACGGAGACTCAATCCAAGCCATGCAGGAGCCAGCGTCTAGTGCCGGGGTAAACTTCGGTCGTCCCGGGCTCTCTATTGGGACAATGACCACAATTTAAGCCTCAGTCGACGTCTCACCAGCTTCGTCTCGTATTCTCCAAGCGCATCCAGCATTGACCGTAGCTTCGTAGTGTAGTAGGTGCGCAGTGGAGATCCTATTTCTTAATAATTCGTTCATGTGTTTCACTTCTCGAAATTCATCAAATACAATATGTAGTTTGGTGCAGTATTTGTTTTTGTCTGTAATCTTGGAATGCATTGCCCCAAGTACAGATCAGTGCTGCAGTAGTTGTTTCGTCTGCAATCTTGGGCTGCCTTGCCCCGTTACAGGTCATCGTTATGGCGGCGAGTGCTGTCTAGTCCTCGTCAGCGACTTGGACCATCTGCAAGCGATGCTCGCGCTTCTTACGCTGCAGGTAATCATACAGCATGCCGCCGCAGGAGAGATTCGAGATGAGTTCCCACGTGGGTTCGTCCTGATCAGCCCATTTGATTATGAACTCTCGAATTGAGCGTCCAGTCTTCGTTGACATTGGCATTCGGTCTTCGACGATCTCGAGGACTTCGCTCTCGCCGGCCAGGCGGTCTGGTATCTTCAGGTAAAAGCTCCTTGTCGAAGTCAAAGCGTGATTCCTCGGTCACATCCTGCGTCAACCGAGGCTACGGTCGATCCTCGAATTCATTCACCGCTTTGAGTCGGGAGACTTGGACCACCAGGTAGAACCGATACCCGCTGCGGTTAGGGAGCTCTAGCCCGTAAGCATACTCTTCAACCTCGGTCTTAACTCGAAACGGACCGTGCCATCGGTGAGCCAATTTGTTCGCTAGCCTGGGTTTAACACTTCCATGTAGAGCCAGACACGGCTGCCTGGTTCAAAGAGAGACCTCGTCACCACTTTAGTCAGCGGGTTCGTCATTCTGGTGGTCGTCCGTCGTTTCGTCGTCGGGTCGTCAAGATACAGCTGCCAAACCCTTAACGCGTCGTTATGTTCGTTGGATCGGCGACTCCTCTCTGCTACTTGGTATTCCTTTGCCATTTCGAGCGCTATCCCTTGCTGGCGGTTGACTCTCTGCGCCATACCACGGCATCGGTTTGCCTACCGGACCTCGCCGGAGCGACGATGTCATTGCGTGGAGCGATGAGTGAGCATTCCACCCATGCACCAGAAAGAACGGTGTCTCTTTTCGCGTCGTATCTTGCGAGTTGTTGATCGCAAAGACTAGTCGCTCAGCAATCTCATCCCAGTCCTGCTGCAACGGGTCTTCGACGTACATTTTCACTGATGCATGACCGTCTTCACCAATCGTTCTTGCTGCCCGGTAGCCTGCGGCCGGTAGTTCATCGTCGCGCTCGACCTTGACTGCATCATATCGGTAAACGCCTGTAAGACCTCGCTCATAAAGCGTGGGTCCCTGTCGTGCCAAATGAGAGTCGGTGCGCCGAAACGTCGGTACATGCATTCTTCAACGCTTGAGCCACCATTAGTGCAGACGTGTCAGACATCGCTTTGGCAATCACAAATCCGGTGTACGAACACTGAAACAGCAGCAAGCTGGTTGCCGCGTCGAGACAGCGGCAAAGGTATAACAAAGTCCATTGACACGATCTGGAATAGTCGTTCGGCCAGGATGTTGCCTGGTGAGTACCCTCGGAGCTGCGGTCGGCTCTTGCTAGAGCTGCAATCAAGGCACGACTTCACGTGCTTTTCCACATCAGTGTACAGACCCAACTAGTAGTAGGCCAGCTTCACCCGCTAGAACGTCCTGACCACACCTTGGTGCCCGCCTTCCAGTGAGTCATGGCAATTCTGCAAGACCTCTTGAATCATCGTTGTTTGTACGTCTAGGAGCAGCTTGACTTCGTCTTGCTGACCCTCAGTCTTCCGACACATAGTAAAGCAATCTGTCGCTTGTCAGCACGAACTTGTCGGCAATCTTCCAGGCATTTCGAGCGTCTTTGTAGATAATCTTCCCAGTGTTACCGCACAGCACCGACTTCATGATCGACCACCTCGACTCTTCATCTTGTGCTTTGGAGAATACGACGTCGTCGTTCTTCCTGCACCACCACTGGGTCGATGTCGTCTGCATTTGTTGTCGGTGTTAGCTCGGGTCCAGTTTGCTGCTCGTCCACCGGGTCCTCGCTGACTGCCCCTAGCTTCCGTCTGCTCAGCTGATTCTGCTTGAGTCTCCACCGGGCCTTCATCAGCGAACCTGACATGCTTCTTGCGAGCCTTGCTCTGTCGTCGAGTCAATACCGAAACCTCTCCGCGCTTTGGCCACACAAAGTCAATGAACGTTTTACACGTCGGTCTAAATGGGCATCCAAAATTTGAACGAAATTGTCGGAGCTCAGTTTCACTTCCTTTTGACTTCGTCTGGAGGAGTGTCGTATATCATTTCAGTGATCCTGTTCAAGCTTGAGAGCTCGGCCTGCGTGTCCTTGTTGAGAACGACCTTGACACCTTTGTCTCGAGTGTTTCACCAGCCAATGAGACTGCTGCTGCGTTGTACTCCCGCAGCACGTGCAGGTACTTCGTGGATCGAAGTCTCGCTGTGAGTTCCGTGTGGTGACTTAGTTTCGCTAGCAGCGATTCCTTACGGCACGCGATCACCCCTAGTGCTTGCTGGATTTCAAATCTCGAGTCGCCTACCACCACCAAATTCTCAGCACCGTGTTCCAGAGCGGCTTGTACTCCGTTGTTCATGCCGGTATACTCTGCAAGGTTAACGGTGGTGCTTTTAAATACGCACTCGCAGCGATCACTACATGCCATTCAGGAAGTCGCCACACGATCCACAAACAGCTACCATAGTGTGGAGAAGCGGGATCGTTGTTCTTGAGAGGAGACGCAATGCAGACTGGGGCATTGACGTGTGACTGAATGACTATGACGAAGGACGAAGAAGGAATACGGGAAAAGTACGTGGCGTCCCACGGCACGTCTCAAGGGTGTCACAGGTCACGTTGCAAGTCGCAATAATTACGACGTGCGTAATCATTTCGCCGGACGCAATCATTTCGCCGGACGCAATCATTCTGATTATCGCACTCGTTCCGACACATGATCGCGATTCGGATTGACCCATATGGTGCAATCATCTTGATAACCCTGCGAGTGAATCTTACCGATCTGGTGCAATCATTCCAATACGCGATAAGGTGCAATCATTTGGACACGCGATCTGCGAGCGTTGATCTGGAGCAATCTTCTCGGAACGGTTGATGTGGGTACAATGGAGCTATCAATTCGTTACGGCACCGCGATCTTGGTACATAATATCAGGTTCAAGGTACGATGCGCAAACGGGAAGCACGCAAGAGGGATACGAAGGAGCGAGATAAGGAGAGATATTTAGGGCCTTTACTTTAGTATAATATATTCTGATTTGACTTGCAAGACACAAGTGGCTCCTATACCTTTGCGGTGAAGGAACTATTTTGGCCTACCCGACGAAGGACCACTAAGTCTGTCAATAACCCGACGCACACCTGGGAAGCTTGGCCAGGGTACGCTCGCACATCAATCTCACCACAAGATCCCGCCAAGAGGAGGCGACAAGCAACGGAAAGGGCTACAACAGCACAAGAAAAGGATACACCCCCACGCGATCGGCTTGAACCAAGACTCGATCGTAGCACACCGACGACCGCGTGAAGAATACCCGCGTGACCGTCACCCACCCAGACCCCGGAAGGAGCAAGCAAACAAGCTCCAGCCTCCGCCTTGCTCACCACTGAACGTCTTCGCGAACACCGGAAGAGCGTAACCCGCCCAGCCGTCGGGTACACAAGGTGATAACAACGTTTCGACCGCGCCAGATCAACGGAGTACCCCTCCGACAGTCGGCAGTCCGGGCGTACCGTGCGCAAGCTTCAACCGCGTCAGCAATTTTCGTGAAGCAGCTTCGCCACAATGGTGCGCGTGCCCGCATCTTCGGGTGATTCACAGGGATTTCACCGTTTGTCCAAGATCAAGTCCGCTTTTGTCCGTGATCAGGCTACTTACAGCGAGAATTGTTTGGTTTTTGGTGGCTTGCTCACTGGACCTGCGCGCAACTGGTACCGACAGCTGAGTCGGACGACGCGCAGCGAGTGGAAGGTTTGTCCAAGAGTTTTCAGATCCAGTACTGCGGACGTGGTGTGTCCGTCGCGAGGCAATATTACCATGCGCGGAAGAGTTCGGATGAGTCGCCGTTGGAGTATTTGCACCGCCAGAACGTCGCCGGGTTGCGAGCACAGCTCTCGATCAAAGACGGATCAGTCGAAGTCCGCCGTGAACACGTCGGTCACTGCATTGGGACGCTTGACGACCGCGACCTAACCGGTCAATTAGCGCTGCTAAGGATCCCGGATGCGGACACGTTCGAAGAGACGTTGCGATCCCGGAAACGTGCGAAGGCGCGACAGGGGAAGATGCCGTACGGGTCAATCACACCGAAGCCAAGGCGCCAACGGGCACAGCGCCATCCGCTAACGCTCGCGCCGTCCGTGCAATCTATGCGACAGCCGATTCCAGCGACTCAGAACTGGATATGAGCGGATCGGAAGAAGACGGAGACATACACAAGGTCTACCTCGCTGCCGCCTCAGACCAACCCACGCGATCGCCGCCGGAACAAAATCAACGACGCTCCAACCGAGACGCGAACGTTCGCCAAACGAGTCGTCCGTCCGCGTTGTTGGAAGCAGAAGATCCACGAAAACCTTGTTCCCATTGCGGGTCATCAAAGCACCAATATATGGGTTGTTGGCAGCGTCTGACGTGCGAGAAGTGCGGCAAGAAGGGTCACCCGACCGATCGCTGCCTCTTCATCTGTAAGTCCTGCGGTGAGATCCACGGAGCGGAGAGTGCCCGATGGAAGAGTTCTACAACTTGATCCATCAGTGGTACACACCGAACAAGCACGGTGGCATGCTCCCGCAGGCGGCCGAGAAGATGTTAAAATTAGAACGCTCGCCGGTTTGGAATCCCGTACACGACGAGCGTTCTAAGTTCTGCATTTATGCATATGTCGAAAAGCAATCGAAGTCAGATGTAAGAAAGCTGATTCAGCTGACCGACAATACTTGTGATCTTCGTGGCAAACGTACCATGCCGATCTTCAGTCCCCATCAGGCCGACGAATTCGGACGATCGGAGGTGACGATGGCCCTGGACCTCTTGCATGGGGAGTCGCGAGGATATTGGAAGTACCACGTGCCGGACAAGAAGTTCCGGCTGGCGAAAGCCGTGGGAAGATCAACAACGAAAAGCCACATTGCTGTTTGACAGCGGCGCCGAGGTGTCCATTCTGTATGCCGCCTTTGTTCGTAAGGTTGGGTGCTACGTGGATAACAGTCAAGAGTTGGAATATGAAGGAGTTGGTAAGAATCCCTACATGGCGGACGGACGTACCAGAATCAAGATGACGCTCACTGTATCGTTGGTGTACTTTCGACGTATGGGTCGGCCCACCCACCGGCGGACAAGACTTGGTCCTTGAATGGACTTCATGGTACCTGCTGGCATCCGCCTCGACCTGGCCGACGGATCGTTAAATCTTCCGGATGAAGTACGCATTCAGCTGGCCGGACGAAGGGAACGCTATGGAGAGAAGGTATCACATGTCAAGCTTGGAGAGCACTGCAATCTTGCGCCCGGAGGATCGGTTGAAGTCCGAAAGGATTTCATTCTGTCGAGCCATCGGAAACTGTGGGTCACCCTGGGAGAACGATGGGTGCCAAGTTTGGTTGCTGGACTGGGAAAAACTCGCTACCTGAATGTCACAAATATTGGTGATCGGAAGTTCGTCTTGCCGGACGACACTCACGTTCGCATGTGGATCGAAGGTGACCGCGAACCTCGGACTCCTGGATTCGTGTTAATCGGATCCAGTTGATATACGGAGTGGCATCTAGCTTTCCAGGTCACCACGGATGAGTAACCCTGATGTAGACCTTGATCTGACCCCGCAGGGTCGTTGGTAGATCGACCTCGGTACGGAACGCCGACGAAGATCTTGCGCCGTCTTGCCAGAGGTGGCGACCACTACCGACGAGTTACGATCGAGGATATCCAGGTAGGCGATCCCGAATCAAACTCCCCGAGGAGATCAATCGTCTGCGACATATCATCTGGCGACGGCGCCATATCCTGATCGGGAAGGGAAACGCGCTCCCGCCAGCAGCCGTCGGCGCAGTCTTCGACATCGACGTCGGAGGAGCAGCTCCGGCGCGTTGCCTCACAGTTCCGCGAGAATCTGTCGGACGTGATCAAGAGTCTGCTCTCTGCGAAGATGATCAAGCCATCGACTTCACCATGGGCGTCTCCGATCGTGATCATCTTCAAGAAGAACGGTTTTGACATCCGGCTCTGTATCGACTACAGACAATTGAATGTGCTGACGCGGTTGATGGTGTACCCCATGCCCATGATTAACGACCTTTTGGAAGATTTGGAGAAGGTCCTCTGGTACTGTTCCCTCGATATGGCGAGTGGGTTCTGGGTGATGTCTATGACCGAACGAGCTCGGAAAATATCAGCCTTCATCACACCTTTCGGTCTCTTTGAGTGGACGCGTATGCCTTTTGGCTTGAAGAACGCTCCGCAGATCTACCAGAGGCTGATCGACAACGCGCTAAACGGACACCTCCGAATCAGTGCTGATCAAGATCCCTCGAAGCTGATCGATGTGTTCGAAGCGTGTGAATCAGAGCCGAACCCTAAGCCGTCGGTACGGGAGAAGATCATACATCGACGACATCCCGGTGACAGCAACCACTTGGGATACGATGTGCGAAAAAGTCGAGAGGTTGTTGAACGCTTGTGAACGTTGGAATCTGTCGATCAGCGTGGTCAAGAGGTTCTGGAGCGGCGGAAGGTGGCTATTTGGGCCATCGGGTATCCGCTGAAGGTTTAGAAGCCGACCCGAAAGATCTTGAAACTCTGGGCAACCTCCCGTTTCCGCGGACGCCGATCGATGCAATCCTTCCTGGGGAGTTTGAACTATTACAGCCGCTTCATCGAAGACTTCGCGATCTACGCGGCGGTCTTGTACGAGTTGCGAGAAGCAGACTTTACGAGATGGGACGTCAGGAGAAGAACGACTCCGGGGACAAAGGGCTGGGGCGTGGAGCCACCAGCAGAGGATGTCAACCGTTGGACCCGAGCAAAGATTGCGTTCACGATGCTGAAAGCCAAAATCGTTTCCACCTCCGATCTTGAAACATTTCGATCCTGAGCGTACGCCGGTAATCGTAATCTATGCGAGCCAGTGGGCGATCTCAGCGGCGCTCGTGCAGGAGCATGATGGCGTGTACTGGCCAGTAACGTTCACCAGCCGGACGTTGAAGTCCAACGAGCTCAACTACGGAATCGTCGACAAGGAAGTCTTGGCACTCTTGCGGATGCTTGAAGTGAATTATACCCTGCTGACCACCAGGTCGATCTTGGTGCTGTCTCGGCATTCGACCTTAGCCTGGCTGGTCAACTCGACCGGTTTCCAAGGCCGGCTCGGAAACTGGGCCGCGTTGCTCTCCGAATGGACTTTGGAGATCAGGAAGTGTACGAAAGGGGAAGACGAGATCTTGGGAGTCATCGCGGCAAGCATCACCCTTCGCGCGGAAGTAGACAAACGTTGATCGCAATTGCACCAGTGAAGGAACCTCGACAGACGATCATCATGCCTCCGCCTACAGTGGAAGAAGAGGAGAGCCTGCTAGTCGCGAGTTTCGATGGATCAGCACGTGTCAAACGCAGTAGCGGAGCGTACAGTGCTATCATCTGGAAGCTGCCGGAATGGACGATCGTGTCAGCCGCGTCGGAGTATGCACCCGATTTGACTGTGAACGAGGCCGAATACCGTGGTCTTCTGTTATGTTTCGATCTTCTGTCCGCCATGGACAGGGGGCGGATTGTAATCTGTGGAGATTCCAAACTGGTGATCCGACAAATGCGAGGCGAGATCGCGCAACGCCCGGATGTTTGCAATTGCTGCGGAAGAAGGCGATGGATCAGCTTGGTCGTGGCCGAAGCACGAGTTCCTGCACATGAAACGAGATTGGAATCAAAGTGCAGACAAGTTAGCTAGCGCCGCCCTTCAACGCGAAGAAGGAACTGTGGTTACCTCGGAAGAAGATCGAAGACTTGATCACGCTCAACCGCCTGGACGAGCTTCTCGCCGAGATGATAGCAATGTCGCCCGCGTAGCCGCTGTAACGAGATCAACGCGAGTCGGAGGGCACCCCGAACGCCCTGGAAGAAGCAATCGTGCAGCATATACGGGGTGAGCGGATTGTCCAAGCCCAGAATGAAGAGAAGTGGATAGTCGATCTGAAAGCGTACCTGAATGGAGACGTTGGAGGCTTGACTGCAAAGGAAGCGAAGACGTGCGCCAAGATCGCAGATCATTATGAGCTGGACGAGAGCGATCTGCTGCTCTACTGCCCGCCGTCGACGGAGACGGACGAAGATCGGGACGAGGTCGCGAAGCTCGTAGTGCCGGAGACCCTGCAGCAAGACTTCTACCATTATCATACGAGTTTGGAAGGGGTCAGGGAATCGGAAGAACGTACCGTCGGATCAGAGCGCACTTTCACTGGAGAGGCTTGTTCAAGAGTGTCCAGCGCTATGTGGGAGAATGCACGGTTGTGAGACAGGGAAAGGATACCCCTTCGTGGGAGGTGAGTCGCCGGGAAACCTGCAGGCTACGTACCCATTTCAGATCATCGCGATGGATCACATCCCGTCGCTGCCAAAGTCGTTTAAGGGAATACGGAGTTGCTGATATGGGTCGACCTGTTCTCAGGATATGTGATCGCGAAGGCGAGCGCGTCGAGGACAGCCCAGACGATCGCAGAGAATTACGAAGAATGCGTGTTCCGTCGGTTTGGCTATCCGACACGACAGAGAACCCGGGTTCATGTCCGATTTCTTCCGCGCATTCAGCCGGATTGTGGGACATAAACAGAGGGCTACGATGGCGTATAGACATCAAGCGAACGGAACGGCCGAAAGAATGGTGCAAACGCTGACTTGCGCGCTTAAGATGTACGTCGCAGACGTGAATCAACAAGACTGGGACGAGTATGCCGAACGTCTGACGTTCGCGTTGAAGACGGCCCAAGATCGCGTGCGCGGAGACACGCCTTCTACTTGACCCACGGTTGGGACCCACGATCCACGTTGGAAGCGGCACTTCACCTGGGAAGTACGCGACGGCGCGATCGTGAGCCTCGACAGTGGAGATATCACGTGCAGAATCACTATGGGCGCGCAAGGAGGAGGTGAATGAACGACTCCGAGCCGCGATCCATCGCGGGCGGACGAGCAAAACGAAGACATCCGACCCCACGAGAGTATAGCTGGTGCGCAAATCTGGTTGTACTTGGCCATGTGTGGCCCGGTCCGTTTCTGTGATTGGGAACAACCATCAGAACCGGACCGTGCGATATGTGGGCCAATACGCGGCGAGATGGAGATCGCTGGCACCGAGTATCGCCTGTTTCCGGTCGTCCACGCATCCAAACTGAAGCCAGTGCGGAGTTTTCCGGATCGCCCTACGATGAAGTTAACTGTGGACGAGGGAGATCGTTTCGATTTTGACGAAGCGATCTTACCAGAAGATAGCTGGGAAGAACGTCAGAAATGCGAAAAGAGATCGCAGGAATGAGATCGGGTCGACGGACGCGCTATGGCCGCGTTCACAGCGAATTCCGTGTACAGGAAAGGCTATGGCGACCCTTCATGGGTCGACGAAGCCATCTGAACTGTGGAGCCTTGCTGCGAGAATACGAGCGGGGAATGACCAATCACAGCCGCTCCGGAGTCATGCAGTCGTATGAGGCGGAGGAGAGCTCGTAGCAGGCTGACTGTTGCGGGTGGAAAGGGAAGAAGACTGTGTGGGGTGGCTGCACAGTATGGCGGGGAGGGTGTAGAATGACGCGGGGTAGGCCGCACAGTATGGTGGAAGGGAGTATTTCTGGAGTGAGTATAGATCGAGTGTCGAACACGACCTCGTTCCGAGTCCAAGATGCCTCGCAAGCACGTGTGAATTTAATGCCATCTACCGCGGTGGTGTTCCGACAGGACGTGGATTGACCGACTATCCTGAAGTGCAATTTGATGTGCAACCTAGATAGCAAGTGGTGATCTATGGAGGCTATTAGTCTGCGATCAAGTTTTTCGGTGGGCGAATGTTGATGTAGGATTGCCGTCCAAGTGGAGGTTCGATTTGTAGGCCGGATCGCACCCGAAGTGATGCATCTGCCATTCGTCACCACCGCATCACATTCGCTGCGTCCAGTTGCCGCAGCGCGCGCTGTACATCATCGGAGTATCCTCAAACGGATCAAACTCCACAACATACACATGCGTAAGTGAGGAAGTCGATCATGACCAACCTGCGTGACGTACGGGTCTTGAACAGTAGCAGAGGCTTCTGACGGCTTATCGAACAGCCAGCGCGTCTCGGTGTACTGCTGAAGGGTGCTAGAAACCAAAACGGGCAAACGATGACGTTAGTGTACGCGAATCGGCGGCTGCACAGCTTCTTCACGTACAGGGGGCGGTTGTGGAGAAGCGGGATCGTTGTTCTTCAGAGGAGACGCAATGCAGACTGGGGCGCTAACGTGGATTGAATGACTATGACGAAGGGCGAAGAAGGAGTACGGAAAAGTACATGGCGTCCCACGGCACGTCTCAAGGGTGTCGCATGTCACGTCGCAAGTCGCAATAATTACGACGTGCGTAATCATTTCGCCAGACGCAAACATTCTGATTATCGCAGTCATTCCGACACATGATCGAGATTCGGATTGACCTATCTGGTGCAATTATTTCGATACCCTGCGTGTGAATCCTCCTGATCGCATCTTATTAATACGCGATCTGGTGCACCATTCCAATACGCGATCAGGTGCAATCATTTGGACACGCGATCTGTCAATATGCGATCTGTCAACATGCGATCTCACCAACTCGCGATCTGCGGGGTTGATCTGGAACAATCATTTCGGTACGGGCGATCACATGGATTGTGGGTACAATGGAGCTATCAATTCATTACGGTACCGCAATCTTGGTACATAATATCAGGTTCAGGGTACAATGCGCAAACAGGAAGCACGCAAGAGGATGGGAAGAGAGTGAGATGGGGAGAGAACTTTAGGCCTTTACTTTGGTATAATAGATTCCGATTTGCCTTGCAAGACGCAAGTGTTTTCTAGACTACCGGGGAAGGAGGTACATTGGCCTACCCGAAGAAGAACTCACTACGCCAACCAAGAACACGACGTACACCTGGATAGCTTGGCCAGGGTACGCTCGCACATCAATCTCACCACAAGATCCCGCCAAGAGGAGGCGACAAGCAACGGAAAGGGCTACAACAGCACAAGAAAAGGATACACCCCACGCGATCGGCTTGAACCAAGACTCGATCGTAGCACACCGACGACCGCGTGAAGAATACCCGCGTGACCGTCACCCACCCAGACCCCGGAAGGAGCAAGCAAACAAGCTCCAGCCTCCGCCTTGCTCACCACTGAACGTCTTCGCGAACACCGGAAGAGCGTAACCCGCCCAGCCGTCGGGTACACAAGGTGATAACAACGTTTCGACCGCGCCAGATCAACGGAGTACCCCCTCCGACAGTCGGCAGTCCGGGCGTACCGTGCTCAAGCTTTGACCGCGTCAGCAATTTTCGTGAAGCAGCTTCGCCACAATAGCCACCGTACTTCTGTCTTCGCCGATCCGTCCAACGACACAACGAGGGCTCGGTAATCTCGAGGTAGACGTGCGTACAACAGCTCGGGGTCCATTCGAACAGTGGCTGAACCTTTTGTAGGAGGTGCCCCAGTTCTGGCGAGTCCTCAAGGTCCACGAAATTCGTGATAGACGCTTGGAGAAGCTGAGCGAATACACAATCCTTTCCTTGACGCGCTGGCTTTTCAAATGCCAGGATGAGAGTAGCACCGAGAATTGCACCGCTCTTCCGAACAGTGACTTCGACCGGTGCACCCGGTCAAGCGTCGAAAATCGCGTATACACGTTCAGTGTTTGTCCAACCAGCTGGATATGACACACTTTCAACAGAAACAGCAATGCTAAGCCCTCCTTCTCCGGGGTTGATATTTCATTTCGGCATCCTTCAACACTCGCCCGCAAAACCGGACGGGGTGCAACTTGCCTTCATATTCTTGCATCAGCGTGGTACTTAGAGCCCACTCATTCGCGAACAGCATGACATGCACCTCTTTAGTTCGGTCGAAATGTCGGAGAATAGGTGCCTCGGCTACCTTTGCTTCAGTATGTCGAAGCTTCGTCGCGCCGTTCAGAGATCGCCACCGGGCTCAAAGTCGTCGTCCTTAAGCTGATATAGTGCGGCACCGTACAGCAAGATTCCTGAATGAATCTGCTGTTGTAGTTCAGCGCACCCAAGAAGGACTGCGTCCCTTTTGGGATCTCGGAAACGAGAGCTCGGTAATCGCAGCCAACTTCTTCGAGTCTGCTTGGATGCCGGCAGGTGACACTTCGTGAGAAAGAAAGCCCACCTTCGACTGGACGAAGATGCGTTCAGAAAAACTGATGCTGTTTCGACACTCAACAAAACGACTTAACAGACAATACAACGTAGCCAAACAGTCGTCAAACGTTGATCCGCCGAAACACAATCGTCCACGAAGGAGCGTCGGTCGAACACCGGTACCAACGTAGACTCGTCCGTTTCTCCGGTCGAAAACATGTCGGTTACTGGAATATTCACTAGTTGTGACACCGGATCCATCGTAGCTGAGGCCTCATGGTCAGCATCAAATTTCGTTCGAGGGTTCGGTATATTCGTCGACAGGTTCACCGAGTCGTCGTTACTGTCTCCACGTAGTCGTTTGGCTTGTTCTTCAGCAGCTTGCATGAGCATCACGTAGTTCTTCCAGCCACCCTTCGGCCGTACAAAGGCCCAGAGCGCGTTGTCGATCATGCGCTGGTAAATCATCGGCGCATTCTTGAGGCCGAATGGCATTCGAAGTGCCCCAGTGCACAGACAAACGCCGAGATCTTCCGCGCTCGGTGGGTCATCATAATCGCCCAAATTCCGCTGGCGGCATCAAGAGAGCAGAACCAAAGGTAGCTTTCCAATTCCGTCAGCAAGTTGTCGACAAGCGGCATCGCATATTCCAAGATTGCGGTGATAGCATTCACCATCTTGTAATCGATGCACAACCGTATATGGACACCGTTCTTTTTGAGAACAATGACGATTGGTGATGCCCACGGGCTGTCGGAAAACGACACCAGGCAATCCTTAAGCAGTCTTTTCAGCAACTCGTACAGCTTCGACATGTGCTGTAGCCCTACTCGTCGGACACGCTGTTTGATAGGTGCGTGCCTTTTGACGACAATATCACAAACCACACCGTATGCCGGTGGTGGAAGCGCATTACCACTCAAAATCATGATTTCGTCGTGGTTCATCAGCACATCAACCAAACGCTGCTGCTGGTCTCTTTCGAACGGAGCGTTCAGCACGTTAGGCGCCGAATAATCCAATATCGTAACCAAGGCTTCGGTCAAGTCAGGAAGAAAGGCAAGTTCTTGCCCATAATCTTCCAGTGCAATGTGATTGGCTTCGTGTTCTGACGAATCCATCGCACCATCACCATCCATGATCTCGCGGCCATCTGCGTTTAGCAGGACCATCACTGCCACGAACATCTCTTCCAAGACAGCCAGCGTCAGTACTCGACCGCCACTCTTGGTACTTCCTCGAGTCGAGTCGAACGTACCCTGCTTCGACCGGCAAGTCTCCATGTAGAATCACATCACGACTGGCAGGTACTGGACAGAACACCAAGTTATCCGTGATAGTCTTCATTCGAACAGGGTCCGTTGACCTCGACGAAACCTCGTTATGGTCGGTACCAAGTAGTCCATCCGTCGAATCCACACTGTATGTGTTTCCAGTGCTGGTTTTCGTCTCCGTAGACGGAATTCATCCCATTCTCGTCCAAGTATCGTCAATGCATCGGTAGGACCGCCGAAAATATGCCCCTGTCCAGATTTACCTTCTTCAATCATATTCTGGGTCTAAATCAGCGGAATCCTAACATCGTCAGGAAGCTTGACAGTAGCATGGAACAAGTCGAGTCTGATGCCGGCCGGTATCATAAAGTCTGTACCGAGCACCACATCGACTCCAGCGCTGTGATCCATAATCCATAGCTCGAACTCGTAAACTCGTTCCCAACCCAATGTCACTTTGACGGGCGTCCGGCGCGTGGTGGCCATTTTGCCTTTCTTAATTCTTTGTACTTCCAGGCGCCGGTCGTTGTTTGATCGTCCCGTAGACTAAGCCGTGTTGCCATCTTTGTAGTTATGACGCTCATATTTGCTCCGGTGTCAAGAAGTATCCGCGTTCTCGTGTCGTTCACTGCTCCTGTGACCAAAGCTCTCATCCTTACCCTCTGGTCGAACTTCTGAGATGACCACCACCTCAGTCGCTCTCCGGAAGCAATCTCACCGTCTTGGCGAGCCCTCGATACAGTTTCTCCTCTGTTGCCGCACTCGAGACCCAGGTCTCGTCGTTTCCTGGTTTAATTTCTTCATCTCTACTCACATCGCTTCCACCGAGGTTTGCTCCTCTCTCCTGTTCGTTGTCACTCCATTATCATCATCATTGTCCGGCCATTCGCACTTACCCACGAACGCGACGATACAATCTGCGTCGACCGTGGGTTTGGCTAACTGTGGCAGGCTGTTAGGGACCAACCCAGTTTCAGTTGGCGGTCTGCCTAGATTAAATGCCCAAATATGAGAGAGTGGAGATCTGGAGAGATGTCCTTCTTGCCAACCTTGTTCTTGACGAAGTTTGCGAGTTCTTGGAAAGCTTCGCACTTGCCTGCGTCGTGCACTTGCTTACAGAGCTTGCAGCGCTTGTAGTAGTAGTACGCTGAGTGGGTGAGGCCACCGCAGGCCGCGCACGGACCTAATCGGCCGCCATCGCGTCGGTCTTGACTGCGGGGACGGTAACCCTTTGGCTGACGGTTGTCGTCCCGGCTATAGGTCCCTTCTGCCGCAGCTCGCGGCTCCGTTTCATTTGCTGCGGCGAGGTGTCGGTCATCGCCCTCGGAGACATTGACGTCATCTAGCTCATCGTCACCGTGGTCTGGCCAAGACTCTTGCTCCGCACCCTCGTAATCTTCTTGGTGGTCCTCCGAGTACTCGGTATGGTCACCAATTGGATCTCGGACTTGGATCGCAGCAATTACATCCGTTACCGTGGCGGAATTTGGTAGTCGTTGCGACGGGTATCGCTGGGACGTCGGCCGTCATGTCGTTGAGAGCTTTCACGACCTCGGTGGGTCACGGCTCGACCGATGACTGCGTCGTCACCCTAGCTGAGCTCCGATCTTCCATTTTCAAGATCTCGTTGTTCATACTCTCAAGGTTGTGGATGTCACCGACTTGCAAGTGTCCGAGACGATCTTGGAGGCTTTTATCGCCGCAGGTCTTCAGGAAACGTCGGACGTGATAGTTGTGACGAAGGCGATGAAACTTTCTCGCCCAAGTGTATAGCGGTAGCCCAGACTTAGTCTTGAAACTTAAGTCTCGGAGGTGTGAACCCTGAACGCAGTACCTTGAAACCGCGATTCAGGGTGGCGTTGCACCTGTGTAATCCCTATCGGCGTCGATTATTTCGGGGAGCCTGGATTTGCCACCAAATTAGTTGTCCAATACAAATAGGCCTTGAACATGTCGGGCGTAACGTTCACTTCCTGAACGCACTTCTCCAATGTCTGAATCCGGATCCGAGAACCCAGAAGAAACACCACTTTCAGATAATCAATACAAATTCAGAGTTTAATACAACAAACAGCCGCTACTTATTCTTATAGACCCTTGAGCGGTGGGTCTGAACGCCAGTCAACATGGGCTGCGTTCAGGGTACTGGTCAACACTGAAGCCCTTTCACACGCGCACCACCCTCAGATGAGGGAAATAACACACACAAATACAATCCAACCTTGAACGCAGTCTATCAAATATTCCTGGGGATGACTGCTACTAATCACCCAAGAAGGTCTTGTCAATATGAAATGAAACACCGCCCTTACCGTACACGCAGCGGGATCAACTAGAACATGGAATGCAAGGATCACGTCAGACACCTACGTGAGTGATCCCCTCACAACTGGACTTGAATCTTTTAAGGAGACCCACACCGAACCGTCCTTAACTGATCGGCGGACCCGTTTCCCGCTTGTCAGAAGCCCGTCTTTGAGCGACTTGTGTAGTAGGGGGTAAACGAACTCTGATTGTTATCTTTACTAGCCTATCGCTAGCTATTCATAAATGGTATCTTGTCGTCTTCGTTCTTCGATGTTCTTCCGTGTTCTTCTGTGTTCCTTCATCGCGATCTTCTGCTTTGACTTGATTTGATGTTGACGTTGACACTTTGTGGGTTGATCTTCCATCTTCAAGGGGCCGTGTTTTTGTGTTTGCTGGATTCTTGATATCCTGAACGCAGGTGTTTTCCACCTACACTCAGGGTTCGTGAACCTGGATATAACTTGAAACAGATGTGTACGGCCTCACAGAGCAGATGACCTTTGGCGCACATAATAATTTGCACGCTCAGGTATCTGCGTTCAGGGACGATCTTCGTCCAGGAACTAAAGTGCATCCAAGGTCTTGCGACCAAAGGTACACTCACTGTAGAGGCTTCATACGGTATTATTTCTTGGTTTTCTGGCTCACTCGGTATTCGTAGGCACGGCGAGTTCCGGGTACACGGGTATGTGTGCATTCAGACTTTAGGCGAGGCGGGACACCACATACAATATGTATGCATGGGCGTTTTCAACTCCAGATTGGGTTAACCCGCTTAAGGACGGGGGCGATCTGGACATAGATCTGCGTTCAGGGTTTCAGACCCTGACCGCAGTCTTCCAAATCTAAAGGGCCCATCTTAAAGTCTGGCCGCATCCGCTCCGCTGAACACAGCCGAATTCCATGTCGCACTTGCGCAAGGCGCATAGACAGTACCGGTAAATTTTCAATAGCCAATCAAATATCAGGATTGTTCCAGGTCAGCATTCACTGGGTGACTCCAGGAGAAAATTGCACTCAGTCTCGTGTCATGATCCATTGCCTTTCGACCACCGTTAGTAAATCGAACACCGGCATTCCGGGCATAGCCATTATGTCGGTTCAGGTAGTCGCAAATGTGCTCCTTGTCTTTGCGCTCTGCTGAGTAATACCGAGTTTTGCCGACTCGTTATACTGCGAACAGTAGTACCTGATGAACTCCGTGTTGAGGAGCTGCCAATAACGTCGAGTCTTCTTTGGGAGTTGATGGTGGCTCCGACTCGTAGACTCAACTCGAACGCCATACACCACTCGTTCAGTGGGGTATGCGTTCCGTTCATCTCGTACACGAACGCTCGGAGCCACTGCATCGAATTTTTGCTTCTCGCGGAGTCCGAAGTATTGCTTGATTTGAGCAAGAGGTCGGTGCGTCGTGATTTCGAGTTTCGGTGTCGACTCCATGGTTATCATATCACTGAATTCCCGCATTTGTCGCGCAAAATCCACAGCCATGTCGTCATCTTCTCCATCCGAATCCAGCAGGTCACATCCATCGTCCGATGAGTCATCGTTACCAAACAGTCGACAACCAGGACGTCGTCCAGATCCGCATTTGGAATTCAGTGGGGCATTTGAGACCTCGGTCTCACGTGCAATACGTGCCGTACGTTTATCCGAGCGATGGGTCACCATGTGCGAGTCTTGGAAGTACGGGGAGCGCTCAGTTGAGGTTGCAAATGCTCCACCCGCCTGCCTTCCATCCGCATCGGTGTTTTCTAGTTTCTTGGGGTATAAGGCAACGAAACAGTCGCCGGGTCTAGCACGTCTCCAGCTCTGCGCGCCACGGGCGACCTTTGAATACGACTGGCACCGAACGCTATGCGCAGCTTCTTCTTCCATTTCTGCAGGTAAGCTCCGGCGTCCGATGCTGACCAGTCTCTCAGCGCAGCGTCAGATGGATACGTCTGATCTTCCAAGCCCATCGGGTATCAGGAGAGAAACCGTGTCGTTGGCCACTTGACGAGAGCTCGTCGAGTTCACCGGACATGCAATTGCGTTGCTTATGTCCTCCCAGACAGCGTGACAAACAGGTTTCGGCGTGAACATCGGTATCCAGGCGCTGTCCGTCCGCATCATCTCGAGACATCGGCCGAGGACCTTGTTCGCGATTGGAGTGTCACCATTGGTTGGTGGACGGTTTCCACACGGCGGGCCCGAAGTTGTCTCCGTCCTCGCGAGCACCTGCTCGTCATCATCTTCATCACCATCTTCATCACCATCTTCTGCATATGCTGGAAAGGGTCCTGCGACCTCGTCCAGCTCATCCGTGCGGTTCCGCATCATCGACCGCAGTCCTCCACTGTCTGTCACTGCCAGCCTCGCGCCTTCCGGGGAATCGGGCGTCACCATCTCAAGCTCGTTCACCTTCTCCTCCAGGTCATCATAGTCGTCATTGGCGTCGAGATCGTCCGCTGAGTCCTCGAAGCTGACCGAGCGCTCAGCAATGCCTGTCGTACGGAGGACCACCGGCGGCAAGCCCGAAGTCTCGCCACGGTTGCTGTCGGATTTCATCGGAGTAGCTGGTACCGCTGTCGATGCTTTCGCCATTTTCTTCTCTCACACACTTGTTTTTCACGTAACTTGGTTGCCTCCAAACAAGCCACAACACACAGAAGGTCACACCAATCCCGGGTCGCGGCACCGGTTGTCGTGCAGGAACACGCCAGAATTATGTCCTGCTAGTTTTCCCACCCACAACACACACCTCGTCCGCAAAGACGAGGTGAATATTGGGCGAAGTCTTGACCTGAAGGCCTTGATTCAGCCCTAGCACCGGGTTCGTCTGCCCCTGCGTATTCTGCCTTGTCGGTAGGGCAACCAATCAACTCTACAGCACTTGCCACGAGCACGGCTACTCTGCAATACACGCAAACACACAAATAAACCTCGCTGGCCCTCAGATGGAAGGGTCCAGGGCTTTTCAGCCGGTAAGCGAGCGTGCCGGGGCAAAGCTCCGGTAGGTAGGTAGGAAGGAGGCTTCGGTAGCACTCCCTCGGTCGAACGAGCTGTCTCGTTCTCTGCACACGCAGCAAATCAATCACACAATCTAGCTTCTTGGACTTGCTGGGTGTATGAACACTTGATTACTTCAACCTTCGTTTCCACCGGCAGGCATAATCATGGCGATCAAGCGGGACCAGACGCCACGGACACTTACCGTAACCGGACTTGACTCTTGCGATCGGAAGGAAAATCTGCTCTGTTTGTTGCGCTCTGCGACCTCTTATCTCTAGACTATTCTTTCCTATGCCATATACAAATATCTAGTGTGAACTCGTCCGTTGTGAAACCACCGAGTCCTCGGTGACTGCCTGACAGAGCTCCAAGAGCCATATCCGGCATATCTTCCGGTTGTGGCTGTTCACCAAGAGGCTCGACGCGGATATCTTCCTTGGAGAACCGGCAGCGATTACTCGCCAAAGGCCACGGTCCGGAGATCTTTCCGGTGGCGACCTCTCGCTGAACTTGGTGTGCCGTACTTCGCCTCGCCCTTGTGCCATGTCACTCTGCCGCGGGTGTTCTCGAACAATCTCCGCCCCGTCGCACATTCTATCCAACAGGATTCTGCTTGTACATCACGAAAGCAACAGTGGCGACGGCAGCGGCGGCGAGAGGCAATTTGCTACACCACACGTGTTTCCTCGCTGAGTCTTCGGCAAGGGTATAACGAAGTCTATTGACACAATCCGGAAAGGTCGATCGGAAACGACGTTACCTGGCGAATATCCGCGAAGTTGAAGCTTGCTCTTACAGGTGTTGCAATCTTCACAGGCTTGCACGTGCTTGACCACGTCAGCATGCAGACCAATCCAATAGTACCTTGATGTTTCCCTTCGATGGGGTTATGGCAATTCGCCAAGATCTCGTCGATAAGTGTGGTCAGCACTACCATTTTTAAGTTCGTGTCGTGCTCGTCGGGTATTCCTCGCTCTCTGCGACGACTCATGAATATAGTAGGCCGTCCTCGCTGAGTACAAAGTTATCGGCTACTTTGCCGGCGTCGCCGGCTCTTCGCCGAGTGAGCTCATGGAATTCACCTCGCAAATATTTCTTTAGGTCAGACCACCGACATTTTTCGTCGTGCGCCGTTGATATCCGGCCTCGTCGCTCAGCTTGGACTACTAGCGGGTTGACGTCTTCAGCACTTGGCCGTTCCTGAGGTTCTGACCAAGCTTTACCCTGCTCTACTACTCGCTGAGGTTGGTACTCCATTTCGAACACGTCGACTGGGCTATCATTGTCGGGTAGACTCGGCGAATCGGACTCTACTGACACGTCGGGTGCCGGTTTGATCGCTGGGTCGTGTTCTTCGTCTTCGGCGAATCGAACTCGGCGAACTGGTTGAGTTTGACTTCGAGTAATCGCTGAGACTTTAGGAGGGCCTTCTTTTGCTTCCTTCGTCGAGCTTTCCACGACGTACAGCTTTTCCTGTATCCGGTTCAACGTCTTTAGCTGAGCTTTGCGGTCACCGCTAAGAATGACACGCCCAGCTTTCGCTTCTAGAGCCTCCGTGGCTAACGTATCCGCCAGCATCGGACTACATGGAGGTAACGTACTGAGTTGAGGCGATCGATGAGTTCCTTATGGCGCGCCAACTGAACGCAATGACGCCGTTATTCATTCCGGAGTACTCGACGATATTGACCGTGGTTTCCAAGAGGTGAGCACTCACAGCGATCACAATGTCCCACATCGGCAACTGCCACAAGATCCACGAGCAACTACCATAGCCGCCATACTTCTCCGTCTTCGCTGACCCGTCGAATGACAGGACGTATCCTCAAAGTCGTGTGGTACGTGCGCATATAGCAATTCTGTGTCCAGGCGGACACTCGCTGAGTTCTTAGATGGTGGTGCAATGTGTGCTAACGTCTCATCGAGTCCAATGTGTGGAGTGATAGAGGCTTGCAACAGCTGAGCGAATTCGATATTCCGTTCTCGCACCCGTTTAATTTTCAAGTGGTAAGGTGATAGCAGGACGGCGAAGCTCACTGGACGTCCGTACAATGTCTTCGACGAGAACACCCATTCTAATGGAGAACCGGGTGTAGACATGGATTGTCTTGCCTGCCTCCAGCTTATAGCATATCTTCAGCAATTGAAGCAACGCAAGCACTTCGCACTCGGCTGGGTGGTAGTTGGCCTCGCTTTCTTTTAGCACTCTGCCACAAAACGGACTGGGTGCAGTTTTCCATCATGCATCTGCATCAGGGTGCTACTCAACGCCCAGTCATTGGCAAAGACAATGCCATGGACGTCTTTCGCTGAGTCGAAATGCCTTAGAATAGGCGCTTCTGTCACCTTCCGCGTTAGCTCAGCGAATGAAGCTCTAGCGGTCGATAGGTCGCTTCTACTGCCGAAGTCATCTTCTTTAAGCTGATAAAGCACTGCTCCATACAACGCCAAGTTTTGAATAAACCGGCTGTAGTAATTGAGTGCGCCAAGGAATGCCTGCATCCCCTTTTAGACGACGGGAATGGAAGCTCAGCGATCGCGGCCAGCTTCTTGGGATCCGCAGCAATTCCGTCAGCCGTCACTTTGTGAGACAAGAAGTCGACCATCGGCTGGACAAATACGCTTTTGGTGAAGCTAACACTGATTCTGCACTCGGCGAATCGGTGTAGCAACCGGTCGAGCGTGTTGAGGCACTAGTCGAATGTTGCACCGCAAAGCAAATATCGTCGACAAACGACCGTCGACCAAAGACCTGAATCAACTGTGACTCGTCTGGTTCGCCCGTACTGAACATGACATTCTCAAGGCTGTTGACGAGCTCTTGCAGCGGGTCAGACTCATCGAGAGATCGGTAGTCGGCTTCAAATTTGGTGCTTAGTCTCATCGAATCGACCGCTAGCGTTAGCCGGGATGGTCGTTGCTTTCGCTGAGCAATTGCTGCAGTCTCAGCGAGTCGCATCTTCCCGGCGAATGTAGCCCAGCCACCACTCGGTTGCACGTAGCCCCGAGAGCATTGTCGATGAGTCGCTGATACATCATGGGCGTAGTTTTAAGCCCAAACGGCATGCGCAATCACTCGAAGTTCCCGAGAGCACACAAACGCTGAAATTTCGCGAGCTCGTCGAGTCATCATTACGGCACAGAATCCACTAGCAGTGTCGAGGGAACACAGCCATGAGTAGCTCTCGAGTTCCGTCAGCAGGTCGTCGAACAGCGGCATTGCATATTCCATGCTGACTGTAATTGAGTTCACCAGCTTATAGTCGATGCAAACCCTAATGTCGACACCATTCTTCTTCATGACAATCACGATAGGCGAGGCCCAAGGGCTCTTCGAAAATGACACGAGCCCTGCCTGAAGCAGAGCTTTCAAAAGCTCATAGAGTTTGCTCAAGTTCTTCAGCGGCACTCGCCGAGCTCTTTGATTGATGGGTTCGTGCCCTTGGACGTCGATATCGCAGACCACTCCGTATGCCGGTGGTGGAAGCGCATTTCCGTTCGAGATCATGATATTTTCATGACGTTTCAAGGTTTCGACGAGCTTCATCTGCTGTCGAACATCGTGCGCTGTAGATATAACGTTGTCGCATTCGTAGTTTAGCTCCGTTGATAACGTTTCCGTCAGATCAGGCAAAAAGCGAGCTCATGAACGGAATCTGTTAGACTTTCATCGCTCGACGAGTGTTCAAACTCGGCGAGTTCTGGCCTGGCTTCGAGAACGACGTCAGCCGTCGAGAGGCACATCTCGAGTTCTTCAGCGACCGCGAGGAACCGCAACCGAAGGTCTTCTCCTGGGTCTAGGTTCAATGGAGTGTCTGACACCTCTAATTCTCCAAATTCGACGAGTCCTGGCTTCAGCAACCTAGGAATATGTTGTTCTGGATCTCGTTCGCCAGGGTCCCACTGGTCACCCCTGTCCATTTTGGTAGTGCATCGTTTCTGATACCCCTCGCTGAGTCTGGCTGGTCCACAGGTGGCTGCTGCCATTCCCTTCCTTCCTCTTCCGTTGTCTCGATTAGAGGATCGACAGTTTTGGTTTCCAAAATGGTTGAGTTGTCAGGTTTCGGCGGGTCTTCCTCCATGGCCTCACTCTGAGGTATTTCTCCGTTTGCTGAGTTAGATACACCCGTCGGATCTTCGTCGAGCTCGTCAGCTTCTAGCGATTCGCGAGCGTTGTCTTCCTCTGGTTGGACGGGTCTCGGTTTTATAGCCGTCGGCGTCTTGTACTGTGGCCTTTCGACAGCGGGAGGCTGTCGGCTAAGCCATTCCATATATAGCCGTTGCTCTTTCCTTAGGAGTCGGTTGTCGAGAGCACCCTCGTAGGCAAGCACTTGCCAGTCGCGATATTTCGCTGAGTTCACCCGCACATAACTATCATCCCGCGGCAGTACTCCGTGGGGCATCCATAGAACCACCGGGAAGTGGGCTGGACACCACGTCAGGCTCGCGGTGATGTTCGTCAGCAACTCCCGCACGGCTCGTCCTGCAGCGTTGTGCTCGACTGTTGGAATCACCCCTTGCCATTGGCGAACCCACAGCTCATGCGTCGATTCGCTGGGATGTCGCCGTCTCAACTTGAACTGGGCGATTTCTCTCCCCATAATGTGCAATGTCTCCCGTGGGCCTCCGATCACTTCTCGGCCGTACTTCGTGTCATCCACGTCTCTCGACGACTTGATCAATGGCACCACGACTTCATCGGGCAGTTTTGTCATCGAATTGTACAAGTCCAGCCTGATACCGGCTGGTATCATAAAGTCGGTACCCAGGATCAGGTCGACTCCAGCATGATGAGGCATGATCCACACCTCGAATTCGTAAACCACTTCCCACCCCAGCGTAACCTTAACGATTGCGCGAGAGGTGGTCGCCACCTTTGACTTGGCGATTCCTTGGACATCGATCTTCATGTCGTTGTTGGTGAGTCGCTTCAGTCGCAACTTCCTAGCGAACGCTTCGGTCACAGCCGACACGTTCGCTCCGGTATCCAACAAGATTTTTGTCCGCTCATCATTCACAGCTCCCATCACTAGAGCTCTCATTCTCACTCGGCGATCGAATTTCCTCGATGACCACCATCCCAGTCGCTCACCAGGGAGTAGCTTCTATC
Organism: Phytophthora hibernalis; assembly: GCA_012656075.1. Classification (NCBI taxonomy): domain Eukaryota; phylum Oomycota; class Peronosporomycetes; order Peronosporales; family Peronosporaceae; genus Phytophthora; species Phytophthora hibernalis. The sequence goes on from JAAKBF010000324.1 coordinate 1,263,811, forward strand.
TCTTGGCTTGACCTATCGAAATCATCGGTTGCTGAGTTCCATCCATACTTCCAATCGCTCGGTCTTCGTCTTCATTCGACTCGCCGAGCCCACTCTTCTCGTCCACATCCGCTCGTCCACTCTCTTCATCATTCTCACACTCACTCCACTCGTCGGGTCGCTCTGCTTCCCCAACAAAAGCAAACACGTAGTTCGCTTCGACTGCTGGTTCTGCTGACTGTGGCAGCGCGTTGTTGTCCAACCCAGTCATGGTTGGCGAGCCCACTTGTTTAAATGGCTCGACGAGTAGATGTCCTGAAGATCGTCCGGGATAATGGAGACGTCTTAACGAACTTGGCGAGTTTCTCAAAGCGTCGGAAGAGTTCGCACTGACCTACTTCGTGCACTTGCTTGCAGAACTTGCAGCGTCGGCGACAGAAGTGTGCATCGTGACCCGCTGCTCCGTAAGCTCCGCACGGACCGTATGTCTTTCGCTCTCGGGACCCGTCTCGGCGATTAGCTTGTCCTTTGGGATTCGACGAGTTCGGCTGATATCGGTTGGAATCTCCGGTCGTATTACCGGCATCGATGTAGTCCGAGTCTTCCTCCAAGTCTTGGTTAAGAACTTCGCTCGCATCGCTTTCTCCATTCGACGAGTCATACAGGTCGGTGTTTCTGTAGCTCGGCGAGTGTTGAGTGCTGCCCACAGGTCGTCGATCGACGCGTCTGCTAGCGTAACCAGGCGACTGCTGTCTTCACCCTGTCGACCACGGCGTTCGTCCTGCTGTTTCTTGAGTCGACTCGGCGATTTTGTTCTCCCTTCTTCTCGACCCGTTTGGCGTCCTTACTGCGACTTGTGCTCAGACGATCGCGTTGTTTCTTGCGCTTTGCACCGAGTAAGCGCTGGTTGATCACCTTCTCGACCTTCGTAATATCGCTGAGTCGTTGTGGGTACAACAGATCCATGATGACGTCGTCTCCGCAATTAAGCAGGAAATGTTCGACGTGGTCGGCGGCGTCAGCTCCACCCTTCTCGTACTGGATGTGGGCGGTTCGCGCGTAGCCATTCAGTCGCAGCAAGAAGTCGCAGACATGTTCATACTCCCTGCGTCTCGCTGAGTAGTAGCGGGCTCGCGCCGACTGGTCGAATGGCGAGCAGTAGTAGTCCAGGAAAGCTTCACTGAGGAGATTCCACTTTCGCTGAGTCTTCTTGGGAAGCTGTCGAAACCAACCCTTAGCTGCCTTGCCCAGACTCAGCGAGAATGGTTCACACCACTCATTTTGCCGTTTGCACGTTCCCTTCATCTCGTAGATGAAGCGTTTGATCCATTATAGCGCATCTTCCGACCGATAGCGCTTCCCGTCAAAGGTCGTGATCTTCTCAAGCGGCGCATGCGTCCTGATGTCCAACACTTGTCCTCGGTCGCTTTCAGCCCCGTCGAAGCTGAGCTGGCGGATGTGGTCATGAGGCGACTCATCGACATCGCGGTGCCCAGGGTAATCGTCTTCATCGCTGAGTTGATCATCCCCTCCAGGGGCTGCAAGTGCTGCGGCGTCCGAACGGATCAGGCGACGGAGCTCGGCGGCTTCTTCAGCAGTGATGAAATCTGCCATCGGGCGTCGAGCTGGCGGATCGCTGGCCTTCTTCGGATTTTGCATGTGCGAGCCGGCGAAATACGGTGTTCCCTCAGTGCTCCGGAATACACCACGCTTCGTTTCGGGTGTCTTTGGCAACGGAACTTTCGCTGGCTCTTCACTCGGCTCAGGGAAGACGTACGTCTCAGTGACGTACGGTTGTGGTGGAGCCAATTTGGTCTCGTCGAGTTGTTCAGCACGGCGAGCCTTGGGTAATTGTCCCTTTGGTCCACCTTGCATCCCGAACAAGTCTTTCAACTTGCGCTTCCATCTCATCAGCTCGACGCCAACTGCGTGCGCACTCCAAGATGTCAGCGCCGGTTTCGAAGGCTTGTGACCGCACCGGTATCCCATCGCTCGTAGTAATATCACCGTGTCCTCGATGAGTTGGTCCATCGTTTGGCTATTGATGGGTTGACCCAGTTCCTCGCTGAGTTGGGCCCACTTCGCTTGACACATGTACATCGGAGCGAACATGTTGATCCACCGACTGTTAGTCTTCATTTCTTCGACGAGTCGGGCCAGGACTCGGTTTGCCTTCGGTGTTTCGACATTGTTCGTCGCCTTGGGAACGAGCGGCGGTCGGTCACCCGGAGCCACGGCTTGTTCGTCGTCATCGTCATCGCCGAGTTCCGCTGCGAGGTTCCGCTTGACTGGGCGAGGAGCCCCCATGCGGGTCACCTGCAGCGACAACTCGTCGACTTCTTCGCGGAGGTTGACGACCCTCTTCACGTCGTCGTACTCCGTCCCTTCATCATCATCCTTCTCTTCTTCTTCCTCCTCGCTTCCATGGTCTTCGTTATCGTCGAAGTCGTCGAGTGGCGATCCTCCGGCCGTCGCCGGACTTGAGTCGCTCAAACTTGGCGATCCCTTGACCATCTTCTCTCACTTGTTGCTCTTAACTTGGTTGTACTTGGTACCTGCGAAAACAAAGCACACCCCTGAATCCCGGGTCGCGGCACCAGTTGTGGTGTTGTGATTCACAGTAAACGTCGTTAGTTCGGCTTCCACGCAACAGCACAACAATTCGCCGAGTCAGGTCGGCGATGTTGGGCTTGCGCAGGGTTCCTGTCGGTTTCCTTTGCGGTTCGCCCCAGCCGGGGTTCAGTTGAGTGTTGTTACCAACAAGTATCAAGCTCCGAATTCTCCAGAGACTCGCCTGAGCGAGACAGTCTCCGTGCAAACCCTGTGCCTCCACCAAAGGATGGACGGCAGTTCGCGAGCGCTTTTACAGGTCACCAGACGCAGATTACGCCCAGCTAGGAGGTTACGGTGTCCTGGGTTGTGCAGACCCACCGGCTCGTCGAATCGATGAGGCTTGTCTTCGCTTGGTAGCGAGAAGTGCCCACCCCGGGCCGACCTTGATCTCTTGGCGCTACCAGACGGCTCCCCTACAAGCTATGCCTCTCGGGGAACGACGGCAGACATAATCCAGCCCACGCAGGGACTTACCGGAAAAGTGTACGCTGTTCTTGGGCTTAGAAGATTCTGCTCTGATTGGTATCTCTATATCTTCGTAGAGCCCCTTCGGGCTCTTCCCTATGTTCTTCTATCGGTCCTATACAAATATCTAATGAAATGGAGTCGTTACAGATCTCCCTGTGACTCTTCGCTCAGCTCCGTCCCTTGATGTCGAACTGTTTCTTACCTTACGGCGACTCTTCGCCCAGATTCTGATTTATCACTTCAGGCATATTCTCGCCACGTCGACTTTCGCCGAGTCGATTATCGCCGAGCCTGTCCATCGCAGAGTCCGTCCTTCGCTGAGTCCGGCTAAGTGCGGCTCCTGAATAAGTTCGTTCCCTGTTGAGTGCGATGTATCCACTTAGCGGTGTATCCACTTGATCCTATTGAGTGCGATGTATCCACTTGGTCTAGCTTAGGCATCCCTAGTGTAGGGTTACCCAAAATCTGGATTTCCCTACACCACACAGTGACCGTGGCAGTTTAGTGACCGAGGGAACGAACCCTCATTTGTACCCACTTCAGTTTCGTACCCCGGTCTTATAGATCCGGGTATACTGGGATCCGTTCACACTGGATATTTGTATGTATGTATAGGACTAGCTATAGGATTGACCGCAGAGGCTATCAGAGTCATAGATGAACAGAAATCAGCAGTCTTCCCCACAAGTCACCAAGGGTCAAGTCCGTCTTTGGCAAGTCTAATTAGCTTATCTTAGGGTCTGGATACGCTCGGCTTCGTGGGATGCCTGTCAACGAACTCAAGGTACATTGAACCGTGGGTTTGTTGCTGGTCAGTTTTAAGGGCTACCAGAAGAGTGACAGGGTCACTCTTCTAAGATGGATACACATAGACTCCACGTCACTTATGGTGTGGAACACACCATGGCCACGTCACCGACTGCCACAACCAACGGTTCATATTACATATAGAACAAACTATAGGTTACTTAGAAATTGTATTACAGGTCAATTTAAGGTACACTTATAAATACACTCAGTCTTTAAACTACGCTCTTCTAGCCACTCAGCTCCCTGCAGACCAGGAGCTAGTGAACTACCGTTCACTAAGAGTTCGTCTTGAAGCTACGCTTGCTCCAGCAAGGTGCTTGTGTGACCCCCGTCACACTTGGTAGCACTTGCAGTCAATCCTACACCTACGCGGGCAGATTGAACTACCTGATCTTCCGTGGTCTCAAGAAGTGAGCCAACATGGATCGCAGTCAGTTTTCACTTGACCGACTCGCAGTTCGAGTCGGTCCGGAAGATGGCAGGCATCTTCGGAAGAGATGCCTTGCAGAGCTTGGTAATGCCAACACATGCCGAGCAGGTCAAACGCGTGAGTGCGTTCGACGCTTATGAGCAAGGGCTCATCGCCCATGTGCAGGTCAACCTGCAGGCCCGTCCTTCGGAACCAAGCCGACGCAGCCCAAGCCGTTGATGCTGCAGGTTCAGTCATATGACGGAAAGGAAGGAGAAAATTTTCACTTCTGGACTCGAGAAGTCGAGCTTGAGATGGACGCAGCTCTTTTCTCGTCCGAGCAATTTCGAGACGCTTTCGCGCTCTCCAATCTCGGTGGTCGATCCAAGACTTGGGCGTATACGCACGAAGCGACAAGCCCTGGATGTTTCCATAATGGTCTCAGCTGTGTGAACAGCTTCGAGCCGCGTTTCTACCGGCGAACTATGAGTATCGCCAGCGCTCGCGCTTCCTCGCCTGTAAGCAAGAGGAGCGTGAGCTGCACGAGTACATCCAGGAGATGCGTGTACTCGCGGCGTCTCTGGTAGGGAGCCCCTACCTGAACACATCAAGGTGACCGTGTTCATGGACGGTCTGAGAGTTGGTCCCGCACGCACACAACTATTCTGCGTGCAAGCCAACACCATGGATGTGGCCGCCCAAGTCGCTCTCCAAGAGGAGTACATCCACAAGCAGGCTGGTACTCCTGTGTCTGCTTGAACTCTTCATCTACGGGCACAGCCGGAGGCAGTGCCGGCCAATGAACTGGCGGAGTTCCAGTTGGGCCTGGCCGAGCAGAACGACATCCGCTGCTTCGGCTGAAGAAAGGTCGGGCACATAAAACGTGACTGTCCTGCGGATGGACGAAGGAGGCGTTTCCTCCTCGCCCTTCTGGTCCAAAGAGTCTTTGGCAGAAGCCGCTATCCCAAGGCCAGGGGAACGCAGGCAACCAGTAGGGGCGGGAGCCCTGCTGAGGAAATACTAAGCTTTCATGAGCGGATGGCGCGCACCATGGAGGTTTAGCCCCTGAGAGTCTCTGTACTCGAAACGGAGAAGGGCAGTGGAGGGCTGCTTGTAGTATACGCAAGTGTACGGGGATACAATCATCCCTTTCTGATTGATTCTGGGGCGTCCAAGAACTTTGCACGCCGCCAGTCGGTCGCCCGGAATGGGGACAAATACGCCGATGCTCTGCGAGAGAGCAAAGGCAACGGGCAAGTCTCAGTCAGACTTGCCGACCGGTCTGTGGTAGAAGTACCTAAGGTCCTTCTGGATCTTGCAGTCAAGTTCGAAGACTTCGACTCGACTGAACGATTCCTCGTTCTTGAGATGGACAAGTATGACTTCATCCTGGGCATGCCATGGATAGAAACGCATGAGCCCTGAATCGACTAGCGCGGCAAAGCCATAAGAGCTAGCCGGCCTGCGGCTTCTGACAGAGCCTTAGTGAGTAATGTTCCCACCTCTGTCCGAACTCGAGGCTCTAATGGACGCCGGTGAAATTCCGCGGAGACCTCTGCTGCTAACGAATCTGCAGCAAACACAAGGGTCTTGGATACATCCAGACCCGCGAGGGAAGATGCAACGTCAGCATCCTCCAGCGCACCAAGTCATTGCGCCGTTCGGGCATCGACAAAGTCCGCGAAGGACGAAGCCCGTCTACAAGAGGGCACAAGCCCACGTGAGACCGGAGAGGTCGAGACCATGGCCAGCGCGGAGGTCGCTAGCAGCACCTCTAGTGTGGGTAACACAGTTCCACACGGGCCGGTACATGCCTTTGGCGCTGTACCGAGGCATAATAAGGCAGTTGGTAGCGAAGAGCCACGCCACAAGACGGATGTGGGTAACAGAGCACCACGTCAAGCGTCTACACAAGATGTCAAAACCGAAGCTTCGGGACGAAGCTTGGAGTCAGTGAAGACTCCGGGGCCGCCGCCGGAAGAATGCCATCATATCTTCGACGGCGAGACTGGCCGCACGGTCAAGTCCGTGTCGGTCCAACTAGAGGCCCTGCCAGAGATGTCAGAGCTTCTGAATCTCGAACAAATGTCGATGAACGACTGTCTGGCCGACCTGAAGGCTGGCGGGATCTCGAATATGGTACTCCTACAACCGGAGTTCACTCCTGAAGATCGCAAGCAGAACGGGGAGTGGCGTCTGATTCACGTTTATACTAAGCTGAACAGCGCGACGGTGCCGGGCCAGACACCTGTGGCGAAGCTGCTTCACGAAAATTGCTGACGCGGTCGAAGCTTGCGCACGGTACGCCCGGACTGTCGACTGTCGGAGGGGTACTCCGTTGATCTGGCGCGGTCGAAACGTTGTTATCACCTTGTGTACCCGACGGCTGGGCGGGTTACGCTCTTCCGGTGTTCGTGAAGACGTTCAGTGGTGACCAAGGCGGAGGTTGGAGCTTGGTTGCTCCTTCCGGGATCTGGGTGGGTGACGGCCACGCGGGTATTCTTCACGCGGTCGTCGGTGTGCTACGATCGAGTCTTGGTTCAAGCCGATCGCGTGGGGTGTATCCTTTTCTTGTGCTGTTGTAGCCCTTTCCGTTGCTTGCCGCCTCCTCTTGGAGGGATCTTGTAGTGAGATTGATATGTGAGCGTACCCTGGCCAATCTATCCAGGTGTACGTCGTGTTCTTCGTTGACGTGGCGAGTTTTTCTTCGGGTAGGCCAATGTACCTCCTTCCCCGGTAGTCTAGAAAACACTTGCGTCTTGCAAGGCAAATCGGAATCTATTAAACCAAAGTAACGGTCCTAAAGGTCTCTCCCCATCTCGCTCTCTTCCTATCCCTCTTGCGTACTTCCTGTTTGGGCATTGTACCTTGAACCTGATATTATGTACCAAGATCGCGGTACCGTAACGAATTGATAGCTCCATTGTACCCACCATCCATGTGATCGCCCGTACCGACATGATTGCTCCAGATCAACCCCGCAGATCGCATATTGGCAGATCGCGAGTTGACAGATCGCATATTGACAGATCGCGTGTCCAAATGATTGCACCTGATCGCGTATTGGAATGATTGCACCAGATCGCGTATTAATAAGATGCGATCAGGAGGATTCACACGCAGGGGTATCGAAATAATTGCACCAGATAGGTCAATCCGAATCTCGATCATGTGTCGGAATGACTGCGATAATCAGAATGTTTGCGTCTGGCGAAATGATTACGCACGTCGAAATTATTGCGACTTGCGACGTGACATGCGACACCCTTGAGACGTGCCGTGGGACGCCATGTACTTTTCCCGTACTCCTTCTTCGCCCTTCGTCATAGTCATTCAATCACACGTTACCGCCCCAGTCTGCATTGCGTCTCCTCTGAAGAACAACGATCCCGCTTCTCCACAACCGCCCCTGTACGTGAAGAAGCTGTGCAGCCGCCGATTCGCGTACACTAACGTCATCGTTTGCCCGTTTTGGTTTCTAGCACCCTTCAGCAGTACACCGAGACGCGCTGGCTGTTCGATAAGCCGTCAGGAAGCCTCTGCTACTGTTCAAGACCCGTACGTCACGCAGGTTGGTCATGATCGACTTCCTCACTTACGCATGTGTATGTTGTGGAGTTTGATCCGTTTGAGGATACTCCGATGATGTACAGCGCGCTGCGGCAACTGGACGCAGCGAATGTGATGTACGGTGGTGACGAATGGCAGATGCATCACTTCGGGTGCGATCCGGCCTACAAATCGAACCTCCACTTGGACGGCAATCCTACATCAACATTCGCCCACCGAAAACTTGATCGCAGACTAATAGCCTCCATAGATCACCACTTGCTATCTAGGTTGCACATCAAATTGCACTTCAGGATAGTCGGTCAATCCACGTCCTGTCGGAACACCACCGCGGTAGATGGCATTAAATTCACACGTGCTTGCGAGGCATCTTGGACTCGGAACGAGGTCGTGTTCGACACTCGATCTATACTCACTCCAGAAATACTCCCTTCCACCATACTGTGCGGCCTACCCGCACGTCATTCACACCCTTCCGCCATACTGTGCAGCCACCCCACACAGTCTTCTTCCCCTTTCCACCCGCAACAGTCAGCCTGCTACGAGCTCTCCTCCGCCTCATACGACTGCATGACTCCGGAGCGGCTGTGATTGGTCATTCCCCGCCCGTATTCTCGCAGCAAGGCTCCACAGTTCAGACTGGCTTCGTCGACCCATGAAGGGTCGCCATAGCCTTTCCTGTACACTTGGAAGTCGCTGTGAACGCGGCCATAGCGCGTCCGTCGACCCGATCTCATTCCTGCGTTCTCCTTTTCGCATTTCTGACGTTCTTCCCAGCTATCTTCTGGTAAGATCGCTTCGTCAAAATCGAAACGATCTCCTCGTCCACAGTTAACTTCATCGTAGGGCGATCCGGAAAACTCCGCACTGGCTTCAGTTTGGATGCGAGGACGACCGGAAACAGGCGATACTCGGTACCAGCGATCTCCATCCTCGCCGCTTGGCCCACATATGGCACGGTCCGGTTCTGATGGTTGTTCCCAATCACAGAAACGGACCGGGCCACATGTGGGCCAAGTACAACCAGATTTGCGCACCAGCTATACTCTCGTGGGGTCGGATGTCTTCGTTTTGCTCGTCCGCCCGCGAATGGATCGCGGCTCGGAGTCGTTCATTCACCTCCTCCTTGCGCGCCCATAGTGTTTCTGCACGAAATATCTCCACTGTCGAGGCTCACGATCGCGCCGTCGTGTCCTTCCCAGGTGAAGTGCCGCTTCCAACGCGGATCGTGGGTCCCAACCGTGGGTCAAGTAGGAAGGCGTGTCTCCGCGCACGCGATCTTGGGCCGTCTTCAACGCGAACGTCAGACGTTCGGCATACTCGTCCCAGTCTTGCTGATTCACGTCTGCGACGTACTTATTAAGCGCGCAAGTCAGCGTTTGCACCATTCTTTCGGCTGTTCTATTCGCTTGATGTTTATACGCCATCGTAGCCCTCTGTTTATGTCCCACAATCCGGCTGAATGCGCGGAAGAAATCGGACATGAACCCGGGTTCTCTGTCGTGTCGGATAGCCAAACCGACGGAACACGCATTCTTCGTAATTCTCTGCGATCGTCTGGGCTGTCCCCGACGCGCTCGCCTTCGTGATCACATATCCTGAGAACAGGTCGACCCATATCAGCAACTCCGTGTTCACCTTAAACGACTTTGGCAGCGACGGGATGTGATCCATCGCGATGATCTGATATGGGTACGTAGCCTGCAGGTTTCCCGGCGATTCACCTCCCACGAAGGGGTATCCTTTCCCTGTCTCATAACCCGTGCATTCTCCCACATAGCGCTGGACACTCATGAACAAGCCTCTCCAGTGAAAGTGCGCTCTGATCCAACGGTACGTTATTCCGATTCCCTGATGACCCCTTCCAAACTCGTATGATAATGGTAGAGGTCTTGCTGCAGGGTCTCCGGCACTACGAGCTTCGCGACCTCGTCCCGATCTTCGTCCGTCTCCGTCGACGGCGGGTAGTAGAGCGGCATATCGCTCTCGTCCAGCTCATAATGATCTGCGATCTTGGCGCACGTCTTCGCTTCCTTTGCAGTCAAGCTTCCAACTTTTCCCTTCATGTACGCTTTCAGATCGACTACCCACTTCTCTTCATTCTGGGCTCGGACAATCCGCTCACCCCGTATACGCTGTCCGATTGCTTCTTCCAGGGTGTTCGGGGTGCCCTCCGATCTCGCGTCGATCTCGTTACAGCGGCTACGCGGACGACATTGCTATCATCTCTCGGCTTGAGAAGCTCGTCCAGGCGGTTGAGCTTGATCAAGTCTTGTCGATCTTCTTCCGAGGTAACCACGGTTCCTTCTTCGCGTTGAAGGGCGGCACTAGCTAACTTGTCTTCGCTTTGATTCCAATCTCGTTTCATGTGCAGGAACTCGTGCTTCGTCCACGACCCAAGCTGATCCATCGCCTTCTTTCGCAGCAATTGTAATCCCGGAGCGTTGCACGCGATCTCGACTCGCATTTGTCGAATCACCAGTTTGGAATCTCCACAGATTACAATCCGCCCCCTGTCCATGGCGGAGAGGAGATCGAAACATAACAGAAGACCACGGTATTCGGCCTCGTTCACAGTCAAGTCGGGTGCGTACTCCGACGCGACTGACACGATCGTCCATTCCGGCAGCTTCCAGATGATAGCACTGTACGATCCGCTACTGAGTTTGACACGTGTTGATCCATCAAAACTCGCGACTAGCAGGCTCTCCTCTTCTTCTACCGTAGGTGGTGGCATAATAATCGTCCGCCGAGGCTCCTTCACTGGTGCAATCGCAATCAACGTCTTGTCGACTTCCTCGCGAGGGTGATGCTTACCGCGATGACTCCCAAGATCTCGTCTTCCCCTTTCGTACACTGCCTGATCTCCAAAGTCCCTTCGGAGAGTAACGCGGCCCAGTTACCGAGCCGGCCTTGGAAACCGGTCGAATTGACCAGCCAGGCTAAGGTCGAATGCCGAGACAGCACCAAGATCGACCTGGTGGTCAGCAGGGTGTAATTCACTTCAAGCATCCGCAAGAGTGCCAACACTTCCTTGTCTAGTTGAGCTCGTTGGATTTCAACGTCCGGCTGGTGAACGTTACTGGCCAATACACGCCACCACGCTCCTGCACGAGCGCCGCCGAGATCGCCCACTGGCTTGCATAGATTACGATCACCGGAGTGCGCTCAGGATCGAAATGTTTCAAGATCGGGGTGGATACAATTTGGCCTTCAGCATCGCGAACGCGATCATTGCTCGGGTCCAACGGTCGACATCGTCTGCTGGTGGCTCCACGCCCCCAGCTCTTTGTCCCCCGGAGTCGTTCTTCTCCTGATGTCCCATCTCGTAAAAGTCTGCTTCCGCAACCCGTACAAGACCGCCGCGTAAATCGTGAGGTCTTCGATGAAGCGGCTGTAATAGTTCAAACACCCCAGGAAGGATTGCATCGATCGGAGCGTCTGCGGAAACAGGAGATTGCCCAGAATTTCAAGATCTTTCGGGTCGGCTTCTAAACCTTTAGTGGATACCCGATGGCCCAGGTAACCTACCTTTCGCCGCCCCCAGAAACTCTTGACCACGCTGATCGACAGATTCCAACGTTCACAAGCGTTCAACAACCTCTCGACTTTTTCGCACATCGTATCCCAAGTGGTTGCTGTCACCGGGATGTCGTCGATGTATGATCTTCTCCCGTACCGACGGCTTAGGGTTCGGCTCTGATTCACACGCTTCGAACACATCGATCAGCTTCGAGGGATCTTGATCAGCACTGATTCGGAGGTGTCCGTTTAGCGCGTTGTCGATCAGCCTCTGGTAGATCTGCGGAGCGTTCTTCAAGCCAAAAGGCATACGCGTCCACTCAAAGAGACCGAAAGGTGTGATGAAGGCTGATATTTTCCGAGCTCGTTCGGTCATAGACACCACCCAGAACCCACTCGCCATATCGAGAGAACAGTACCAGAGGACCTTCTCCAAATCTTCCAAAAGGTCGTTAATCATCGGCATGGGGTACACCATCAACCGCGTCAGCCCATTCAATTGTCTGTAGTCGATACAGAGCCGGATGTCGACACCGTTCTTCTTGATGATGATCACGATCGGAGACGCCCATGGCGAAGTTGATGGCTTGATCATCTTCGCAGAGAGCAGGCTCTTGATCAGGTCAGACAGCTTCTCGCAGAACTGTGGGGCCATGCGACGGACGCATTGCGCGACGGGAGTTGCCCCTCCGACGTCGATGTCGGAGACTGCTCCGACGGCTGCGGGTGGCACCGCATTTCCCGTCTCAATCAGGAGCGCCAGATGATCTGACGCAGACGGTCGATCTCCTCGGGGGTGTTTACCTCGGGATCGCCTACCTGGATATCTTCGATCGTGACCTCGTCGGTAGTGGTCACCACTTCCGGCAAGATGGTCATCTGTCTATCCACGTCTTCGACGAAGAGGTCTCCTTCTTCGTGGTTGCATACTTCTTCATCATCGGGGTTTTCGGGCTTGGAGATCGGCGGTTTCTCAGGTTGGGGCTGTTTTCTCCCTTATTCGGATCCCCTTCGCTCTCCCTTTCAGGTCCTTCTGCCGGAGGGTGTTCTGCGTCCTGATCGCCTGATTCATCTGCCCACCTTACCCGCTTCGTAGCCACCCCGGATCAGCTTCGACCGAGAGTGTCCACATGATCTGAGCAGCGGTCAGCCTTTTCGCACCGGAGTCGCGTCGCAAGATCTTCGTAGGCGTTTCGTATATCGGTCGGTCTACCATTGGTCCATCAGGTTCCAGATCTTGCTCATCTTCCGGCTGCCGGTCGGTGGTGGTTTGGAATGCCAGATTCTGCCATTCTGCATATCGGCGCGATCCGACCAGCACAAATTCGGGGGTTCGAGGTACGCGTCCTCCTTCAAGCCACATGCCCACACAGGTGTCATCATGCAACGTTACCTCCTGATCGCTGATGTTCGTGATTTTTAGGTATCGAGTCTCCCCAGTCCGGCCACCAAACTTGTTACCCAGCGTTCGCCTCGAGTAACCCACAACTTCTGGTGGCTCGACAGGATGAAGCCTTTCCGGTCATCGATCGACCCTCCAATTTCGAGGTTATAATATTCTTCCACCACGATCCGCGACACCTTCTCGCTGTAGAGTGGGCGTCGACCGGTTAACTAGATTCGTACTTCGTCTGGAAGACTCAGTGATCCATCGGTGAGATCGAGGCGGATGCCCGCCGGTACCATGAAATACATTCCCAAGATCAAGTCTTGTCCACCGGTCGGCGGGCCGACCCAAGCATCGAAATGGTACAACAACGATACAGCGAGCGTGATCTTGATTCTTGTACGTCCGTCCGCTCTGTAGGGATTCGTACCAACTCCTTCACTCTCCAACTCTTGACTGCTGCCCACGTAACACTCAACCTTACGAGCAAAGGTGGCGTCCAAAATGGACACCTCGGCGCCGCTGTCAAACAGCAATGTGGCTTTTTCGTTGTTGACCTTCCCACGGCTTTCGCCTGCCGGAACTTCTTGTCCTGCACGTGGTACTTCCAATGCATTCGCGACTCTCCATGCAAGAGGTCCAGGACCATCGTCACCTCTGATCGTCCGAATTCGTCGGCCTGATGGAGGCTAGAGACCGCCATGGTACGTTTGTCATGAAGATTACATGTATTGTCGGTCGGCCGAATCAGCTTTCTTACATCTGACTTCGACTGCTTTTCGACATATGCATATATGCAGAACTTAGAACGCTCGCCGGATTGGAATCCGGTACGTTGAAATCCGGTACAATTGGAATCCGGTACGAGACGAGCGTTGTAGTTTAACATCTTCTCGGCCGCTTGCGGGAGCATGTCACCATGCCTGTTCGGTGTGTACCACTGACGGATCAAGCTGTAGAACGTTTCCATCGGGCACTCTCCGGCTCCATGGATCTCGCCGCAGGCCTTGCAGGTGAAGAGGCAGCGATCGGTCGGATGACCCTTCTTGTCGCACTTCTCGCACGTCAGACGCTGTCAACAACCAAGATCGGCGTGCTTCGACGACCCGCAATGGGAACAAGGTTTTCGTGGGTCTTCTCCTTTCAACGGCACGGACGGACGTCTTGTTTGACGAACGTTCGTGTCTCGGTTGGAGCGTCGTTGGTCTTGTTCCGGCGGCGATCGTGTGGGTTGATCCGAGGCAGCAAGCGAGGTAGACCTTGTGTAGGTCTCTGTCTCCTTCTGATCCGCTCATATCCAGGACAGCGCGAGGGCTAGCGGATGGAGCAGCGCCCGTTGGCGCTTTTGGTTTAGGTTTGATTGACTCGTACGCCATCTTCTCTTGTCGCGCCTTCGAACGTTTCCGGGATCGCAACGTTTCTTCCAACGTGTCCGTTCCGGGATCCTCAGCAGCGCTAGTTGACCGGCCAAATCGCGGTCGTCGAGCGTTTCGATGAAGTGATCGACGTGTTCACGGCGGACTTCGACTGATCCGTCTTTGATCGAGAGCTGTGCTCGCAACCCGGCGACGTTCAGGCGGTGCAAGTATTCCAACGGCGACTCATCCTATCTCTTCCGCGCATGGTAATATTGTCTCGCGACGGACACACGACGTCCGCAGTACTGGATCTGAAAACTCTTGGCCTTCCATTCGCTGCACGTCGTCTGACTCAGCTGTCGGTACCAGTTGCGCACAGGTCCGGTGAGCAAGTCTCCAAAAACAGACACTTCTCGCTGTCAGGGCCTGATCGCGGACAAAAGCTAACTTCATCTTGCTGAACCAGCTTCTAGCTCGATCTTCATCCTGATCTTTCCCAGAGAATTCCTTCAGGTCCGAGATCGCTGAGACTCTGATTCGAGTTGCTGCAATCGCTCCTGTTCCGGTGGCGTCAGCGGACGCGACGGCTGCGCGTACTGGGACGCCGACGCTCAGATCGTCCGGGTCGTACTCGCTCGGGTGCGAATGGACGGATCCCACCGACTCTATATCCACATCTTGGGTTTCCGGCGCTTTCGCGACAGCCAGCGGTTGGGTTGTCGCGACCGGTGTGATCGTGGACGCTTGCTGCTGTTCTTTGAAGAACCGTTCCATGGCGCCGTCGGAACACGACTGCAGAGGTGCCGGCGCCGCTTGGACTGGGATTGATCTGGTGAACGTGGGAGTTGTTGTTGCAATCGTGGAGGTTGGCATGGCGACTGTGGCCGTTGGTTTGGGGATCGTGGGGAAATCGACCCCATCGTGGTCGCTCTTCCACGACTGCAGCGCGGCGGCACCCGCCGGTCCCAACATCGTTTGATGCAGCTCGACCAGGCTGTCCGTTTCTGAACCCGCTTCCGATGTGGCAAATGCATATTGTGACGATCCCTGGATAGATTGGCCAGGGTACGCTCGCACATCAATCTCACCACAAGATCCCGCCAAGAGGAGGCGGCAAGTAACGGAAAGGGCTACAACAGCACAAGAAAAGGATACACCCCCACGCGATCGGCTTGAACCAAGACTCGATCGTAGCACACCGACGACCGCGTGAAGAATACCCGCGTGACCGTCACCCACCCAGACCCCGGAAGGAGCAAGCAAACAAGCTCCAGCCTCCGCCTTGCTCACCACTGAACGTCTTCGCGAACACCGGAAGAGCGTAACCCGCCCAGCCGTCGGGTACACAAGGTGATAACAACGTTTCGACCGCGCCAGATCAACGGAGTACCCCGTTTGACAGTCGGCAGTCCGGGCGTACCGTGCGCAAGCTTTGACCGCGTCAGCAATTTTCGTGAAGCAGCTTCGCCACAGTAGTCCGCAGCGTCGTGGTTGAGGACGAAGCCTTCGGTGAGGAAAATCTTCATGAATGCAACGAGAAGCTTGCCTTGGATCTCTGCTGTTTTGGAGCCCCCCAGTTTCCAGCGTGTCTCGTGCGCGTACCACGTAAACAAATCGTCTACAGGTGCGTTTCGGATCCTCTGTGATGTTTTTCTTGGGTGTACTCATATTCGATGTGTCTTCCGCTAGTTGGCTCCTTTTGTTCGTAGCTGGCGCAGGATCGCCGTTCAGCTTTGCCTCAAGCATGTCCATGCGCGCGACTTATTGCTTGGAATTGTCGATAAGGTGTTTAATGACAGCGGCTTGGT
The DNA here is from genome assembly GCA_012656075.1 of Phytophthora hibernalis. Taxonomy (NCBI): domain Eukaryota; phylum Oomycota; class Peronosporomycetes; order Peronosporales; family Peronosporaceae; genus Phytophthora; species Phytophthora hibernalis. Next base: position 1,279,735 of record JAAKBF010000324.1, read on the forward strand.
GATCGATGATCTTCTGCTCATGGATTGAACTACTTGGTTTAATTTCGTGGTCGCTTGGTGGTGGGCAGACTAATCTTTGTTTGTACAGGAAGCTGCCGATTCGTCAAGGTGAGTCGACCACGCGAGGAGGTATGGCAACGAGCAGCCAGCGAGTACAACGCAAGATTCGTGGCGCTTCACGGTCGGACTCTCCGGACTCAAGGCCTCCAATACGGGCTAATGACGGACGACGCACGCAGTAAGGACGTAAAGGACCTTCTCGTTGACGTTGAAGCTCTCTGTCCCAAGCTGTGAGCACGTGGCGAACAGAGCACGCCGGAGCTTACCGATGGTCTCAAGCAAATCGGAGTCGAAGCTGGAGAGGCCTTGGAGCGGGACATCAGTCGTGGGTTTGTATCCGCTAAGTACCTTGGCAATCATGTGATCTTCTCTGCTGGTGTTGAAAACGTAGTTGAAGCTTTGTTTGTCGTGCTCAGGTTTCACGATCCGCGGTCGTATATCTATCGCGCAGTCATCGTCTTGCAGCCATTGGCATGCTGATCCTCACCGCGGCAGAAGGAATGCGACGTCAGCATGGATGATACACCAGCGGCAGGTGCAACGCGGCCCAGCACGCGATTAACATGCGCGTAAATTGTCGGCGTCGTGTCCACACGAGGAACAGCGGTTGGAGTCGCAAGGCCGAGGGTCGCTGGTGGTGCGTTGAGGAGCTCTACGAGCGTGATAGGAGTTTGCTCGGTTTAGTCTTGGAGATTCGCGATGAGAGCTGCGTACGGCGCGACTTGGACGATCCGTGCAAGAGCGACGGCGAGCAGGGGGCACGTGCCAAATTCAGCATCAGGGAAGAGTGACAGCCCTTGCTCATCGGACGTCTTCACGCGGACCAGTCGGAGGAAGAATACGTCGGCGGCGTCGATGGAGATGGTTCGTTTCCGGACCATGGACAAATCTGACGCCCGTCCGAAAAAGTACCAGAGGAGACACAGGAGAGCAGCATATTGGTAGTCACTTTCCAAACTTGCATTGCTATACAAATCCGCAATCATGCTTTTCAAGTCAGGTTTGGTACATGGCGGAGCTTTCGATACAAAACCACCACCATTTCTTTTCAAGCAGAACTTATCAAGAGTATTTCCCATTTTAAGCAGCCGCGATTCTAGCGACGCTTTGTGTTTAGGAAATTGCTCTAGGAGCCAAATCTTTGCTTGACGATAGTACTGCATTGCAGTGTTTCGTGCTAGCACTTTGCCCTTCTTTCCTTCGCTAAATGCAAGATACATACCAAACTTATCCATGACACGCACAAAACTTCTTCCGCTCTCGTCTGCCTCTATGCATTTCCGTTTATATTCCTCCTCAACTTCATCACCCTTCAGAAACTTGGAAAACCCTGTGAATGCAGTCACCTTTGCACGTAGTGTATTACCGGGCTGTAGTTCCTCCAAACCCATCGTAGTGGTCCGATAGTGGTCGGATAAAGAGAAACATGAAATTGATACGCCCAACACTTGACAATCGTAACAGCGTACACATATTTTACATTTTTATCGGACTTGATACGTCCGATCGACTGGTGTAGAGGACACACCGAACCCTACCATATCGGGTTGGTTGAAAGTAAGTGTTATCTATCATTTCATTGGCTGAAATACATTTTGGAATTTCATTGGCAGAATCCCAACCATACAAAATTTAAGTATGGTCCGATAAGTGGTGATATTCATCCGTACCTAGGTAGCGGGGATGCAATGCAGTCAACCGCATCGATGGTGCCGCATTGCCATCCGTACCTTTATGTAAACACTATACGCGTTCGGATAATGTAATCAAGCCGCAAGCAGCTATCACCCTGCCGAAATCCACAAAGCTTTCGTATAACCATCGATTATATCACCCTCCCGCTGGGATCTACCATGCGTGAATCAACCCGCCCCACTCGTGCGCTTCGTGCGGGGATCAGCTGCAGCCGTGCTTGCTTTTCGCATTGTTTATGAAAACCGGAAAACATTATACTACGTAGTACAGGTGTATCAAGTCGATTCAAGCGTTAGTTTCAAGATAAAGGTGCTTTAGAGTGCCTTTAAGGCCAAGTTGTGTTGTTGTAATAAAGGTGCAGTAATGCCCACGTGTACCAAGTTACATAAAGAGTGACATCAGTCACTCTTTAGAGTCCGTGGTACATGGTACCGGTTGGCTGCGAGCCAACCATGGACGCTCTTTAACTTTTACTATAGATGACTTAGAGTTTGTATGCTACAAGCTTAACTCAGCTATAAAATATATTCAGTCTTTATCTTGCTATCAAACCCGCAGACAGTTCCCTTAGGCCGGGAACTGTGAACTTATCGTTCACTGAGAGCATTTGCTCTCTTACGCTTCCTCAAGGCAAGGTGCTGTGTGAGTCGTACTGTGACCCCGTCACAACACGACTCTGCGAAATCCGGTGTCTTTGTGCAAATTTCAGCTCATCTGAATTTTTTTGTAGGGAACTGTGTCACGAAAAGGTACACTTTCTTGACTATATTCGAAGCACAACCAATTAGAGGGAAGGGTGTAGATCCGAGGCAAGCTATTAGGGTGTTTCATGGGCAAGTTATTTAAGGGTGTTAAGTTAAGGGGGTGTTTCATTACCGGTAAAATACTTCGTATTTTAATACGAAGTATGTACCGGTATTAAAATATGTGTAACTGGTTTTAAAATATTAATAAATGCTCCGCAATCATCGTTTTCAAGATTGACTTGCGGTTTAATCTCACTTCGAAGTTTGTACCAGCCCACCCGGATAATAGCAAACCATGTGAATCGGTCCACCATTCGGTCTCAATTATTGTGACTCACAATTTGTGAGACATCAACCCTGAGGCGGGCGAACTGTACATATATCCTGGGCTCAGCTCAACCGTACCTATCCCAATCATACCGTTGAGTTTCATTTCGTAATTCGTGTCCCCCAGAAGACCCGACCTGAACCAAAGAAGAATGCGTCTTTTTCAAGTCGCCCACGTCGTCTTTGTGGTTATGCTCGTGCTACTTGCAAGTTGTGATAGTGTTGCGGGAGACAACAACAACAACGCTATCGCATCGGCCGGCACTTCATCGATTTTCGAGAACATTCGCCGCGTATTGACATACGAGAAGGGCACTCGGTCAACAAATCTTTCCTTGACTGAAGAAGAGCGACTCAGCTCAGCTGTTACGGCAGGGGCCGAAGGAGGGCGTACTGGAGCAGGAGGAAACTCGGGGACCTCTACGGCTACCACAACCAGTGGGGGACCTTAACCGTGTCGAAGTACTGGAATAATGGCCTCGTGCAGAGATTTGAGAAATGGCTCAAGCACTTGTTTCACAGGAACACTTCAAACAAGACTCGTCAACTTCGTCGGCTGTGAAAAAGGAACCAGCCTGGTCCACTACACTGCAGCACATTCGTTTGATGTTTTAGAACACCGAGCAAGTGCTTGCAAATTTTAGAATTACTCTAGCTCCCGTTTTAGAGATAAAACCACAAGTAAAAGTGGGTTGCTCAGCATGTTTTTTTACTAGTAAATACCCTCCTCTGACCAGCACGTTGGTATTAATACAGAAAATAGTAGAAACACACGCAAATCGATGGGATAACACCCAGTGGGGTAGGCGACGTGGTTGGTTATAGCACCAACCCCAGAGCACGTTCCCGCAGCGTCACGGCGAAGGCAGGGGCAGAGGGCCCCCGCCGGAGATGAAAGCGTGAGGGCAACACGTGAGGCCGGAGGTTCTATCTCTATATCGCGAGCGAAGCGCACCGCGGGGGCACCGGAGGGGCGCCCAGCCAAGCGCAGCTCGGCTGGTCATTCATAAACTATTAGAGGTTTTTTTATGTCTTATCACGACACAAGGTAGGTCAACAACATACATTTGTCAAGTCAAAGGATTTGCTGTGTGATATCACTGTAAATGCATGTATTTCGCATGTGCTGTCATATTAATACATGTATTACTTTAAGTACAGTGAACCGGTACTCTAGTGTCGTAGAATCATAGGGAAGCTCGGTTAAGAGAGGCATGCTCTCAACGTACGTTATTGCCGATACCAGGACGCAAAGCGTTTGGCAGTCAAGTGTACGCTGCGAGAACAAGTACATTGTACAGAGTTCCCAGCAAAAGGAGAACCGTAATCAGTTATAAAACTTGCAAAGTTAGTACATTTGTCACAAATCCTTGCTCTATCCGTTTGCAAATCTTTTAACCTGGAAGAAATTATGGGTCCCACTTTTCTCCCTTTGCCGGGGAACTCTGTACAGTATAATAATACTACAGTAGTACACCGGTACTGTACATGTAGTATTTGTGGTGCGGCTCTGATGTGTCTACCTGGCGATGAATTTTTGACATGGTGAAGGAAAACAAAGCAACACTGGAACACATGTGGTGGCCCATCTGCAGCATCGGTTACGCGTTGCTGTGGCAACTCCGCAACCAGTCTGTCCATGCTGGGCAAGCCTGGACGGCAGCTCAGCAACTGAACTATATGTGGAACTCCACCATCCGTCAACTTAAAGCAGTAGCGCGAGAGATTTCGGGGAAACCAAGATACAAGGACTCCAATTCCAGTTGTGTCTCGAATGTTACGTGGAGATAAGCATTGAAGTGGGACCTCCGGATCCGCTTGTTCAAGCGGCGCCATGGATGACCAACAGCGAGTCCCCATTATTGCGCAGTCGTAGAAAATATCAGGCAGTTATTAATTACGGTTAAATAGACTACCTTCGCGTAGTTGACATGCTCTCGCCCTGTTTCGGTAGTGGAGCCCAAAACCACTCTCGAAGTTGGCAAAATTCCGAGCTGCTCTTGTATTGTCGTTTCAGCAGTCAAATGCCAAAACAAATCGGTTGATTTTACGAAATTCCTTGTTGCCAGGTTATCCACAAATTGCACTGGGGGAAGTACATGTACATGTACGCCTGCTCCTTTAATCCAAGGCCTTGCTTGGTCTTACTGTGCACGCACAAATGTACACATGTACTGGAGACAGATTCTCCAAACAAGTATTAACACATGTACAGTACCAGCTTATTAGCGATATTCGTAGAACGTCGACCAGCCATCCATACGTACCAGTGACTACAAAAATGACCACTGTAAATTAAAATTTCATGTAAATGTATTTTAATATGTGTTGCTTTATGTATAGATATGCATTTTGAGCGTACTTAATGAATTTTAGTGTACTTTAAGCGTTCAGTTATGCATTTTTAGCGTACTTTAAGCGTACAGTTATGCATTTTTATCGTACAGATATGCATTTTAGCGTACTTTAAGCGTACAGATATGCATTTGAGCGTACTTTAAGCGTACAGATATGCAATTTGAGCGTACTTAATGCATTTTAGCGTACTTTAAACTACTGTTACGCATTTAAGCGTACATATATGCATTTTTAGCGTACTTTAAGCGTTTGATAAGCGTACTTTAAGCCTACTTAATGAATTTTAGCGTACTTGAAGCGTACTTTAAGCGTACTTAATGAATTTTAGCGTACTTTAAGCGTACTTAATGAATTTTAGCGTACTTTAAGCGTACCGTATGTCCATGTACCGGTACATGTACGTTGTTCGCTTGCGCGTTTATGCTGTCACATTGCAATCCAGCAAACGCGTGTTGCTTTTTCGCGAGCTCAAGTTCAATTGCTGTCTTAATCTAGCCAATCGCTCTGTGAGATGCTCCAGTCTCCATCTAAGGATTGTGAGTCACAAGTCAACTTTGCTCTATCCTGAGTGCTCTGCTGTTTATCGTATGTTTGATTTGGTATCAAGTCTGGATAGTCTGCACTGCAGACTCTCACACACTACTTCCCAATTTGCGTCACCGTATCACCCGAGCTGAAAACCGCAAACCCTGCTTTCGAGATGCGTCTAGGTCAAGTCGTGTTGGCGACCTTGGTGGCTCTGCTTGCGTGCAGCATTGACTCGCTTCTGCCAGCAAGAACGATTTTGTTTCGACAACGGCGACGATTGCTAGAAACTTACTGTCATTCATGGATGTTGAGAAGGCCAAGGAAGAGCGCGCTAGCACAGGCGTTGTTCCAGGATCAGAAGGAGGACGCACTGGAGCTGGAACCACGGTGGTAACGGGCGGCAACGCAAACGGAGGTGGTACCATCACCGTTACAGTCTACAGTAACAACGGCCTCTGGCAGAGAATCAAGCGGTGGTGGCTGGGTCTGTTTAACCAAGAAGATCGTGTGAACTCGGGTGTCATTTCAGGAGAAGGAGGACGTACAGGAGCTGGGGACACTGTGGTTACGACAAGCAACAACAACGGCGGTGGGACCGTTACCGTGACCATCTTCAACAACAACGGCCTCTTCCAGAGGGTCAAAAAGTGGTGGAAGAATCTAATCGGCCAAGGGATTCCTAACTCTCGTCGACTTCGGCAAACTATGTACATGTAAGATCAAACCGACGCTGGCTGGCTTGCGTTTTACTACTACGTAGTACTACATGAACAGTAGTACTGTAGTACAGTCGACATGTTCTACTGTACTGTGGTAGATAACGTTACGACGAAACAAAACAAAATCCTCACTTCGTACAGCTAATCATCCACATGTCCTCACAAATTCTACAGTAAAACCAATGTGACTTAAAACTGGTAAAAGCCCATTCCAGTCTCTTTGACGGCGATCTATCAGTCCAGCAGCACACTAAATACAACGTGCCACCTGTGCTACCTACTGCTTATTGATGCAACGTCTTCAACTTGGCGATAATGGCACCACCCATTGCCTTGGTTCCCACCACAACAGACTGGTCCTTAGTCAAGTCACCCGTACGCACACCGTCCAAAAGCACTTGCTCCACGGCCTTTTCGACCAGCTGCGCCTCGGCCTCCATCTGGAATGAGTACCTCAGCAAAAGAGCGGCCGACAGAATCTGGGCGATCGGGTTAGCGAAATCCTTGCCAGCGATGTCGGGCGCCGAGCCGCCAATAGGCTCGAACAGGTGCACCTTTTCGCCCAGACTGGCCGAGGGCATGAGACCCAGCGAACCCGGCAGCACTGAGGCAGCGTCCGACAAAATATCGCCGAACATGTTCCCCGTCACGATCACATCGAACTGCGACGGATTGCGGATCAGCTGCATCACGGCGTTGTCAATATACCTGCAGTACCAGAACAACCACTCAGCATTTCACTCCTACACAAGAGCCAACCACCGCTGCAGAACGTACATGAAGTCGAACTGCACCTCGGGGAAGTCCTTGGCCACGTCCTTGGCGACCTTGCGCCATAGACGGCTGCAGTCCAGCACGTTGGCCTTGTCCACCACCGTCAGTCTCTTGGCTCGCTACACCATCAAAACTCATCAGTTTCCACCAAAGGTACAAACTCGACTAGAACGTACGTTCATGGCCGTCTCGAAGGCGAACTTCATGGGCTTGGCAATCTGCAACCAGTAAAAACTCAAAATCAGCACCACAACACAGCAATTCTTCTCGAAGTAGCAGCCACACACCTCCGACTCCGTGTACTTCATCACATCCGTAGCCGTGTCGCCCTTGGTCTCGTGCTCCCCGAAGTAGATACCCGACACGAGCTCGCGCACGATGACCATGTCAACACCGTTGGCGATGACGCTGGGCTTGAGAGGCGACAGGTCCGGCAGCATGGAATAGATCTTGGCCGGGCGGATGTTCACGGCCAGCTGGAAGTTCTTGCGCAGACCCAACAGACAGTTCTTCTCAGCGTCCTTCCACTTGGGGTCCTCCTGCGCGTCTGTGGGACCGCCCACCGAGCCGAAGAGCACGGCATCCGAGGCTGCCACTGTGTCCACCGTCGACTGCGGCAGGTGCGTCTCGTGCGCCTCGTAGGCCGCGCCGCCGCACAGCGCAGAGGTGAAGGAGAAGTCGTGATGGAAGAGTAAGCCCACAGTCTGCAGCACCTGCACCGCCTGGTCGCACACCTCCGGCCCGATGCCGTCGCCCGGCAGCACCGCGATCTTGTACGTCTTGCCGCTCATTTATAAGCGTCTTGTTTACTTCCGAGAAAATTAAATTGTGACGTCTCAACACGTCCTCTGCCAGAAGTACCGTAGACCAGATATCGTAGTTGATAGTGATGGATAAGTTTGTACACTTAGGATATAAGGATCTTATGTGATTGGACGAAATAAAGATGAATGCGCAAACACTTGAGGTGTTTTAAACACCAGTTCCGATGTAGCCATTTCAAAAAAATAGAAATGGCTGTAACGTTATTTCAAATAAAAATAGAAATGGCTTTTTCAAAAAAATAGATATGGCTGCATTGTACAATGGAGAGGTTTGTGATTCGTGGGGACGCGGCGGTGGCGCTGGCGGCTTCGCTGGCGGATGTGACGCCCCTGCGTCGCAGAAGAAGCGGCAGCGACAGACAACGATCCACCACGGAGACAAGGTGGTGGCTCTGGAGCGCGTGCAGTACCTGAAGGAGGAGATGGACGACGCCAAGACCAGCGCCAACATGCTAACGCTGCTGGAGGCGCTGGAGCAGCTCTTCGTGTCGCTTGAGATGCTGGAGAAGACGCACGTTGGCGTCTCTCTCACGAGAATTTTGCGTCGAGCGGAGTCGCGTGACGTGCAGGAGAGGGCCACGAAGCTGCTGAAAGTGTGGAAGACCCGAGCCAAAAAGGCCATGCGCCGACGAGCAAGGAGAGTCGAGACGTACGGACGCAACTACGCCGAGTGAAGCTGCAGCCTTCTACTACGTAGTACTTCGTATCACTTACGCAGCTCAGATGATTGTTTCTCTATTGATTTGCATCTTTTACTGTTCTAGCGTAGCTCTAAACGTCTTGGGAGATGCGGCGAGAGCTGGAGGCTGTGCGCGCGTTGAGCCGACAAAGTCATGTCGACGCGAGGTAGGTAACCCAGGAAACCAAAGTACAGGCAGCAGGTGCCTCCTAGCGCGACAAGGCCGACAGCACCGAGAGCGAGTCCTTCGAGGTTCGTGAAGATTAGATACAGGTTGATGACGCACACGAGGCCACCTAGCATCCAGCCACCCACAACTGTAGCTTTGCTGTTTACAAAGTCGCCCATGATCGCAGGAGAGCTCGTGAAAATAAGCACGGGCAGCAGCGCGAACGGAAGCTGGATCGACTGCAGCACATTGAGCAACTCATCCATGTGGTCGCTATCTGCCGGGTTTTGCTGACTCAGGATGGCCACTGTCATCGCAGGGACGAGCGACACGCATCGTGTGAGTGCCACACGCTTCCACGGCGAGATGTGAAGCTGCAGAAACCCCTCCATGACGAATTGACCTGCGTACGTTCCAGTCATGGTAGAGCTTTGGCCTGCTGCCAAAAGACCGACAGCCCAAATGATATCCGCGTACTGACCGAGCATTCCACTTAGGGCCACGCCAGCTTGGGATAACCCGATCTCCTGGCACATGCCCTCGCCACCACTCGCAAGTTGGCAGTGGCCATACGTGTCGCCATTAGCAATCGCCCCAGGCACACAAGCTGTGTTGACTCCATTCGAGACATAGGAGCTCGTGCAGTCTGGTGAGAAGAAACCCTTCGCAAAAACTGCCAGCACCGCCAGGTTAATCAGAAACGACACGAACAACGCGACGCCTGACTCGATCGCAAAATATTTGTTGGCCTCGCGCACTTTGCGTCCGTCATGGCGGTTCACCTGCCTCGTCTGGACGAGCGCCGAGTGCAGGAAGATGTTGTGCGGCATGATCACCGCACCAAGAATTCCCACTGCCTGCGTCACAGCGTAGCGATCCACTCGAGGCACAAAGCCGCTCACAACATCCCCCGACGCGACCTCTCCACGGACCAAATTGGCGCAAAAGCATACCAGCATCACCCCAATGAGCACCACGAAGAACGCCTCCAACTTCCTGATGCCATAGCGATGCAGCAGCAGGAACGTGAACGTGTCGAAGCCCGTGATCAGGCATCCGACCCACAGCGGGAAGCCAAACAGCACCTGGAAGGCAATGGACGACCCGAGCACCTCCTGCACGTCACTGGCCACGATTGCAATCTCCGTCATGATCCACAGCGTCAACGACGCCCAGCGTGGATACACCGCCGTGCACATCTCGGCCAGGTTCTTCCCCGTGACCACACCAAGCCGTGCAGCCAGCACCTGCAGAAAGAAGCCCATGGCCGTCGCTCCAAAGAGGACCCACGTCAACTGGTAGCCGACATAAGCCCCCGCCTGCAGATCGCTCTCCAGATTGCCAGGATCCACGTACGCGATGCTCATGAGCCAGCCAGGTCCCGCATATGCCCACAACGTCCTCCAGCTACAACCAAACGCCTGTGAGTCTCGTTGCAACCAACGAATCAACGAATTGCAACGCTGTAATAGCTGATGTTCGACCTGAATCCGCGAGTCGTGGGCTCCTCATCTGGTGCCTGAATCTCTCCCATCGACAGAGCGATGGCCTTGTCCACCGCGTCGTAACTGGTCGCGTCCTCCACGTCATCGCCTAGAAGAAGGTCCATCTCCGACGTCCGCGTCTGGGGCATCCCCGGGCTCGTCGCGGTGGGGCTCATGACTAAATGGCGACGTCGTGTCACTTACTTCGTACTCGTTTGTCGAGCGGTATTAGTTGTGGAAGTGTTAGGGTTTGAAACCCTTATTATTAATAGGGAAATTGCAAATCGGTTGCTGTTCGGTCAGGTGGTTGCTATTCGGTCAAGCCTTTGAGAATGGGCAATTGCTATTCGGTCAGGTGGTTGCTTTATTGGATGGAGACGGTTGTAAATTCTAAATATGAATGATATTAATAGTGCGTGTACATACGTGTACGTACGTGATGCCGCAAGTTGGTCATAACGAAACCTGCGCTCAAGTGAACAAGACATCGCCGATGGAGGAAGGCGACGATGACATCGGTCTGGAAAAAGGAATGGAGTTCACAAGTATCAGGGCGTTGAAGTACTATTTAGAGCGATACTGCGCGTATCACGGCTTTGCTCACAACAAGCCAACAAACCGTCGAGATTACCTCAAAGTGGTCTGCAGCTCACACGTAGACTGCACGTTTCAAGTACGGGGATCCCTCTCCGTGAAGGCAGGAGTTGTGCGTGTAACTTTCCTAAATGAGAGCCACTCAAGCACCCACGTCGCACACACAGATTTACGACAGCGGCAACCATCTAACGTCAGTCAAGCGTTCATTGTTGAAGTTGCCCGGGACTGTATTGCGAGTTCGAACGAAACGAAAACATCTAGTCTGGTTGTAACATGGGCACGTCGCGTGTATGGTATCACTATTTCTAAGCACGCGGTGTGGCGTGCCCTTAAACAGCTCGAGGAAGGATCGACTTATAGTGTGCAGAAAAGCTATCAGTATCTGCAAAGTTATTTGGACTTGTTCGCGGCAAGTAACCCAGGGACAGTGACGAATTTTGAGCGCGACGAACACAGCATGTTCAAGCGTATGTGCATTATCTATGGCGGGTACGACCAAGCATTTCGTTACTGCATACCGATGATCGCTCTTGACGTTTGTCATTTAAGGGGGCAGACCATGGCTCTCTGTACGTGGCGTCGACGATGACAGGGGCACATGACATCCTTGTTGTGGGTATTGCTATTGCCAACGCAGCCGAATGTAGAGCTGAGTGGAAATGGTTTTGGAGCATATTTTGCAAGCATTACCTTGTGTCGCCGAACTGTCGGATTTCTTCATTATCAGCGATAGAGATAAAGGCGTCACTCCTGCTGTCTGCCAAGTGTTTCCACGAGTGCCTCATGGTGCATGCGCCGAACATATCAAACGCAATGTCATTGACGCGTGCAAAACCCGTTTCGATGGGTTGGTGATCAAACTAGCGAAAGAGACAGACAAGAAGGAGTTAGAGAACATTTATGAAGAGATTGAGCAACGAAGCGTTGAAGCAGTCGAGTATTTGAAGGATATCGATGACTCGATCTGGCTTTCGGCATACTTTCGTGTTCCAAGATATGGTATTGTTACTTCCAACTCAGCCGAGTCTGTCAACAGCAGCATCGGCGATTTCAGGCGAGGGTCACATCTAAAAGTTGTTGCGGGCATAACACAGATGGTGATGAAGAGAGCTTTTGATCTTAAACAAAAGTACAGCCGACACAATGCTATGGACATCATACCCTCGGTGGTGAATAAGCTCAACATCAACAAAAGACAGGGCGTACACGGGATGTTATACCACAGTCGGACACGATGTACAACGTCGAACGCAAAAATGGTCTCTATCGTGTGGTAAATCTTGACGCCAATCACTGCACATGCGGGTTATGGGTGGAATACCAGTATCCGTGCGTACACGCGTGCGCTGCCTTACAGAAACTTCACTTGTCGGTCCTCACGTCAGTCGCTCCATACTACCGATATGGATGCCTGCAATCCATTTTCGAGAACGCGCTTGTACCTATCGATATCGAGTCCGCGGTCTCTGATGAGATTATAGCACCTCCACCCATGTACAACCGAGCTGGACGACCAAAACAAAACAAACGAGTTCGAAGTCGCGGAGAAGTGATTCCAGAGGATTCGCCGATTGTTTGTTCGCGATGCCACAAGCGAGGACACAACATTCGCACATGCGAACGAAGGCAAGTTCTAAACGAACGACGTCAAGCACGGTATCAAAAACTGAAAGCTCGCAGAGAGTACGCTAAAACGCTCAGTGACAACGAACACAAAAACGAAGACACCTAGCTCTGCATCGAGCTCGTTGCATATATAATCAGAAAGATCGTAGGTACATTGACGGTTAATATGTTCCTTATATTTCTTGATCACGTGTTTGCTCATAAGGAAGTTGACGTCGAGGATACCGGCAATAACGGCGTAGATCGTCAGCAGCGTGATCGCACATCCTGGAGTTCCACGTCGACGGTGCCGTCATGTAGCATGAGACTGTATCAGTTGGCACCAATAGGGAACGTGGTGTTATTGTTGCGCACATTGGCTGCGTACGTCCAGAAAAAGCTGCTGTCTTGCGAAGCCTCGACCAACGACGTGTTGGTGTCGGTACACTGCAGCTCCTTCGTCAGTTCCCCGTCTCCGTGTTGGCAACTGCGTTCACTCGGCACATGGTGCTCGGGTTGTCGTAGTAGAACGTTGGTGTGCTCGGGTGGTACATGGTGTACACTTGGCGCTCCTTCCTCCAGCCGTCTACTAGCTTTACTATCGCCTTATGATATATCCGTGGTGGTGGGATTCGGACTTGACGGTTGTGAGCTGAAGAACATTTTGCGCAGTATTAATAGTAGACAACTTGAAAATGGCCGGTTAAGTTGTCCACCTGGACGAAAAGCAACCACCTGACCGAATAGCAATTGCCCACCCGTTTACCTGACCGATTTGCAATTTCCCTTATTAATACTTAAGTACATGTAGGTATTAGTATGGCAGCTAAAGCTGCCAGCATCCGACGGCGTTTGTCGCCTTTGGTTGCTCGCTCACAAATATTAAAAAACATTTTAAGCACCGCCCCCAAGCGTCACATGACATTAAGCAGGTTAAAGAAGAGCCATTTTTAGAACAGCAGCGACCTCTTCGCCGCCTCCCAAGCGTCATATGACGTTAAGCAGGTTCAAGCACAGCTGGTTTTCAAAATCTAAGTTCCACGAAAACGCAGACGCCTGCGATCGCCTGCTGCACACATTGGCATGGAGGTGAGCGACGGGAGCATGAACTGTGGCCGCGATGGCTGTCCTAACCCCTAACGCTGATTGCTTGCTGTGCTGTGCATGCCCCAGTCCTGCAGTCCCGCAAGATGCCGAAAGACGTCACCGAGGGAAGAACACGACGTCCCCGGCAATTTGGCCCGCTACAACGCCAATATCCTGGCCATTGCAGCAACGAGAGGGCCTTAAAAGTGAACGGCGAGAGGCACTGGCTCTGTGCTGAGCATCGAGATCACCAGAATGCTCTCCAGCGTGATCGTTACCGCAGAATTACCAAGAAGAAGACGAAGAAGAAGGAGAACGCCAAGTGCGGACGTTCATCAACGAACAGGAGCAAGAAAACGCTGCCCTCGGTTGTTTTGTCACTTGATGAGCGCGGATCTACTCCTGATGCTGCGGAGCAAGCAGACGCTTCCGTCCGTGTTGATGTTGGCCTCAACCAAGCTGCAGCTTCTGCCAGTCGACAGGATGGCCGTCACCCTAGCGGTAGTGGTGTGGACTCCGCAACACAGAGCATGGAACAATCTACGATGCAGTCTTGAGAATACCCTATTCCTGGCGGTGATCGCCAGCCAGATCCAAGCGATTCATCAAGTCTACAAGTTACGCCCATGGATTCAGCCCGACACACTGACATTCCGGCGGAAACTCAGCCGACACCCTGCTTGCACCATGCTGCAGCTCCTGTGCAGCATCCCCAGCTTGTCTACATGTTAGTGCAGGCCATTCCGTTGGTTGCACGGGCGACTGCACATATGTACGCGGCACAGCCGCCTTTATCGAGCTGTTGTACAGCTTCGCAAGCTGACTCGACGCCTATGATTTTTGCGACTGGTGATACAGCATCTACCGAGTCGCTGACGCAAGGTCAACAGTTCGTGGTTCCAGTTCCTCAAGTTCAATATGGAGCCACTTTAGCGCTGAAGGCCTGTGTTGTTTCATATACGTCTGGTGTGTCTGCGATGTGCTCGCAACATGGCGTTGGAAGCCTACCAAGCGTGTGCGTGGGCTCTCAGACGACATCTCCATAGGCGGCGGGGGTATCTTTTTCTCTTCAATATTTCACTAGGTAACATTTTCGATTGTCTTGCTGCAGGAAAATGCAGGTTCTAGTCGTGAGCATGGCAACGCATTATGCAACACTGATTGCCGTCTTCAAAGGTTGTAAAAGACCAGTTCGTGGGTTCTTTGCAATGTTGGAGCACCTACTCTTAGTGGACGACGATAACTGAACGTAAATATGTTTTTAGCATTGGTATCATGTATCCCAAGTTTTTGAATGCAGGTTCGAGAAGTAACACCACCTACTCCTCCTCGCGGAACGAGATACACTTGTCGCTCGCTTACAGCTCTGGTTGAGGTGGATGATGAACTTGCCTGGCGCCGAGTCGTCCACGGCAGTGATGTCATGCTCGGGGTCGATGCGCGGGGTCAGTTCGTTGTACTTGGCCGACTCGAGCACCACGCCGCTCACGAGCGCTGTGTCCATGCATTTCCGCAGGATTAGTCACATGTGCGGAGCTTAGCGCCGCCTTCATCCCATTCGTACCCCTCGTACGTTGGTTCGTACATGAAGAACCCCTCCGCCGACAGCGCGAGGTCGTTGTGGTAGGAGTGGTTGCAGTACTTGACCGTGCCATTGATTTCCGGCGCGATCTCGCGGTACTGTACGAGTAGCACATCTGCAGCCCGTACGGCGCCTCGCGTGGCAGCTTCACGGCGTACGGGTTGGAAAGGTCCGCGTAGCGGACACATTCTGGAGGTCCGTGACCTGAATGAGGTTGCCCCACCAATCGTTGGTGAAACTGGGCTGGTTGAGTGCTTCTTCGGCGACGTTGATGATTGACAGGATCTTGGTGAGCCACAACAACGTTGAAAGTTTGCTGTGTTCGGTTCGGAGAGATGTGGAAGCTCGAGCGATTCACCTGGGGTGCATGGAGCTGTTGTGGGCTACTGCAACCAACTTCATGCGGCGCACCGCCAACTGGGCGACTTCCGATGTTCGCTTGACGGCATCTGAAACGCGTTTTTTGTCGCCCTCGAAGATTAACAGCTTTTCAGGAGTGGCGGTCAGTTTGTCGATAGTTAGACGTTGTGTAATTACGATTGAGTTTCGATGTTTAATGCGCAAAGTGCAACGTACGTAAACGCTATATTCGGGATTGAATTGGAGTGAAATACGACAAATATGCAAGTGAACCCTTGAACGTTATGAACAGTCATTGCATAAGCTAATCGAAGTGGAATCCCTCTTCTCACCACGCGTAGGTCACTCGATTGCTTTCCCCATGATATTTCATTAGGTGCTATGGGTACGATATTCGGCATTTCTTCTAGTAGAGAGGGTCCTATATACGCATCGGTTATCCGCACAAGAACAATAGGCAGGTCACTACCAGAAACAATCATGAAGTCGTAGACTATAGCATTGGTACCATTGCACAACCCAGCAGATTGGGCCATGCTGTAAGTAAGCGTAACAGGGGCCCCTATGCACAACTGCAGTTTATTAACAACGACTCGATCATGGTCCGCATTAGGTATCTTTGCATCCTTCACGAGAGCTTGTACAGTCCTACATGTATTTCTCTCTTGGTCGTCAACCGCTTTTGCTGAACGAAGTGCTGTGAGGAAATTGTCACTATCGGTTTGTTAGCTAGTGAAATATTTTTCTCGTTTGCAATCGCCACGTCCGCATTCTTATAGGCGATATGTTTCGCTCTGTTCGTCCATTCAGGCTCGCCGATGGTCTCTAAGCAGCGTGTGTTGAATAGGTTCACATCAGCTTGAGTGGGTCTCATTTCCGCAATCGACGAAGTGCACTGAACCACTCGGGATCAAGCTTTCCCTATTTTGACTGGTTAAAGAACATACGTTCTCAATACTCGTCCAGATTTCTCTTCCGCGTCGTTGGACTTCGTTTGATATCTTTCCTCATGGGGTTGACAGTGCACTTGGTACGACAGGATCTAATTGAGCTGCGTCCCCTGTAAAATAGACGTCTCTTCCCCAAAAAGCTCGTCTGAATGACCAGACCAAATTTCTCGCATGCGTCTGTCTATCCAATACAACATACCACAGGAAATCATACTAAACTCATCAATGATGACCAAATGAACATCTTTGAACTGTTGCTGCATTCTTTTTAGCTTTGTTGGTCCCGATTTTGACTCTAGGATTGATTTATAGGGAACGGAAAAGGCTGATTTAGAAAAGGATGCGAACCCTAATGCAGAGCAGAGTGTCAGACCCTTGATATTGATCGCCGCAGTACCTTGGCGAGCTAGTAGTAGCACACGTTTAGACGAACGACGTGTTGCGCGGTGCTCTCCAAACACGTTGTGTACATCCTTAACTAAATGTCGTATTAGCCAGCTTTTCCCGGATCCGCCTTCACCATTGATGATCATCTGAAGGGGCTTACAGGGTGTATGATCTAGACAAGATGTAAAACGTCTTCTTGATTGCTCCATTCAGAGCGCAAACGGAATCCACTGGGACTCTGCCATTGCTTCCTGAAGAGATTCACTATATTTATCAATAGGGTGGTTGTAATGCGAGCGACTTCGTTCGTTTTGACGAAATGCGTCTCCCAGCGTGTGCAGCTCTTTTCGCCCTTTCAACCAAGGCTTTAAATACACTTAATAAAATCGCGAGCTTTAGAAACAGTCTCAACTGAATAATTATGCCTGGATTTTCACTGATTTCGGTGACGGGGTCACTATTTGCGTTGTCTGCAGTTGGTGAAATTTCTGGAGTTTCCTCGCTGCCGTTTCTAATGAATACATACTCGGAAGGTGGAAAGGATGCAATATTTCATGCTTGATGAGAGGATTTCAGCAGATCTAGCTGATGTTGGCGGACTAGTTTTGCATTTGACTCCTGTTGTAGCTCTTCGTTTTGCTGTGAGTCTTGAACTGCCACAAATCGAGCGATACAGTCTTCATCAGATGCTGGCAAGGCACCAAGGTTTCGCCAAGGAACATAAAGGAACACTTCTGAAAAACAAAAGCACGGATTAGCAGCGTCCGGTCGCATTCATGGCGATTTTTGAATGACCACTGCATTTTGCCGACGTTTGATCCACCCTTCCCCATCAATGCGTTTCCGGATACCAGATCCGTCACTGTCGGTTTTAATTGAATCAATCTGTTCGTACTCTTCTGCAAATGTTGCTAGCGTCATATTCTGAAAGAGTGTGTTAGCTGGTCGATTCAAATACGCTCGCTCAATCGGATCGATACGAATATCAGTTTCATTAGATTCGTCTGCAAGAGTGACGAGGCCTTCTACATTCCGTGGCTCCACACGGTACAAGCGACGATCATGCCGCAAAACTTTCATCTTGAGAATGGATCGAGACTTGCGATGCATTGGCAACGTTCGTAGCAATATGTAGATCGCTTCAGGTGTCCCAACTTCTCGAACTGATAGGGTCGCATTTGCTACACGCTTTAAGACGGAGTGGTAGGCGAGGTTAGAGTCACATCGATTAATGGCTTGGGCAATTACACGTCGGAACCGAAGCGTATCGGGTTCGGCCTTACTAATATATGCCCCTGCGTATTCGGCAGCCCCATACGAATTTCCTATCAGTTATAAGTCCATGTTAGCTCTCCAGCATGACAGCAAGTGCGGCGAGTAGTTGTTTATGGTCGAAACTTCTCGTTTCAGCTGAACTTTAAAGGATGGGGTCCCGTCAGAAGCAATGCTAGTCTCAATTTCTGTCTTATCCCGGAGATTCTTGGGAAATCCGAAACGGCATTCAGCACTTTTCTTTCTGCAGGAGAGTTTGCATAGCATTCATGCTGTTGAACGCGCTGTACGAGTCTCGACAAATCGCAATCCCATTTTTTCGTTCCTACAGCAGGAGGTCGCAACGCTAATATATCAACATCTCCAGCCCGATATGTGGCACAAGCAGAGCACAAACATGAATCCAATTCTGATAGTGTCTTCGACAGGACTGAAATATGATTATCTACAAATGCAGCAAGCTCAGCTCGCCCTTCCTCGGTTTGCGACAGATTTAAAACGTCAGGTGCATCTTTAATCCAGAGCAGACAATGGATGTGTGGGGAGCCACGCTGTTGAAACTCGACCCGCCAGAAGAAGTCGACGATTTCGCCCAGTGGTCTAGCGTTTCCACAGAGAACAGTGGAAAAAGGCTTGAAACCTCCTATTGAAATGCCTTGCACTTATATCCGGATTTTCGTTCAGGTACTTCCTCCTTTCACTAAACGTCAGTCGCCTACATTGCTCTAGCGTAAGAGAGGGATCGCATGCTCGAGCAAAATCTGGCCATTTAGTATCTGCTGCGCTTAATGTTAAGAAAATGGTAGGCCATCTTTTCGGTAGGACCCGATTCCCGATCATAGCCATTAAATCGTCTCGTGCATTAGACCAATAGAGCCCGCTACCCCGTACGACGCGAAAAATGATTTTAACGAATCTAACACTTGCATTGCAGCACTCAGCTCCTCCTTTTCATCTTTAGATTGTGCCCGTTCAGCTACCTCATTGTTTCCTTGTCCACACACAGCAGTACTCATTGTCACAGTGCGATTTTCAGTCGCACTAACGCGTCGAACTAGAACATCCATTTGTCTGCGCTGGATCAAATTCATGCAAAAACTTAAAGTTTCCGTGAATGATGTATCGCCTGTCACGCCATTTCATCAGATGGGCACAGAACTCGGCTAGACTGTATTCATGCATTCTGATTTCATGGTCATCTACAGCATGATATCCCCACAACCATCCGGAAATAGTGTCGGAAAGCAAGACTGCATTAGCTGCTTTGTATTATATTCATTTATTGGATCTTGTTGACATCGCAGTTCTCCTATTGGTATTTGGGTGTCTTCTGTATTGACTCCTACAGCATTCATAATACGCTCTAACTCCCTCTCCTTGCCGTTTGTATTGCCCTCTAGCTCAAATGACTGTTAGATTTTCAAGTACGTCTTCTCGGGATACATCGTGTGGGGATGCTGTCAATCCGCTAGTAGATTCGGTTAAGGCGCGCGATATTTCAGGGAAGCTTGAGTCGACAGCCTCATCTAAATTGCAAATACCGTCGCGGTCTGTGTTGCAAGTGAGTGTACACTCCGATTCGTCAACGGAAGGTACACTTTGGGACTCTGAGCACGACATCATCCCTTGGCTCTCATTCGAAGGACTATTCTCGCTCTCGCTGTTTACTTGATTCGTGTTTCTTCGCAGCAGCTCAATCTCCTCATCCGTCACAGAAATTGTTCGTATTTCGGGAAATGCCCAAATCATCCACTGCCTGGAGATTTTCCTCCGAAATTACGATATCTTTGTACAGCGGGTTGTTGGCAATTAGCCAAACTAATGCACGTCGAATCAAATCTGGCCTCACTCTAAAGTAACTCGTGGGATTTTTTTGATGCTAGGAACACGACACCACACGTTCTCAATGACCGAGGAAGCTCCCGCACTGTTTCAGCGGGATCGTTCCAATAGTTAATGGCGTTTTCTCGTGTGAACTCTTGTCCATCTCTATACAGATTCACACATGTAGTGAAATAGATACCCAGACCGATTAAACGTGTCTCCATTCGATTCAAAACGGCTAGGTCATTTGGCACTTCCTTTATCCGAAACCCACTGGATCGGCAGAACTTAGGAGTTTTCCGTGCCAACAAAGATCAATTGCATCGATCACATAGCCATATCGATTTAGCCCCATCGTCACATACACCAAGGCCTTCGGGTATAATTTCGACTTCACCACGATGGTTTCGAAGTGGAGCAAAGAAATTTGATTTCGAATCGTATAATTTACGTATGACATTGACTGAGTTTGCTAGTTCCCCGCAGCTCCCACACACCCGAAACAGTGGTGCATCGATGGTTTTGAAAATGCTACACGAAATACAAATCGATAAGAAGTATTCCTCGGGGCGGTCTGCGTTGTAAGACAATCTACATACATTCCTTGTCGGCGTTTAGGTTGTCATTATCCTCGGAGCTCACAGGAATATTGTGCTTCTTCCGACGCTTGCTCCGGGGAGGGCTTGCGTGTCGGCATTGCCCCTTTTGGTTTCTTCCCTGCGCGCCAACCTTGCCCTCGTCTGTTCTGCTTCGATGGCATCAATCGGATATGCTGGTGCTGATGGCGCTTGCCGCACCTGGTGCACGGTTTGGCGCCACTTGCTTCAATGTTCGTTTAGCTGTTTTGGCAGCCTTCGCAGCCTTAGCCGAGCGTGGCAGCCTTTTGCCTTCGCCATGCGGGCCGCAGATAGTGATGTGACTCTCGCGAATCCACTCAGCACATTCGCTGGCGCATCCTACAAATTTTCTGTGACAGTGTTGAAGTTTATTAGCTTCTGTAGATAGAGTAGTCCCAACAAGGATCGCACCAGGTCCAAACAACTTAGCGAGCTGGAGGCACCTGAGGTGGCAGGATGCAATTTGATTGCGCTGTTGAAGCCAGTCGACTTTCTCTTTGTAGCGCTTTCACAAAATGATCATCTGTAATGGCTGCCAGGATTGTTAAGAAAATGCTGCGGGCAGTTCGCGAGTATCCCAAATCATGGGTCCGCTGTTTTTGCGGTGAATATATGGATTACCAGCCATTTCCAGCTTCCAAATGCGTGCACACCTGTACAAAACTATTAGAGACACAAGGGGTTTCACCTCCGATTAATGCTAAGCTAGCTAGCTGATGCAAACTACAGCTTAGTGGACTGAAAAAGTAATATCACTTCAACTTTGATATGCATGGTTTATCCAGTGCTAGATAACATGGACACACCGTCGTGGACCATCCACTCCAGCACCAATATTTGCTGTTGTCTTCTGCGGTTGCATGAATCACATGAATCCTCTGCAGTTTGGCGCCGCGCAAAGGCATCTTTTCCTTCGCTACACAGTAAATGAGTCAAATAGAGTTGTTGGCGTAAGAAAAGCTGACTCACCTCGGGCTGCACGAATTCATTTCCATAGTTGATGGTAATCTCATCTCCCTGGAAATGTCCTGGTTGGCGAAAATGCCGCAGCATGTTTCTCCAACAACCTCCCAACGCTCGATGATACAGTTAAGACAGCAGCTATGGTTGGCGAAGCGTGCTAAAACACCAATACGGCGTTCATCAATTACCTCGCAAGTGGTTATCGCCATCCCATATGTAACGGGGCCACGCTGGCCGACACCGTTTGCCGTGCAAAAGAACTTATGAAAGGGGAGACCCAATGTTCTTCCGTGTGATCCACACAAGTCCGCCTAAGTATGAGTACATGGCCCACATAAGTTGGTGTGTGACACCCGGCTCCCGGCTAAGTACGATTGTGTATTTTAGACTGGATACGAATCGGACTTAAGGTAGACGGTTGATGGAGAGCCATCCATTTGGAGTACAGAAGTTTAGTATGCAGATAGTTAACAGTTGTTAGAACCTTACAAGTGAGATTAATACAGTCAGTTTAACTTTAACCCGGAAGTTCGCAAGTCGTTTGGTACTCGGTACCCGGAAATGACTGGAAGGCCAGCTTACAACAGAGACGCCAGGCGTCTGATGTGGTTACGCGTTAACGCTTCCTCTAAGGCAAAGGTGCGTGGGACTGGTAGCACTTGTAGTCAATCTCGCGACCGGCGCGGTTTTCTACAATCAAGATCTCTTTGAGTATGGAAGACTCAGGGAACAGGCTGCCGTCCCGGCAGACTTTCCTCATCTCACGGACTCCCACTGGGCAACTCTTGAGAAGATGGTCAGCCTCCTGGGCGAAGCAGCATTCGCTGGATTCCCAACCTACCTGCGGAGCATCAAAGGGCGCGCGTGGAACGCTTCGATAAGTACGAGTCATCGCTGATTGCTCACGTGAGCGCCACCGCGCAGGAGGCTGCTTGCACGACCATGCGAGCTGAGATGCAGAGTGCGACGCAGTCGGACTCCTCGGGTTCTGCTCCGTTCGCCTCGCGACAAGGAGCTACGAAGCCCGTCAAGATGTCGGTTCCGACGTTTGACGGCAAAGAGTCCGACAGCCTTGTCTTCTGGATTCGCGAGATCGAGATAGCGCTCAGCGCTGGACAGAACTACGAGTCAAGGGCTCAGGTCGCTTTCGCGCTGTCTAACCTGGGAGGTCGGGCTCACGCTTGGGCGATGGCTCGAGAGACTTCGTCTCCGGGGTATTTTACCTCGTGGGCGTTCATGGAACAAGAGCTGCGCACGACGTTCCTTCTGGCCAATGTGGCCTACCGTTATCGGTCGCTATTCTTGCGGTGCAAGCAAGGGAAGCGCACGCTCCAAGACTACGTCATGGAACTGCAGAACCTCGAGGCCGCCATGGCTGGCGCTCCCCGTCTGAGGACGTCAAGGTGACGGTCTTTATGGACGGTGTCCGCCCGGGCGAGGTTCGCACTGAACTCTTCCGCCGTCAGCCGAAGACGTTCAACGAGGCAGTACACATCGCCATGTTGGAAGACCATTGTGTGCGCTCGGCGCAGGGCTATGCGGGTCGCACGGAGGCTACGGTAGGTCCCACTCCCATGGAGATCTCGTCTGCCGAGTCGGCTGGTCCCCAGCGGACCCAACGTGCGAGTTGTCGCTGCATTGGTTGCAATCAACTTGGTCATTTCCGTCGGAACTGTCCGACGAACCCGTGGAAGACAGGTCGTGGCAAGGCCACTTCGTCCCTCAACATGATCGAGTCTACGGGGTCGGAAAACGGCGACTCCCAGTAGGCGCGGGATGCCCTGCTGGGAGACTTCGCTCCTCTTCGAGGACGGTGGTTCCGCCACCTCCACCTCCGAAGGATCAAGTCCAAGGGACGACACTGTTGTGTCTTTCCGAGGCCGCCGCGCGGTCTAACCTCGTGGTCGTCACCGCCAGCGTTAAAGGGTATGAAGAACCGTTGACCATCCTGATCGATTCGGGTGCGTCCTACGATTTCGCGACGAAAGCCAGTGTGGCCAGGAACAGTGCATTATATGCTAGCGCTTTGGAAGCCTCTAAGCATAATACAAGTGTATCTGTTCGCCTGGCGACTGAATCCATCGTGTCTACACGCAAGGTTCCTTTATCTTTAAACGTCAAGTTTGACGACTTCAACTCGGTCGAACCGTTCATTGTCCTGGACATGGATGATCGGTACGATCTTATCCTCGGCATGCCATGGCTTGCTAAGCATGAGCCGTGGATAGGTTGGAAAAGTCGCACCATTGGTGCTAGTCACAAGCCCTCGTGGACAGAGCCCTGGTGGGTCATGTCCCCTCCTCTTCCCGAGACGAGTTTGTGCACGAGCATCGTGTGCCACGCGGCGAACGGCACTTCGCAGGTACTTCGGAAGTACTTGAACTGCCTTCGGCTTTGTCGACCGCGTGCCCTACCTCTTCGAGAGATCATGAGCCTTCGGTGGATGTGGGAGAATGGAAGGGGTCCCGTGTGTTGCTCATGATGACACTCATGGTACTCTCGAGAACATGAACGTCGTTCTATCCCCGGGGCAGATGACGTCCAAGGCGCCGGAGCTAAGGCTCGCGCAACCAAGAGTGGTCGAGTAGGGTCTCCCACTACGCAAAGCGTTGGAGCTGAGGCAGCCCACGCAGGACAAGTCGCTAGAGTCGGTGCTCGCGTACAAGAAGGTGGTCGAGTAGGGGCTCCCACTACGCAACGCGTACGAGCTGAGGCAGCTCACGCAGGGAAAGACGCTGGAGCTGGGTCTCGCGCACAGGAAGATGGTCGAGCGGAGGCTCCCACGAACGACGCTAAGGCTGGGTCAGCCACGGCAAGACTATGTCAAGGCGGAGATCGCCGCGGTGCGGGCCACTTGGACAAGGTGGTTGCACCCAGGGTGCTAGACGTTCTCACGGGAGAACGCAAAGAAGGCGTGGACCTGGCTCCGCTACCTACGGTAGCAGAGCTACTCGGGCTCGAGGAGCTCTCATATGTCGAGTTTCTCGACTCGCTGAAGGCGGGCGAGCTTGAGGAGATGGTCCTTATCCACCGTGAACACGACTCGGTCGAGCTAAACACCTCTTCGGTCATGGACCCTGATGTGCTGGAAGACGAGAGGGCCTCTTCGAGGCAGAAGCGGTATGGCGCGGCCATCTTGAAGGATCCGTCGGACCCGTACTACCCTCTCTTGAAGGAGTTTTCGGACGTCGTCAGCGACAATCCACCGTCGGTGTTACCTCCGGATCGAGGTGTCCGACACGAAATCGACTTGGTGCCAGGCACTAAGTACTGCACTACGCGCCAATGGCCACTGCCGAAGGAGCAAGTCGATGTGATCGACGCCTTCTTCACAGCGAAGTATGCCGCGGGCATGGTGCGCGAGTCGAAGTCGCCGCATTCGTCGCCGACGTTTTGCGTTCGCAAACCCAACGGGAAGTGGCGCATGGTGCACGCGTTCAACAAGCTGAGCTCGGCCACCATCCCGGCGTCCACGCCGATCCCTCGAAAGGATGTGTTGCATAACAACATGGCAGAATGCACCATCTTCAGAGCGCTCGACATGGTCGATGACTACTATCAGCTGCTGATGCGTGAGTCGGACATTCCGCTCACAGCGGTTAGTACCCCGAGCGGGATGCTATGGGAATGGCTGGTGATGCCCCAAGGGCTACCAAATGCACCTGCCACGTTCAATAGGCTGGTGACCCAGCTCTTCCGGCCGATGCGGCAGTTTGTACAGACGTACTTCGATGACATTTTTGTGCACAGCCGCGCTGCGGAAGGCGAGACGGCTGTCAAGGTGCACGTCGAGCACCTCCGCGAGGTGTTGACGTGCATGCGCGAGAATCGCTTGTATGCCGACATTAACAAGTGCATCTTCAGCCCCGAAGAGATTCCCTTCTTGGGATATTTCCTTGGCAAGGACGGTGTCCACGCGGACCTTGAGAAGGTATGCGCGATCGCACAGTGGCCGGTACCGGTGTCCCAAAAGGATTTGCGCAAGTGGCTCTACCTCGCCAACTACTTGCACAAGTACAGCGCCAACTACGCGGAGATGGCACGCCCACTGACGAATCTTCTGAAGAAGGAGGCGGACTGGTCGTGGACCGACGAGGCTCAGCAGGCTTTCGAAGCGATCAAAAGCAGTCTGCAGAGCGCTCCGATTTTGGCGTAGCCAGACGACAGTCGTCCCTTCAGCGTGGTGTGCGACGCATCCGACTTTGCCATAGGCTCTGCCCTGTTGCAGGTCGATGCAGATGGTAGAGAGCGGGTGGTCTCTTTCCAGTCGCGCCAGCTTATGGCGGCTGAAAAGAACTACCCTGTCCACGACAAGGAGCTTCTCGCGATGAAGTACGCGCTTGTGAAGTTTCGGGTGCACCTGCTCGGCAGCAAAACCTTTGTGATCTACATAGATCATGCGTCCTTGCGGACTGCGACGTCGTCGCCCCACCTCTCCCAGCGCATGGCGAGGTGGCTCTCGTTCTTCGCCGAGTACAACTTCACCGTGGAGTATAAGCCGGGTAAGCAGAATGTCCTCGCGGACGCGCTCTCGACGACCGGACTACGAGCTGGCGCACGTTGCGTACCTCGAGTCTCCGCTCCACGCGAGGCGTATGCTGACGACGATGACCTTGCAGATCTGGTCACGGCGTTGAAGACGCCTGAGAAGGCAGTGAATCTCACTGCTCGGCAGCGATCATGGCTGCACCGCTATTCGATGGCCAATGGCCTACCCTACTACCAGTTCGACGACGGGGAGGAACCTCGTCTTGTCGTTTCCAACGACGAAGATTTGCGCCATCGTGTCCTCTATGAGGCACATGACACTCCGCTAAGCGGTCACCTCGGTCGCGAGAAGACGTACACGTCGGTGGCCCGTCACTTTTGGTGGCCTCACATATACAAGTGGGTGCGCACGTACGTGCAAACGTGTGAAACGTGTCAGCGTGTGAAGCCCGCTCCCTCGTCGTCCGCTCCTTTGATGAGTTTGCCGGTACCGGCGGATTGTTGGCGCTCGGTGAGCATGGACTTCATCTTTGAGCTTCCGGCAGATACGTGCGGCCATACTGGCATTCTGGTCTTCGTCTGCCGTCTGAGCAAGATGGTACGGCTGGCCGCGATGAAGAAGAGCGTGACAGCGCCGCAGGAGTCTCAGCTCTTTGTCGATAATGTCTTTCGACACCATGGCCTCCCGGAGGCGTTCGTAAGCGATCGGGATCCCCGCTTCTTGTCACACTTCTGGACACACTTGTTCCGCCTTCTCGGTACATGTCCGCAGACGGACGGTCAAACCGAGCGGGTGAACCGCGTGTTGGAAGACGTGCTGCGCAGCGTTTGCGCCAAAGAACCCACGAAGTGGAGCACGTTGCTGCCTCAAGTGGAGTTTGCACTCAACAATGCGGTGCATGCGTCGACGGGTTTCACCCCATTCTACGTTACCGGGCTGCGGCACCCGCGTACGCCGTTGTCGTTGCCTCCGGCTTCAAATTTGGGTGAGGGAGAGGCTGTCGCCGAGGATCCCCGTGGCCTCAAAGGTCTTCGCTCGTCCGTCAAACGGAACCTGCTCACGTTCATTGAGACAGGAGAGGCAGTAAGACAGCGCGTCCGAGATGCTATGGCGGTGGCACAAGACACAGAAAGAGAACAGTGATCGCCAGGGGCGTAAGAACTCACAGGTGTTTGTATTAGGCGACCAGGTGCTCTTAAACGCGAAAATGTTCCTATGCAGGCGGTCACCGCTGTGGGCAGCACGAAGCTCCGTCCTCGGTTTGTGGGGCCGTTCACGGTCATTGGGGTCCACGGCAACGCGTACACGTTGGACTTGCCGTCGGCTATGGCCACGCACCCGACGTTCTACGTGGGCTTGCTCAAGCCGTACCGCCCGGCGGAGGTGGCTGCTGAGGCGGGTGACTCGTCGAGTCCGACGAACTCGAGTACTGCCGAACGGCATTCGCCATCATCTGCATCACGTCGGCCTGAGTCAGAGCTGGAGCCGCCGGCGGTGCCATCACGGCTGCAGGGGCACGGTTCTCCAACTCCGCCACGCGGTTGTAGAGCTGGCGAATCCAACCGAGATGCTCTTCGAGAGCGGAGTGATCATTCCGAAGCGCCTGTTGGGCCTCCGCGTTACTGCGGTCCAGCTGAGACAGACCCCGGTTCAGCTGGACGAACTGATCTTGCAGATCACGCGTTTCACGCCCGAGACGATCCAGGTCCTTATGGACGTTCCGATCAAAGGCCATCGCCGCTTCGACGCTCTGCACGCGTCCGCGCAGGGACGCAAGGTCCACCCGCTGCGCCTCCAGGAGCCGCTGGCAGCCCTCAACCGCGTCCAGAAAAGACCCACGAGTTGACGGGACGTCAGTCGCAGAGGCGTACGACGCCATCGAGCGATGCGGAGCATCATGGTCGGTCGACGCGTCCGTTGCGTCCCCGCCCCCATTGATCGGAAACGAGGGCGCTCTCTATTTGCATGTTGAGAAGCTACTGAAGCGCCGCGAGCGTATCGGCCACTACCAGTATCTGGTGAAGTGGCGCGGCTATCCCGAGGCTCAGGGCATATGGGAGTCCGGTAGCCGCCTCTCGGAGGACTGCGCCGATGTCGTGGACGCTTACGAGCGCCCGGTCGGCGGTAACCGGTCCGAGAACACTTCGAGGTTCAATCGGCTGGGACTGCCATGACTTCTCTATCTTCTGCACCACCTCCTCGAGGATCACCCCGGTGTGGGCATATTGCGGTCGAAGTGCCGCTTGTGCCACTGGTCGTCGACAATCATCTTCGCCATGCGAAAGCGAAGCCGCTGCTGGGCCAGCCAATCGATTCGATAAGGCGAGGCCAAGAACTCGGGCAGGGGTACCCCATGTGGTGGAGCCACGCCCTGAAGTCGGTATCGTTGGACTGTCGGGCCAGGCCTGTGTCAGTGAGCAGCACGACCGGACACTCGTCGTAGTGAGAAACGGTCTGGCCAGGCGCGCGACTCAGTCGCAGGTGCCCGCGGTACTCAGGGACGGACCAATATCGCAATGCGAGCAGCTGTTCTCGCGTGCGGGGAGACGTGGTCTCGTGTTCGCGCTTGGAGTCACGGTGCTGCTCGGCAGCTACTTGGCCGGCGCGGGCTCGGTCGGCGAGGTGCTACCGGTTGTCGGACCGGAGCATATCTGCCGGCACTTCTTCGCCCTCCACGACGTTCGTTAAGACTTGGGTCTCCCGCTCGGGGGTCCGCGTGGTCTCGCGTTCTGCCTTCTCGCGCTCTGCGCTCCGCGCAACGGCAGCGGTGCTGCGAGGAGTGGCAGGGCTCCCGGAATACAAGGCGCGTTACTGCTCCGTGAGCGGTGGGGACTTGTTGGCGTCATGGACCTCTCCCTGCTCGTGGTCGTCCTCTTCAAGCGTGGACTCACCGTAGTCGACTTCGTCGGAACAGTTATCCGGAGAATAGTGCTCGGCACGACGTGGCGGGTTCTCCTCAACCTCCATGTCCGTGGTGGACGGCTCTTCGGAAGTTTCCGCGTGCTTACCCCCGCACCAGGCTCTTGCAAGTCGTAGTGGGCTCGCGGAGCTTTTGAATCAGCGATCGGCTCCTTTAGAGCTTCTTCCATCGGGTTCGGCGGCGGTTGCTTGTCTCTCGCTCCAGGAGCCGTGTCCATGTTGACGTCCTCGTCGCCAGTGATGAGCCCAGGGTTCGTGACGTCGGCGTCCGACTCGCTGTGGCTGCTGGCGTCTTCGTGTGGGCCGGACAGTTGGACTGCATTGCGCTTGCTCGATCGGGCTCGGGTCTGGGGCGGCTGTGGCGAATCGCCGGGCTTCTTAGAAGCGGCCTTCTGCTTCTTTCCGGCGGGGGTCTTCTTCGGCTTGGCAGAGGCGGCGCTGGGCGCCTTGTCTTCGTGAGTCTTTCCCATCCGGGAGTGGTGGCGCGTATCCGTGGGGCGTCGGTGGTCTTCGGCGCGTGTGGTCTTGGGCGTGGCTTCTGGAATGAGGCATCGCCTTCTCCGTCGCTGGATTCCCCTTGGGACAGGTGCTTTCCGTTTGGGTGTGGGAGGGTGTAACGGGGCCACGCTGGCCGACACCGTTTGCCGTGCAAAAGAACTTATGAAAGGGGAGACCCAATGTTCTTCCGTGTGGTCCACACAAGTCCGCCTAAGTACGAGTACATTCCCCACACAAGTTGGTGTGTGACACCGGCTCCTGGATAAGTACGATTGTGTATTTTTCACTAGATACGAATCGGACTTAAGGTAGACGGTTGATGGAGAGCCATCCATTTGGAGTACAGAAGTTTAGTATGCAGATAGTTAACAGTAGTTAGAACCGTACAAGTGAGATTAATACAGTCAATTTAACTTTAACCCGGAAGTTCGCAAGTCGTTTACCCGGAAACGACTGGAAGGCCAGCTTACAACAGAGATGCCAGGCGTCTGTTGTGGTTACGCGTTAACGCTTCCTCTAAGGCAAAGGTGCGTGTGACTCCCGTCACACCCTAATTGTGGTTTGCGTTAAATTCATCCTGTTTCAGCACAAGAAATCCCAGTTAATTAAAATAGGTACTGCATACTGGTAGCAGCCACACCGTTACCCTAAGTTCTCGTTCCCGATACGTGTTGTGGCTCAACACCTCGCCCACGTACTGAATGACAAGATCGTCTTCGAAAATCGGCGCGTCCGCTACCAGAGATACTCCTTTCCCAGTAATTAATCTGAGAACCAAGTCA
This sequence comes from Phytophthora hibernalis, assembly GCA_012656075.1. Lineage (NCBI taxonomy): Eukaryota > Oomycota > Peronosporomycetes > Peronosporales > Peronosporaceae > Phytophthora > Phytophthora hibernalis. Next base: position 1,310,029 of record JAAKBF010000324.1, read on the forward strand.
GAATGAATGCCAACCTGAATTCTTTGATTTCCGCACTTTTTTCTTGTAGCGCAGTGACCTTTGACGCATTCGGTTTGGGTCTAACACTTTACATTAGATAATATTCTTCACACACACCACTCCGCTCGCTGGTATGCATCTCATTTTACGTACCGCGCGATTATCGCAATCCGCACTGCAAGTCAGCCGCCAATCTGCGCGTGGTTCTCACCGGCAGTACGATATGGCATCCTATCCAAAAATTACACTCAAATCAACACACACCGAGAATATTATACACGTTTGAAGTATAAAGAAGTATATCCAGCGGGTTGTTCCGTGCTCTTGACGCATACACGTTTTGAGCCGCGTCTTCGTATTCAGCAAATGCCTGCAGTACAGAGCGCTCTGCGTGTGTCTTGTAGTGATTAGCTTTTATTAGTTGCAAATGGTAGTATCAAGATCCTTGCCAGGTTAGTCTCCTGACGGATTGCCAGTCGACGTGCATTTTCGCCATGAACCAAAAACGCGTCAAGCTTCAGCTGCCGCATTATTCCTACTGCAGTGTTCACTTTTCCGATCGGAATCCAAATGATAGCTACAGCCACTCGCTGAATCAAAATACGTTCCGTGTTCAACACAGCTCGGAGTTCCTGCATGCATGCATCAGACGGCTCTCTGTACATTCGATAAACGCCATCTCTGTGCTGCGCGGCTGCAAGCAGCTCTCGCTCCTCTCGCTTACAAAACGAATGATTCAACATATTTCGGCGAAGGCAACCCTTTGTACGCCGGGCATCTACTTCAACAAGACCACACATCGTATAATCGCCTGTGTACCTATCGTAGATTGTTTATTATCAGTACATGCGGCTAAAGGTGCTTCACATTCGAGCGAATCCGCTACCCTTTGCAGCACCCATGTATTGCTGGCACAACGCCGCCGAAGACCTCGCATGAACAAAGGCAGCTCTGCTTCAAGGCCTTCCGGTCTACATCTTACCGGCCGAATGGCTAGTAGCGTATCTCAAGCACTAATACATTACTATAGTGAGCATTTCCCTAAGAAACGAATTCATCCATATTGATATGTACACGAACTATCTACAACTTCAACTCTGCCCTGTAGCTAGCTCTACCATGTCTAATACACAAGCGTTCTCTGCCCGACGCTCCAACCCCAAGTTCTTACTGCAAAGTGCACGCCAGAAGCCGTTCAGTCCCACTTCACACGCGTACGAGGTCGCTCCGCTTGCTGCGTGTCGACACCGCTTCGCGTGGTTCCTCGTCCTTCTTCTCCATCGCCATGAGTACGTCTCCACCGACCTCCTGCACCGGCAGCTCGTTTACTGGTCACCACAAGTGGTGCCTTGCTCTTACCCGGTTTCTTTGGAGGCTCGCGATCGAGTTTGCGCTTTTTCAGCGGGGGCTCCTGTTCGAGTACTTTGTCAGAGACGTCCCACTGGTACTGCACATTACCTTTCGCGACATCAGCATAGAAGCCGACTCCGTCAACTTGGCGGAACACGTACACAGCCCAGGTTGAAACTCGATATTTGCCTTGCAGAAGGTTCCCTTTTTCGTTTTCGCGTCCCAAACCGTTACTTGGGCGATATACGGCTTCCTCTTCAACGGTGTGAGATCTGCCAGTGCGTTCGATGTCGGCTCAAACTCAGCGCTGGCTTGCGCCAACCCAGTGAAGCGAGTACCATGGCCACCGTTCAGACTCTCGGCGGAAAGACAGCACAGCTTCAGCGTGACGCTCACATCGGGATCGGGCCGTGTCTCGGTAATGAAACCACGGAAATCGGAGACGTGCGAAAAGTTGTTGAGAGCTTCCTCTTCCTTCTGTTTTAGCACGTCGTTTTGATGGCATCAAGTAGGTCCATTGTCAAGCTCAGTGTTGAAATAGATCGTAGGAGGCGTTAGTGGTGATGCCGCAAAAGCAAAAGTGAGGCCAAACTAATCTCGACAAACTGTTCGAGGCTGTCGGGCGAGGCAGAGCGGACGCTAATATCTATGGCAGTGGCTGCGTCATGTTCTGGCATTTTATTTTGATTCCATGAATTAGTATAATGCATTTTTCGCACAGCAAATAGGTTCGAACAGCAGTGACTTTAACCATACATTTCTGATCCCTGCGGACAACTCAGCCATTCAGTTTGCAGTTTCTGAAATGATTCAGGCTAAGGACTTCGCGCCTAATGCTACATTGTTTCATCAATTGCTGCATCAAAACTATTCAAATTCGATCAAATTTGACGGATTTTGCAAATAACGCTTCAGCTTCCAGCCGGCGTCGGCTGGTCAGAACTTCAACGCATCTTCCCAAGCTTGAGATCAAGAAGACGACTAAAGCATCACAGTGAGACATCTTTTGTCACCCTTCGGCACAATGTACGCGTTGCTACGAGTACTAGCAGTCCTTCAACAGCAATGCGTGCTCCCGATGTGAATGTTTAACGTTTGCCTACCAATCATCTACTGAAGCGCGAAACGGCAGTATGCATAATATGCATACGAAGTACTATATTATAGTACTTCGCATTATTCTCTACAAACACGAGTTTGGCGAAAACAGAGTCCATTGTAGCTCAGCATTCCCGCAAGCTACGACCAGTCTGTACCTTCCCCGTTCAATATGCTTCATCTCATTCACTCTTGGTGCGGGCACGTTCGACCGTACACTTCACCAGAGTCAGCTGACCAGAACTTCAACGTATCGTGCCATGATATGATGGCTCGAGGTGCTGGATACATCATCACCGTGATTCATCTTCAGTCACTCTTTCTGCAAAATGCCTGTGCTTCTACGAGTACCAGCGTGACTTCATAGCAAATGCGTGTGCTGCTCGCACGGCTAAACGATGCTTGCCTACTAAACCTCTTGTGATAGATAAAACAACAAGCTACGTATACAACATTGCATCATCTCTATTCACATGCGCTTGGTGAATATCGACATCCCAATTCGTCGCCCGCTGTAGCTCGGCCTTCCTGCATGACTTCATCGGACGGTTCCCTCCACGTTCGATTCACTCCATCTCATTGCTGCGCAGCTGCAAGCAGCTCTCGCTCCTCTCGCTCTCGAAGAGAATGATTCAACAGATTTCAGCGAAGGCAACCCTTCGTACGCCGGGCATCTATTTCAACAAGACAACAAATCTTGCAGTCGCATGCGTGGTCATCGTGAAAGAAGCCATAGTTTGCTTGCATGCTAAATACACAAGGCAACGAACACGTACTTATTTGGTAGCAACATGGTGGAATAGCTACAGCGAGGACTTCATCAAGGTTGAGCAATGCTATCACTGGTTTGACCGACAGTGTTGCTCAACCGAGAACTTCATTAGAGCAGTCAAGACTTTTCCAAATCAACAAATTCATTAAAATGGACATATCTACATGATCAACACTGCAATTTCACCACAGGTTCCCACTGCGAAGGCACCTCGTTAGACGAACGACGCTGTGTGAGCCTTGCCCTCGGCAGGTTTCTTCAGAGTCTCGTGATCAAGTTTAAGCGGCCTCAGTGGGGAGATACCAGCCGAACTTTGCAATCGCTAGTCGAATCGTACACGACGCGGCCTTTTGCGACCCCATCGTAGGTCCCAATGCATTCTACCTGATGAAACACGAAAATGGCACCCGGCTCATACGCGATGTTGCACACCCTGCCCTTCAACGCTTTATCATCCCAAATAATCACTTCCGCGTACGTATTTCTCTCCATTGCCATGTTATAGCCCACTCCACTTGGACTCGGCTCCACCACCGTGCGTCGGACTGCATCAACACCGGTGAAGCAAGTGCCATGACGAACGACCACTTAGACGCTTCGCGAAAAACAGCTTGAGCGTCATAACCACATCCGGCCCTGGCCGTGTCCTTGAAATGAAACCACGAAAATCGGAGACTGCCGAAAAGAAGATGAGAGCTTCCTCTTCCTTCTGTTTCAGCACGTCGTTATGAATGGTGTCAAGGAGGTTCATCTTGAAGCCCGGTTTTGGAATAGGTCGTATTGAAAACCGGCGAAGTGTAGTGTACTTCGCAAAAGAAGAAATGAAGTCATGGCGGTACAAATACAAAACTACGTCTGCGTTTTTCGGTAAGTAGGTCCAGTGCCTCAATGGATTTCTTTCTAAACACGCAAGCCTTCTGATACAAAGGGCGGCACCCAGCGCGTAGATCTCTCTCCATCTTTCGGGTCACGTCCTACACGCACACCGTGTCGGCCTCCATATTGCGCTGCGCGATGGACTGCATGCCCTTGACCTTCTGTACCTACCTGATACTGCCTAACCTGCTTAGTTCCGCCTGCCCTGCTTCGTGTCGCCTGCACCGCTGTCTCGTGTCGACTGCTCTGCTCCTTCGTGCCGCCTGCAATTCTGCTTCGTGCGCCCTGCTCTGCTTCGTGCGGCGAGCTGTCATCGTGCGGCCTGCTCTGCTTCATGCAGCCTGCCCTGCGTTGTACCGCCTGCCCTGTGTCGTGCGGCCTCACCTGCTTTGCTTTGGCCTGCTTGCCGTGGCCCTTCTGCGCCTGTCTGGTGTCTGTCTGCGTGAAGGCAGTTCTCACTAACTCAAACGACGAAATCAGTATGTGCCGTGAGTGTACCCAAGACTTTTTACAGACTTCTTACGGGTGTCAACCCTTCCCAGGAACCCTGATTGACCGGCCCTTTCTGCTAAACCAGACTGACGGATCAGGTAAGACAGAGTGGGTGCCCGTGGAGGGCGGGTGACGTCGCTAAATCGCCATCCATAAATCGTACCTAAAGTTCCATCGAATCACGTAATCGCACATTTCGTACCCAGAGCGACCCTTCACCGTCGTGTCGTGTAGGATCACGCAAAAATTCTTACTACCGAATGGTATGAGTCCCACCAACAACACTCGCTTCCCCTTGTCAGGTCAACGAGCGTTGGATCAAACCTGAAGACCAGAAACGATCTCTTACGCCTGGTTGGATGTGAACCTAGATTGTATTAGGCCAACCCAATAACCTGTACCACTAGCCACGAGCGAGGGCTAGTATGCAATATTGCGCTTTCGCGCGAACCCCAGTCCCTCAGAAGGAAGGGTACCGGCTGTCAACCCTAATACGAGTTTGCCGAGGTAAAACCTCGGCGGGTAGTAAATATGTATAGAACACTCGGTTCCACTATAATATATGGTGAACGACGCTTCTCGTCGCTCCCAACACTCGGCCACTCTAATCTCTTGGACTGGCCAGCAACAAACCCTCGGTTCAATGTACCTTGAGCTCGCTGACAGGCATCCACAAGCCGAGCGTATCCAGACCCTAAGATAAGCTAGCAAGACTTACCGAAGACGGACTTGACCCTTGGTGACTTGGGGGACTGCTGATATATTTCTGTTCATCTATGGCCCTGAGAGCCTCTGTAGTAAATCCTATAGCTAGTCCTATATCTAAATACAAATATCCAGTGCGAACAGATCCCAGTATGTGACCCTGTACGCGGCTCTATAAGACCGAGGGTACGAAACTGAAATGGATACAAACGAGGGTTTGTACCATCGGCCGGGAGTTTATTATACCCGGCCGAGACCTCGGTCACTATCACTCCTATGTCACTACCGCGCGGGGAATGAGATAAGCCATTCGGGTGGCGTTATCGCGTTTCACCGAAATGCACAACGTCGGTAATCGGGTGACCGAGCTGTAACCGCTTGGCCCCAAACCCAACACCACAAATGCCCCCGCCTCGACGCAAGCTCCGCAAGTAGTGCGCGTCGTGGCGCCTCTTGATCCTACATTGCCCCTGCTGGGTCAAGCTACGGCTGTCGCTCTTCACGTTCTCGATTCGTCTGGGGAGGTTCGTTCGTCATCTTCTTTTGCTCTCGTGCCTCCAGAACATCTTCGGACACCTCTGTGTTTATTCCACACCGTCGTGAGCATTCTCAGGGAGTCGATCAACCATCGTCCGACATTTTGGGCTCCGCAGGTTTCTGTGCCTGGTCTTCGGTTGTCAACTTCTACGCATCGGACCACTGACGAAGCCTCGGAGAGGTTATCCAAGCTTCGGCTGCTGACGGTCTAAACGAAGCGAGGCACGATGATAAAGATGAGGAAACCACCGGGGTTCTTCACGTCGCACTCCGGTTCCGGCAGCGGGCGAATAGCTTCCAATCGGGGGTACCTGATCCGGTCGTTTTGACCCACATTGTGTCTGTGGCATTGATCTAGACCTCGGTCCCACTATTTTCGACCTTTACGTTCATCCTTTAACCTGTCTTCGTGTTATTCGAAGCTTGTAGTCTTCCGCAGGGGCTATTCTAGAGCTTGAGTAATTCCATTTCATCCAATTCTACTCGAAAGTCGTTCACGTCACATCTAGATATGCAAATTCGATGCAGTAGTAGTTTTCGTCTGTCACCACGGGCTGCATAACCCCGCAGGCAGTTCAATAGTCGATCCGACATTGCAACCGACCCTCGCAAGAGACCTGACTGTTCTCAAGTGTCGGTGACATGCAATTCCGATACAATAGTAAATTTCGTCTGTCACTACGGGCTGTATCGACCCCACAGGCAGTTCAATCCTCGGTTGCACTTGCAACCCGTCCTCATCATCGCCTTAGACCATCTGCAACCGTCGCTCGCTACACCCTTTCACTTTAAACTCTCAGACGGCACGTCTAGTGCTCGCCGACAGCGGGAATCGGTCGTCGAAGATGACCTCCACTTCGTACTCGCCGGCTAGTCTGTCCGGATCCCAACTATCTTCAGACCATAACTCTTTGTCGACATCCACCCTCGTACTACGGGTGCTAACCGAACTCTCGGTCTGTCTCCAAATTCATTCACGACCTTGATTCGGGACATATGTAGCACAGGAAAAAGCATGTTTCCGATCCTGTCTGGTAATTCTAACTCGTATGCGAATTCTTCGATCTTGGTCTTGACTCTGAATATTTCATGCCATCGGTCAGCTAATTTCTTCGACAATCTCGACTTGACGCGCTTCATGTACAACCATACTATACCTCAATGGAGCGGAGATCTGGGTGCTTCCACTAGAACATCGGGTGTTGCCCCTGTCTCCGCTCGTGACTCCTCCGAGGTTTCGTTGTCACCAATGTTCGGTTCTACTACTCGCGACTCGACCGATGTCTCATTTTCACCAACGCTCGGTACTGCCGCTCCCTTGTGGCGGCTCAACGACTCATCGTGTTCCTTTGCTCTCCGAGCCATATCGACGCCTTGGCAATCCATCGGCATTTCCCATGCAATGTCTTGCTGTCGGTTCGCTTCTCGGCGTTCGGTGCCCCACCGACGATTTATCCGAGGAGGTACAGCGCGCCATTCTCGCTCAGCCCAAACTTGTCGTCCATCTTCCTCGCGTCTCTAGACGAGCGTAGCTCTTCATCTTGGGTGGTGGAGATCCATCGTCGGTGCTTTTTCAGTATAATCACAAAGTCTACAACTTCTGCATTAGGAGCACCAAATTTTGCTTCGGGGACCGATTGCTCGTCTTCTAACCCATTCGGGACCTCTGTGGATACATCGTATGCTTCGCCTCGTTGAGCCGCGTCATCTCGGCTTACGACCGAGGTCTCATCTGCAAATCGGATTCGTTTCTTCCTTGCGTTTGCTTGCTGTCTGGTCGTTACCGTTAAGTAATCCGGGACATCCGTAAAGAAATCGAAAAATATTTGTCGCGAGGAGTTTCATGAGCCACATGAGGTCGGGCAAATCTGGCCGCTGGGTCCTCTTCAGGCGTGGCTTCTACAGACGTTTCTGCATAGACTTCGTAGGTGACATCTCCGATCTGGTTCAGTTTGACTAATTCCGATTTCCTGGTCTCGGTCGATATCACACTGGATTCTTTACATCTCAGAGCCTCGCTTGCCAAAGGAGCAGCCGCGGTGTTGAACTCTCAGGCCACGTGCAGGTATTTCAGTGAACGAAGCTCGGTCGAGAAGTTTCGGGGATCATTCCGTTGAGGCGTCAGAGATTCCACAAGACAGACCATCACCCCTAGTAACTGCTGGATTGCGAGTTTCGGGTCTCCCACAATGACGAAATCCTCGCCTCTATGCTCGAGTGCCGTCGATACTCCGTTGTTCATTCCGGCATACTCAGCGAGGTTTACTGTGGTAGTCTCGAGACAAGCACTCACAGCCGTCACTACAGTCCATTCAGGCAATTTCGACTGAAGCCACGAGCAATTATCATATCCGCCGTTATTTTTGATCTTGGCAGAGCCGTCAAACGACACCAGAATGCCGCCGTAAAACCTCGGTAGGCAGGCGTACAGCAAATGGAGATCACATTCTTGTACATCAATATCGCACACCACACCGGATGTCGATGGTAAAAGAGCATTTCCACTAGACATCACGATCGTCTCCAGTGCCATGATCCGCTGAACGAGTCAATCCACAGGTCATCAGCAAGCTCGGTGCCTTTCAGACACAGCATGGTTGCGCCGACGGGAACGCCGTCCTTCCGTAGCAGTTGACCCACTGCACTAGCGCTTCTTCAGCTGCTTGGGAAGAATGGTGGCGACCCCGGTGCTCGCACATACTTCATATTCGCCACCGTAGCGCTCTTACATCGCTCTTCAAGCACAGACAACTCCTTCCGCCACTGATAGATCAGCTTACGTCGTTGCTCTTTTGTATCGTCAGATAGGCTAGAGTAAAAGACACGCAGAGTCTGGGCGGTGTTGTTGCAGCTATTGAAATGATAGACCACCTCCAGCTTGTGCCGGTTCGGGAAGCTAGCACGCCTGTGCTTCAGCTTCTTGCGGCCGCTCCCACCTAGGCACTGCCGCCCTTGGTGCTGTGGCATCGCTGCCAATCGAAGAATGAGGTGTGGTACGCTTTCTGTTCCTTGCTGAATCTGTCAGTTAGCACATAAGGCACGACTGTACAGAAATTCCTTACTTGTGATTCGCTGGTTGAGTTGTCAGTAATGAGTGCCAGTCAGTAAGCACAGAAGGAATACGGTACACTGTACAGGCTTCCGTGTTAATACCGGTACAAGCCACAGACCGGACAGGTGCTCGGCCGAGCAGACGACGAAGTGCAATCGCAAGAATTGTTAGGTCGGAGTGTTTATGGAGTACTTCGTTGAAGGTCCGTTCTTCCAAGCTGAGTTGCAACTTTGAACCTACAGAGTTCCCCGGCAAAGGGACAACCGTAATCAGTTATTTACCTTGCAAAATTAGTACACTTGCCACAAAATCTTGCTCTACCGCAGAACAAATCTGTTTACAATTTACCCTGGAATAATTTATTGGTCCCACCTTTCTCCCTTTGCCTGGGGACTCTGTATTATAATATTACCTGCACGAACTGACGTCGAACGGCGCCGCAAATAGCACTGTAAACTTTGGTAGAAAGGCGAAACGAACGGAAACAGTTTATTTTCGCTTTCAGTTGACCCCAAGCGAAACCAACTGAAGCCTCAACCGAAAGGAAAAATCAGCTGTCCTTATAAGCCCGTACTAAACGATAGATGCATCAAATCGGAATAAGGAGTTCTGTATATGGGCTCAACGAGGAAAAGACGTACTTTACGAGTTCCAGACGCGTGTCCGGTGAGGAACCTGTAGCATGGCGGAAGCGCGCGGCCGTGTACAAAATGTTGTTGTCCGTCAGGAGGTGGGTGCCGGATGTCAGCGCGGTGGGACCCGCGAGGTCATTGGGCGTCGCTGTCGTCTTTGTAGGTGCTGTAGGCCTCTGCTACAGTCTCGAATAAAATGGGCAGTCATTCTGCAAATCGAGCTAGATCCAAATATATGGAATACACTATGGTTTCGTTTGAGAGAATTTTGGTGGCGGTCTAACCGTGCATAAAACGAATCTGCAAATCGAGCTAGATCAAAGTATAAGTATGTACCGACATTTCCTTGTCATAAGGGGTCGCTTTGTCATAAGAGCAAAGCAGTTTCTACCAATCACAAGACGCAATATGTAGCGGCGTTGTGTGTTTTGTCATAAGGGCCCATCGTACCGTACAATGTATTTTAAAGTACGACGTGTTATGATTGGCTCTGCTCCATTTTTCAAATCGCTACATCCAAATGGATGGCAGGAGGTTGGCGACACCTCTGGCGATTTGCGTCGCAGCACACATGAAATCCATGGCCAAAGAGAGTGTAGTATGCAAAGCGCTAGAAGGTTATTGATCAGTCTGTCTCGCAAGACCAAGTAGAACTGTTTTAGAGTGGTGTAAGACCGACACCAGTACGTTGCATCCTGTCATCACACCGCGGCGAGGCGGGAGTCTTGTTATATACAGTAAAGTTTCCATTAGGTACGACGCATTTCGTTTTGTCGGATTAATGCAGTAACCCTAATCACAAACGCATTTGGGTAGGCCCTTATGACAAGGAAATGCCGGTATATGCTTTCGTTTGAGAGAACTTTGGTGGCGGTTGAGCCATGCATAAAACGAACCTGAAACAGTTTCGGTTCGGTTCAGTTGCTTTCGTTTGGTGGTCAAAGGTTGACAAGACTAGCCGCAAAACCTGTTTTGGGGGAGAAGCTAAAGAGCACCCGTTGGGGAGCACCGGTGCAAAAGAAGCTCTTTAATTAACAGCGCGTTATTTAATTACCGGTACAGTGCCAACCACTTCAACGCGTATAATACGAAACTTTGCATGTTGCTACATACATGTTCCTCTACGTGGGCTGTATAACACGGAGTACGTATAATACGAAGTTGCGCATGTACTTGAACATAACCGTGCGCTATCGCCCGTGAGCTCTGAAATTAAACGCGTACCGGTATCTGCATCATTTTTCTGCAGGTTAATTCTTGGCGTTTGCGGAGGCTAAAGCCTCGCAGACGTAGTGCTTACAGCCTTGTCGGATAGGATGCCTTCACGCGCGCTAGTAAGCTCCTGGTCCGAGCTACTTCGAAGTAAACATTGTAAATATTAGAGAAGAGTGAAGTTTGGGTGGTCTAGCGCAGGTTAGACGAATGGTGAAGTATACTTTGGTTTCGTAGTGAAAGAAACTCAGGTTGACAGAGGAAGTTTGATATTTGTTGAGCAGCTTCCTATTTCGCTTAGAAAGCACCTACCGGTACTTGTGGCAGCAGGTGCAATTGTAAATATATATATATATTTATGTTATCCATTTAGTACCAGATACAGCCGCAAGCAAAAGAATTAGTTGTCTTCGAAGGCCCTAACTATGAATCTGGGCAGTGATATCGAGTCGCAACAAATTGTGGATGACCGTGGGTATGTTGATGATGAGCAGCGGCAAATAGTATTTGTTGGACTCGAGCACGTGAATGAATGAAATCAGTATTAGTTGTGCATGTGCAATGCGTACGAGTGCAAGCACATTGTGCATGTCCGTATTTTACAGCCCACGTACAGGAACATGTATGTAGCAACAGGCAAAGTTTCGTATTATACGCGTTGAAGTGGTTGGCACTGTACCGGTAATTTAATAACGCGCTGTTAATTTAAGAGCTTCTTTTTGCACCGGTGCTCACAACCGGTGCTCCTTAGCTTCTCCCTTAACATACTTGACTGACATTGACAATTTCATAACATTTAAAGTTTACGTCTTGATATTTGAAAGTTACCGTTGGCCCGTACTTGGGCGTCCACAGGTACATGTAGTTGAAGGAGAAATTGAACTTATTTGACTCTCTGCACCAGCACTATTAATAATAACGCCATGTGGTTCGGCTTTTTTGCCCGGGTGCTCCGGTGAGGAGAACGCCTAACGGACACTATCCTGTGCTGTGGCAACACCACACGATCTGGTCAGCACCATAGAGTCTCAACAACACCGTAACGGCGCTGGCCACCACAAAACGATGTGGACTCTTTGCACTCCTGGTCGTTTTCTGCGAGGTATACTTTTCTGCGAGGTACACAGACTGGTAGTGTTGAGGTAGACTTCAGCCAATCAGCGTCATCCAGAGCCTGTGTCTCACCCAAGTCGGGCTAATTGGCGGAGGGTGGCTAGACCGAGCTGTTCTTATTGGGGCTGACGGTGCCTATTGGCGGTTGGACGACACTTCATATTAGCCGCAGCGATGGTGGACAAGCGGCTTCCCTGGAGGGAAGGCTGGTGGTGTTGACGCGGCGGAAGCGGACGCGCAACTTGCAGTTGTGAAGTCTAAGACACCTCGCCGACTACACGCTGCGACGCCGCCCCTAGAGCGACATAATTACAAGGAACTGATAAGTTACTGTCAGGGTCAGTTCTCGACCGCCTGACATTTTCGTTTGGACGTCTTTCTGAATCCAACCCTCGTTTGTTCCGTGTCCACACAGTTGAGAGGATCACATATGTGTTCACAGGGAGGCATGCGCTCAAGTAACGCGTGCGCTGGACGACTCCTACCGATTTTTTCACACCTTTGGTGATTTCAAGCGATTGCGAGAGATCCAGCGCAGACACGGTGATTCATGATTCCATTCTGGACGCATGGTCTAGCTGATATCTCAGGATACAACACGATCGCAACGAGGGTCTGCAGCGCTTGTGGAATTGGGGATCTCAGCATGGACGCATCTGGAGATCTACGTATGCACGCAGTAGAAGCGACCCCGGAGTCAGTTCTAGGCATGTGTTCATGCTTTCATCATGCGTATGAGCACCATCGAAACCGTATCGACGTATTGGGGTCCAGCAACTGCATTTGTTGTTTTCGCGAAACCAGAGATAGATAATAAGGTGTCGGGAGGTGAATACAAGCGAGGAAGTGTTCTGTTGAGCATTTCCTCGCTTGTACTGGTTAGAACTACTCTAATACACGTACTTGAACTCGATGTTGATTTCGTTCTACTCGCCGTCACTGTGCTGGAAGCTCGCTACCATATTTTATTTGATTGTATCCAGCGCCCACGAAACGAAGTACACTGAAGTTGCACATGTTACCAGGTACACCCTTACGACAATACATACGAGGAACTACACAGAGCTACTTCTACCCGTTGTTCTTTGTAGCAGGTCTGTTCTTCTTCCAGCAGACATCGCACGCACACTAGAATCATCTCTCCGACCCGTAGTGCACTGTTATTTCAGCTCCTGCCTCGACACTCTTCACCATTTGACCGGGACCTTCACACTGGTGCGGTTCTGCAGCTCGACGAAAGCTGCGTTCGACTCATATGCGTGGCTGATGAAGCGAGTGATAGAACCGCTCGTTAAAGCCTCCACATAGACGAATTTCTTCCGCGACGATAGCGCATTGTACAGCATAGTGTACCCGCTGTTGTGCTTCATGGCCTGGTTGGGATGCCCCTCCAGCATCGCGTCGTACTCGGCCAGCACTCCCGTGTACTCGCCAACCACGTCACCTACGTCCAGTTAGTTGTTGTGTACACGCCATTCCCACTCGTCCGGTGTCGAACAGCTTCAATGTAGGCCTTGAACGATGGGAGTTGCTACACTCGGTGTCCAGGTTGCAACAGTCCGGAGTACAGTATACGGAGGATGCCATTTTGTGGCAGGTATCCATGAAGCAATCGCCAAAGCAGTTACAGAAGTAATATTCGCCTATGTCAGGAAACGTAATGTCCTTCGTCTTGCACTCATTCAGCAGCTCAATCTCTGCAGGCCACTGCACTTCTCCACGGACGCGCCGGACATCTTCTACAGGTTCAACATAGATAGGGCGCCTTGCATGTAACGCCTTCATGCGACTCTGGATTCCAGCAAGCCTCAACAGCTTCTTCACCTTCTGCGCCTTCAACGAGCTGGCGTGGTAGATGCTGGAACCGCTCCGTGTCACTACGCACCTATTTTGATAGCGCCACTTTCGCGACCGCCTCACAGTCAAATCGCCAGGTCGCTTCTTGGCCTAGTGGCGGATCTTAGAGCGCTACCAGCGTAGGAATACTTTTACCTACGCGCCGGCTTCTATCAATTCAAGATCGGTGGGGTCACTTGCGGGTTGCTCTTCCTCGTCTTTGTGACTTTCCTCGCATGCAGTATGTGGTCCGGTGGCGTCCGACGCAGGCTGAGTCACTGACTTGGCTCCTGCAGCACTATCGAGCGCCCTAGACACCCGCGAGCTCGGTCCTTCGCCATCCTTCTCGCGCGATACGCCCGTTAAATTGATGTCCTCACTTCGACTAGCCGTGCCATGGGTAGAAGCCTCTGCGACTCCGACATCATCCGTGTCGGGCCCCGTGGGTCGCCGCACACGAAAGCCATCGAGTAGTACTCGATCGTTTCACCCGCGAAGAGACTGTCAGGAGGTAGTTCATCCGCTCGGAGGCCTGGCATGACCGTCTTCGATTTCTGGGCACCGCGCGCCAGTGCTGATAGGTGCCGTGGATCCTGGCCTAGAAACGGTTTGCTGCGGAAGAATTTACTGGCCACTGCATCCACATTCAGGCCACCTTCGGGGAATCGTCAGCGCGTCGCTGTCTGAGCGCGCACAAGATTCAGAAGAATGATGCGCCAGCTGCTCAGCAGAAAGGCAGCACTGACATGGACCGTCAATGTGTTTTTGTGTGTGCATCGTGTGGTGTTGGTCAGATCGGTACACTGTTCACTCTAATTAGTCTGACCCTGACTAATTATGGTGTACGATTTTTATCGGAGAAAGTCGAACTTTTGAATTGATCTTGTTACAACAATATTAACTTTTATTGAAAGTAAGATGATGATTGGCTTCGCCTCGGCGAGATCTGCTCAAATCCACTGTCTTTGTGCTCTTTTAAACTCTTCGGGAATTTTTTGTCGTCCGTGGTGTCACGAAAAAGTACAGAAGCATGACTATATTCGAAGCACGACTAATTAGAGTGAACGGTGTACTTGTGAAACTAAGGTTTTCTCTCCGGTGAGGGTGCTCCTATAATAACTCCTCCCGCTTCTCCCCTGTTTTGGCAGACAAATGAAGATGCGGAGTTTATGGAGACCGTGAGGCGCACAATGATCCTCAAGAGAAGAAACGTACACAACAAACGTACTACGTAAGTGGCAAATGCTACTACATAGTATTACAGTAGTATTACTACTACTACGTAGTACAGTAGTATGACATTATTGCTGTAATGGTGTGGATTCAAATGCTACTGTAAACTGGTTGCATGAGGGCCCAGTAGTATCGCCAGCAAACAGTAATTCTAGCGATACGCAAAAATCAATTCAAGCGTGTTGTTTTCCTCGGTACCGGTACAGATAGACTTTCGAGTTCCGAACACGGAATCATCTTATGCCAGTCGCAGTCTGCGCGAGTTCGAGTTCAACTTGTTATCGCCGAAGGCGTCGCCCCACCAAGTCTTCACATTCTTCCAGAAGCCCCAACCGCCACTGCTGGAACCGCTTCCGCTTCCTGTGTGGTGGGAGCCGCTGTCGTGGAGGACGGAGTATCACTGCTTCCCGAATCAGCATTGCTTGACGCCAAGCCACTGCTAGCCTTGGTCGATACCGGGCTGGGCGTTGCCGTCTCCTTGGGTAGAAGGTCACTGCCGCTCAACGACATTAAGCCGCTCAGGAAACTGCTGTCACCGCTCGATTCCGTGGCAGAAGAACTACCAGAAGCACTGTCAATCGAGGCCAACAGAGCATCCAAGTCAAGGCTTCCCGAGTCGCTGTCGCTCGAGGACAACAGAGAATCAAGTCAAGGCTTCCCGACGCGCTGTCGCTAGAGGACAACAGCGCATCCAAGTCGAGGCTTCCCGACTCGCTGTCGCTAGAGGACAACAGCGCATCCAAGTCGAGGCTCCCCGACTCGCTGTCACTCGAGTCAACAAAGCGCTCCAGTCAATGCTTCCAGAGTCACTCGAGTCCAGCAGAGCACTCCAGTCGATACTTCCAGTAGTGCTGTCGCTCGCATCCAACAAAGCGCTCCAGTCAATGCTTCCAGATTCACTGTCGCTTGAACTCAAGTCGAGACTTCCGGAGTCACTGTCGCTGTTGCTCGCAAGTAGCGAATCAATACGGTCTTCACTCGACCCCGACGCAGACGCAGATTCAGACGCTGCCTTCGTTTTCTTCGGAGCTTTCGCCACCGCCTCGGAAGAACTGCCGCTACTTCCAGAAGCGCTGGCGCTCGATGAGTCCAAGTCGAGACTGCTGGAGTCGCTATTGCTCGCGATCAGAGCATCATGGTCGTATCCAGTCGACGCAGACGCTGACGTAGAAGCAGATGTGGAAGCAGACGCAACCGTTCCCTTCGTGTTCGTCGGGCCCTTTGTTGCTGCTTTAGACGAGCTGCCGCTGCTTTCAGAAGCACTGGCGCTTGACGAGTACAAGTCGAGGCTTCCAGAGTCACTGTCACTCGCAACCAGCATGTCTTTACCGTATCCGATGGATCCCGACGAAGACGCAACCGTTGCCTTCGTTTTCTTCGGAGCCTTCGACACCGCCTCGGAAGAACTACCGCTGCTTCCAGAAGCGCTCTCGCTCGAGGACAGCAGGGAGTCCAAGTCGAGACTGCCGGAATTGCTGTCACTCGAAAGCAAGGCGCTCCAATCGATGCTTCCAGACGTACTGTCACTCGATAGGAAAGCGCTCAGGTCAAAGCTGTCGGAAGTGCTGTCGCTCGAGTCCAACAAGGCGGTCAAGTCAAGACTCCCGGAGTCGCTGTCACTCGCAGCTAGCGAATCACTTGCATCTCCACTGGATCCTGAGGTAGAGATTGCCGTTCGCTTTGTCGTCTTTGAAGCCTTCGGAGCCTTAGTCGCTACGGAATCAGATGAGCTACCGCCGGTCTCTGCTGGTGTCTTTGTCG
This sequence comes from Phytophthora hibernalis, assembly GCA_012656075.1. Lineage (NCBI taxonomy): Eukaryota > Oomycota > Peronosporomycetes > Peronosporales > Peronosporaceae > Phytophthora > Phytophthora hibernalis. Next base: position 1,326,698 of record JAAKBF010000324.1, read on the forward strand.
CCTTTACAGCCTTCGGGGCCTTTGTTGCGACAGCATCAGAGGAACTTCCGCTACTCCCTGCCGGAGCCTTCGTCACCTTTGAAGCCTTTGAAGATTTCGTCGACACCGCATCAGAGGAGCTACCACTACTCGTCGGTGATTGCACCTGAGTGACGTCGTTTAATTCACTGCCAGCTTCGCTGGAGACTGCGGTTTGCTTCGTAGCGCTGCGAGATTCCTTGATGTCGCTGAAGGACAACAACTCGCGAGTTCCCTCACCAGTGGCGATGTTAGCATCGCTGCTTGAAAACAGGGCCACAGCAGCAGCCAAAACGACGTAACTCGGACGCATTTTCTTGTTTATCGTGCGACTTCTTTGATGGAACGAAGTTTACGAAGTGATGTCAAGGTTCTTGGCTCAAGAAACTGCGAGCACAGCAATCCAGCCTCAAATCAACAGATCTCGGGAAGCCCATACCGGTACCGGTACATGTACAACACCATGTGTTCACACGCCAATGGCGGCACGTGAACACGGAAACCAACCAACACATCCTGACATGCTAGCAAGCCGCCAAAACAGCCGAGATTTCGAAAAGGATAAGTATTAATAGAGGCTCCAAGTTGGAGTCCAACACATTCTGTCGCTCGTTTGATGGCCGTTCAAATTAACTAAGGTACAGTAGGTACTGTTGTTTTGGGGTCCCAAAGTGAGTACCGGTACAGTACATGTATTTATAAGATTAGAGCAAAGTTATTTTGGTTTAAATTTTGCATTTTCACTGGCCGCTACAGTCGACATTCTCCTCGGTGTTTTCATTGTCAACCGGTTATTAGATGTTAAGCAAGGGTAAAGTAACTTGATCTGACTAAAAGCATTGGTGTCATTTGGCTACACCTTCATATAATAAAAGAACCGATTTCGACTAAAAAAATGACATGGATCTAAAATCACCTTAACAGGTCTACCAATTTCTAAGATATTTGAAAACTGGCGTTCAACCAGTAAATGTGCATAAAAAGTAAGTGGTTTTATACTGGGATAGCAGTAAGGTATTGCTGTAAAATCGTGTTAATTAGCCGGGCCAGTTTTACTAAAGCCGGCATCAGTGGCCCGTATTACTGAAGCCGGGCCGGGCCATATTTATATTAATACAAGTGACGGATTGATAGAGACGTGATGGATTGACCATGGCTGATTTAACCACTCCGGGTTGTTGCTCGTTACTCTGTGAGATGTAGCTTCAAGAGTCTACAAACTCTTAGTGAACGGCAGTCCACGAGCTCCTGGTCTGCAGGTGCTGAGTGGCTAGTTTAAAGACTGAGTGAAATCATAGGTTTGGCCTGTAATACAATTTCTAAGTAACCCATAGTTAGCTCTATATATAATATGAACCGTTGTTTGTGGCACGTCGGTGACGTGGCCATGGTGTGTTCCTCACCATAAGTGACGATGTGTATCCATTTTAGAAGAGTGACCCCACTACATCCTCCCCACTTTGGCTTTAGCCAATTTGGAGCAAGACGATGTTTCTCAACATTTCCGCGGTCGAATTCAATCGACAGTTGAGCGCCACGGTTGGCTGCTCTTACGGGGTGCTTGGCATTTCCCAAGTACTCCCTGGCCTCCACATTGGCCCGTGCAGCATGCCCTCAATGAAGACATGTGGCGTTGGGTTTTGAGCGCTCGGTCGCCAGTCGGCAAGGTTGCCCTTGCTGAAGGAAGGTGATCAGCGTGCTCTGATTGGCGAGATTACGTCCACCGCGCGGTAGTGGCCGTAGCAGTTTAGTGACCGAGGCCTCGGTCGGGTATAATAAATTCCCGGTCGCGGGTACGAACCTTCGTTTGTGCCCCTTTCAATTTCGTACCCTCGGTCTTATAGAGCCGAGTAGAGGATCACATACTGGGATGTGTTCACACTATAGTTGTATTTACGTATAGGACTAGCTATAGGATTGACTACAGAGGCTCTCAGACCCCTAGATCAACATAAATAAATCAGCAGTCTTCCCCACAAGCCACCAAAGGTCAAGTCCGTCTTCGGTAAGTCTAGCTAGCTTATCTTAGGGTCTGGATATGCTCGGCTTGTGGGATGCCTGTCAACGAACTCAAGGTACGTTGAACCGAGGGTTTGTTGCTGGTTAGTCCAAGAGATTAGAGTGGCCGAGTGCTGGGAGCGACGAGGAACGTCGTTCGCCATATATGATAGTGGAACCGAGTGTTCCAGTTATATTTTACACCCGCCGAGATCCTACCTCGGCAAACCCGTATTAGGCTTGACAGCCGGTACCCTTCTTTCTGAGGGACTGGGGCTGTTGGCGCGAAAGCGCAATACTGGATACTAGCCCTCGCCCGTGGCTAGTGGTGCAGGTTTTGGGTTGGCCTAATACAACCTAGGTGTACACAGGGTTCACATCCAACCCGGCGTAAGAGATCGTTCCTGGTCTTCAGGTATTGATCCAACGCTCGTTGACCGGTGTAGGGAAGCGAGTGTTGTTGGTGGGACTCATACCATTCGGTAGTGAGAATTTCTGCGTGATCCTACACGACAACTGGTGTCGCGACCCGGGATTGGGAGTGACTTTCTGTGTGTCTTGGTTGTATATAGGTTCTTACCCTAACGAGCATTCGAGAAAGACAAGAGAAGAAGAAGAGAGAAGATGACGAGAGGAGCGAAGTCAGCGGTACCACAAACGCCGATGAAGTCAAGCGGAGGGCGCACCGAGGGTTCGGTGAGGTCCGGTCCAACACTCGCGACCCCAAGTACTTTGGAGCTGATCAATGAGCGTTCGGACAGCTTCGACGAGCAGATGGACTACTCTGAAGCCAAAGAAGATGATGAAGACGAATACCTGGAAGAAGCGACAGCGATTTCCGAGGTTTCGGAAGACGCTACCGTCTCAGCCGGACGTAGCGGAGGGGTGAGGTCGCTCGCGCGATACCTCACCGAGGCGTTGGACGAAGTGGCTGATCCTGAACCATCTCACCAAGACAACGACGATGGACTCGGCGATCTCTGATCGCTGACGATGACCGAGGACGCGAGTTCTCGGTCGACCGGTAGTCGGCTTCCAGTTAATGGGGACACTCCGACGGCCAACAAGGTTTTGGGAAGATGCATGGAGGTGATGATGACGAAGAGCAAGTGGATGCGAGCCTTTGCGCCAAAGTCAATTCGACAAGCTGTGTGGATGGAACTCGGGGCAGAATTGGTCGTCCCAGTGGAATCGTGGAGCATCCAGCAGGTGGCCGAGGACACAGTGCAACTGTTCCGTGCAATGGGTTGCGAGCCTCAAGCGCTGCCCACCGAGGCCGACCTTCAAGGTTGGACGATCGAAGAAGCCGCGCTTTCATTGCGCAAGTAGAAGCAGAAGCTCCGGGCGGTTTTCGGGGTGCGTGAGCCGGGCTCCAACCATCGGACACGCCTCCCACGCACGACTGATGGGCTGGATCCATCAAGAATCCCGCTACCGATAACTCCCGGGCGTCAGCCCAGAAGTCGGTCGGGACGGGTGTGCTCTCGGCAAAGGAACTGCTTCGGCGTACTTTCAAGATTCGCACATGGTAACGTCTCGGTCAGCGGACCGTACCGAGCGGCTGGCAAAGGGCTCCGAGTACACGGACTGCTCCGACGGCGGGCCGAAGTACAAGTCGGACGACGGACCAACGCTTCGATACGCACGACGACTCCTCGGACGATGATTCGTTCGACGTCGAAGACCAAGGGGGTGACGTGACTGGAGAATGTGCACGCCAAATCCGTGAGCTCAGCTCGATGGAGAACGAGAGTTCCACACCGAGGCTTGAAAGCGCCACGCATCTCCCATTGGGCAACATCAAACCCTATCTCGGCCTCCGAGACAAGAGCGAAAGTCAATGCAATGGCTCCGAGCCTTCATCTACGAGATGAAAAGAACGCACACGCCACCGAATGAATGGTGTATGGCGTTCGAGTTGAGGCTCCAAGATGGCCCCCTGCATTGGTACCGACAACTCCCGCGGAAGACGAGACGAACGTGGAAATTGTTGAGTGATGCGTTCATCAAGTACTACTGTACCCAATTTAATCAATCGGCGAAAGCACGGTACTACTCGGCGAGGCGTGAAGAGAAGGAGCATGTCTGCGACTATCTGAACCGGCTAAATGGCTACGCCAGGAATGCCGGGGTACAATTTGAGCAAGGTGGTCGAGAGGCCAAGGACATGTGGAACATTTTCTCGATACGTGCGAAGACCGAGCCTTGGAAGAGCGTCTGTGTCACGTGCGGGTCAAGAATATTCACGACCTGGAAGACATGATAAATGATATCCTACGACGTCGCGAGCGGGAAGGGACGTGAGTCCTCGATGCGACGCCCCAAGGGCCAGGATGATAGTCGTCGCCGTGACGATGGACGCTCCGAGGATTCGCGGAACCTCTACCGGCATGACCGAGATGATGGTCGTCGTCGGATCGGGATGACAACCGACGTCGAGACGATCGCCAATACCGAATCGAGGATTTCTCTCGCTGCAGCGCTGCCTGACTTGAATATGGATGATGTGAAATCGACGGAAAATGGAGAAGAGAGAGGCGGGTACCAGTGGAACTAATCCTGTTCTGGTAAAACTTAAAGACGCAGGCGCAAGCCTCGGTGAGAGTCACGTGAATGTGAAATACAAGGAGGAAGCTACTGGTACGGTTACCGAGGCTTCAATCGCGAGTATGGCTGTGACCGAGCGTGAACCCCGAAGTCTCGGCCAGGCAATCATGTTGTTGTCTGGTGAGAGGATGGGGGTGGACGTCCCAACGCTACGATAAAGGAAGCGATTGCGTGCCGGGGTGAACGGGGCAGTGGATGACGCGCGAACGAGGATTCTGTTCGACACTGGAGCGAATGGGAGCGTGATATCGGCTTCCTATGCAAAGAAACTACGTGTGCGGGAGGTTTCCGACCACGGTCGCAGTCTGGGGTTAGAGGAATCAATCCAGGAGTGATGGAGACACGCCGCCGAGCACACGTTAAGATCAGCCTCGGGTGAGAGCGAGTATATGAATTCGAGTTGTGGATTATGGATCATAGCGCAGGAGTCGATGTTATCCTCGATACGGACTTCACGATCCCAGCTGGAGTGCGGTTAGACTTGTTCCATGGCACAGCCCAGTTACCGGATGAAGTATGGTCAATGGCCCCTTAGTGAAGTCCCAGGACGCTGATGACGCTCCGGTGTACGGTTTACAAGTGGTCGGTGGCCCGACCGAGGATTTGTAGGTCGCCGGACGAGAGTGACGCGAGTTCAAGTTACCTCGACGACGTCCACCTCTGAACACCCACGAGGTGTGGATTCGCCGGATCGGGAATCTCGTGCCGACAGTGACGAGGTTTCAGCGGGATTATCCGGCTGACTAATGTGTCACCGAGGGTTGCTCACTGTATAAACCACGAGTCGGTGGTACTATGGGTACCACGAGGCGATCTCGCGCAAGGGCGTGGCTACACCCGGCTACGATCGGCGAAATACGACGAATGGCAAGTGCTGGCATACGCTGAGTGTCGGGATGACAGATTACTGAAGCGTGAAAGCAAACTGTACGAGCAGTGGTTGGCCAGTCAATCACCAGCAGTCGAGCAGCGAGAATATCCGACGCCTCGGAAGATTCTTTCCCGACCGATAGCGCACCAAGATGGGCATCGGATGGGTCGTCTACAGAGCGTTGGAGTGCCAGTGGGTGCGACCATCCGACAGTAACCGTTACTCTGGTAACCTCGGACAGGATGGCTATGGACATGGAAAACGAGGAAGGTGAGGATTCAGCCACGTCCGAATCCTCGGACAGGGGTGACGGCGAGGTAATTACCAGCGAGGCACCGGAATCCGTGGTCACCGAATATTCGGAGACACGTCTGGAGTCGGTGTTTGTAGCGCTTATGGCTGGCGTTTCAGCTGGCGCCGACGCTGACCTTGACAATGCTCTCGGCGGTGTGGCCGAGCGTGTGGCAAACGAAATCGAGTTGACCGATTATGCACATGAGCTGGCATTCCTGCCTGACCTGACCGAAGCCTCGGAGACGGTTTTGGATTATACAGGATCCAATGTAGCGAACCCGAAGGTCACGTACGAGCAACAACGAGCATTGATCAACGTGTTACAGAAGCATGAGCAGATCATGATTTCGAGCGGAAACGCTCTGCCACCGCCTGCCTATCGCGTGGTATGCGATATCGATGTACAGTGGCACCCTCCGATTAAACAAAGGGATCGGCGGACACTGCGTAAGCACCTGAAGAAGTTATACGAGTTACTGAAAGGCTTGTTGAAAGCTCGGTTGGTGGCGTTTCGGACAGCCCTTGGGCATCCCCGATTGTGATCGTGCTGAAGAAGAACGGCGTTGATATTCGCCTGTGCATTGATTACAAGATGGTGAATGCAATCACCGCGATCATGGAGTATGCCATGCCGCTGGGCGATGATTTGTTAACGGACCTAGAAGCCTACCTGTGGTTCTGCTCTTTAGATGCAGCTAGCGAATTTTGGGCAATAATGATGATGATGAGAGCTCGGAAAATCTCGGCCTTCGTTTGTGCACTCGGTCATTTCGAGTGGCTGCGTATGCCGTTTGGCCTGAAGAACGCACCTATGATATACCAACGAATGATCGACAATGCTCTATGGGGGTTCGTTCAGCCCAAGGGTTGGAATCAGTTCTCTGAGTTGATGCGGTCCGCTGAGACAGCCGCTGAAGCTGTGAGAACAGGGGTGACCGACGGCTCTGCACGACTGTCCGAGGTTTCGACAGCTTTTCCGACCAAGTTCGAGGCCGACCGCGAGTCTTCGGTGACGCTCGACGATGTGACTCAATTGGTGAACAGCCCTGTCGCGGATATGTTCTCCACGACGGGAAAGCAGATGAATCCTCGTTTGTGCCAGTGTTCGATCGGCGGTCGTTCGTTGACGATATTTGTTTCGGCTCCGAGACTTTTGACTCTTGTCTAGCCACCCTGGACTTCGTGCTTGAACGGTTTGGTGAGTGTCAAATAAGGCCGAGTGGATTTCCTGTCGCATGAAGTGTCGGTCGACGGCATTCAGGCCGATCCAAAGAAGTTGAAGATCATGACGGAGCTGCCGTTCCCGTCATCGAAGAAAGGAATGCAGTCATTCCTCGGTGCGTTGAACTATTACAGCAGATTCATCCAAGACTTTGCAGTCTACGGGGCCGCCCTGTACCAACTCAAGGATGAGGATTTTACGCTGGCAGGAAACTCATCCGCGGCTCACCGCAGCTTCGCGGTGCTACAACAGAAGGTTGCAGACGCGCCGATACAACGGCATTTTGACTGAGACAAAGAAGTGCACGTGATGTTATTTGCTAATGAGTGGGCTCTGAGTTTCACTCTGATGCAGTACCACGACGACAACTTACACCCGGTGCGGTTCTGCGGTCGTGTATTGAAGGATGCAGAGATGAACTACCACCCGGCCGAGAAGGAAGTGTTGGCCTTGTTGTTACTGTTGAAAGTGTGTTACACCCAGCTGGTCGGACGGACTATCCATGTCTACACTCGGTTCTCGACACTGGAGTGGGTGCATAGGTCGAAGACATTGTTCGGTCGTACGACCCACTTCGCGGTCATGCTGTCCCCGTGGCACCTGAAAGGCAACCGAGTCAAGGAACGCGATTGTGCTTTTGCTCAGCAACTACAAGCTGGGCTTACAAGCTTTGTTGAACTCGAAGACTCGTTAGCCCCGGTGCCACCAGGTCGCCGACCGTTCGAATGGATCCATGCATGCCTACCGAGGACTGACAATGGCTTGGTGATGTCGTTTGGTGGCTCAGCCAAGACGGAGAAGAATGGCGGGTATGGTAGTTGCTCCTGGATATTATGGAAATTACCGGAATGGACGGTAGTGACGGCTGCGAGTGCTTACCTCGGGACCACCACAGTAAACCTCGCTGAGTACGCAGGTATGAACAATGGTGTCTTGACCGCGTTGGAGCACGGCACCGAGGATTTAATTGTGGTGGGAGACTCGAGACTCGCAATCCAGCAGTCCCTAGGGGTGATGGCCTGTCGGAAGGAAACTCTGATGGCCCAACTCAACCACCACCGAGAACTCACAGCCAAGCTTCGGTCGGTGAAATACCTCCATGTGATCCGAGAGTTCAATGCAGCCGCAGACTCGTTAGCTACAGAAGCTCTCAACAGCAAACAGTCCAGCGTGGTTTCGGCCGAAACCAGGAAAATGGAGTTAATCGAGCTCACCCGAATCGACGAAGTCATCTACGAGCCTTCACCGGAGATCGCCACGCCAACACTCGGTGAAGCAGCCACCGACGAGAGAGCGTCGGTCAACCTAGCCCAGACTCGTGTGGCCCGCCAAGCACCCTGTAACATATCGTTTTTCGATTTTGTGACGAATGTGCCGGATTAGATAACCGTCACGACCCGTAGACAAGCGAGAGCACAGAAGAAGCGTGTCTGGTTTGCGAACGAGCCCTCGGTGATGGGCCAGGATGACACAACACGACGAGACGAAGCGGATGAGGTAGCCTCAGAGACTCAGAACGAAGCGGAAACCGAGCTGCCAATGACGGAAGCAAGAGTCAGAGCACCAAATGCAAACGACGTCGACCCTGTAACCATTCAAGAAGAACGAAGGCGGAGGATTTCCGCTGCCCAGGACGAGGAGCTGAGGTGGGCAAACCTCAAGGCCGTTCTCCGAGGCGAGGAAGCTAGCCTGAGTTACAGTGCAGCGAGAGATGCATGGAAAATGGCCGACAAGTTTGCGCTAAGCGAAGGCGGTGTGCTGTATATTATCGGAGCGAGCCGTCGGTGGGGTAATGAAAACAGAGAAGAGACCAAGATGCGACTGGTGGTACCCACAACGATGATTCAGGAGGTATTACAGAGCTGCCACGACTCGTTAGAAGGTGGCCACCAAGGTATCGGTCGAACATACCACCGAGCGAAAATGGAGTATCATTGGATCGGACTGTACGCAGACGTTGAGCGGCATGTGCGGTCCTGCCCAGACTGCAGCTCGAGCAAAAGTCGACCGCAGCTCAGAGGGTACTCTCCTGGGAATGTACTAGTCGAGAGACCATTCCAGCTGGTGTCGATGGATTTCGTCATACCATTGCCGAAATCTCGGCGAGGAATATCGCACTGTTACTGTTTCAATGCTCGTTCAAAGGATTCGTCATGGGGAAGGCCATGTCAGATACCACCGCATTAAAAGTCGCTCAAGCGTTCGAAGAGTGTGTCTACCGAAAGTTTGGAGCTCCAGCGATGATTCGCCATGACCGAGACCCTCGGTTCATGAGCGAGGTTTTACAAGCATTTGCTGAGATGATGCAATCTCGGTCGAGGGCCACGTTGAGTTATCGTCCACAAGCAAACGGGCAGCAAGAACGATCAGTCAAGACTGTCATGCAGTCAGCGCGAGTGTATGCGGAAGACCCGTCGCAACAAGACTGGTACGAGATCGCCGAACGACTTGTCTTCGCTATCAACAACTCTCAAGACAGCACTCGGAAAGAAACTCCGCTCTACCTCGTTCACGGGTGGGATGCCCAGTCCACGCTGCGAGCGATGTCGTCGTCACTAAAACGAGGATCCCGAGGTCAAACTGATGCGCTGGCGTGGCGACGAGAAGTGAACCGGCAACAAGAAGTTGCATGGAAAATGGCGATGGAGTACCAGAAGGTCGAGAAGGCTCGGAGAGCCCGTGAGCAATGAGTCGCTTAACCGACGTGAAGCAGCAGAAGTACCGAGGATACCAGAGAATGACAGCGAGAACGACGTTGTACCGAATCACGACGAGTCAGAGGTACCATTGGATGCCGAGAGGCAGGGAGCAACGACGGAAACCGACGGCTACGAAACTTCGGACACCGCGCAGGAACAGATTGGGACATCTCCCGAAACAACTGAAGAAGCGCCGAGGTCTCTATTAAAGTCTGGGAGCAGGGTGTGGCTCTACATGGAAGGCGTGAAACCAGGATTGACCAAGAAGTTGGCGCACCGATGGCACGGGCCGTCCGAATCAAGAACAAGGTCGAAGAGTTCTAGATTTACCAGATCGGAGTGGTTATCCCAGTAGTGCGCATAGTACCGCTCAAGGCGGTGAATGAGTTCGGGGACCGACCGAGGAGTCGATTGGTGACGGGGTGACCGAGGATTCAAGAACCGACTTCGATGAGGAACTGTTACCGGAAGTTAGCTGGGAACCCGACCGAGTGGATGGCGAATATGAAATGGATGGCTATTCTGGACGATCAATCACCGTTAACAACGAGCACCAATCGCGCCGTCAGAGTTCCAGGTGAAGTGGGTCGGCTATGATGAGCCCATCTGGGAACCGGCATCGAACTTGTCATGTGGAGGGTTGCTCTACGACTATCTGCGAACTCAGCGCAGCGAACGACGACTCCAGGTGGTTCAGGTGGCCGACGAGGACTAGCTCGGAACGCTACCGAAGATTGAACTGCCTACGGGGTTGGTACAGCCTGTAGAGACAGATGAAAAATGATACTGTACCAAAATGGAAGTCACCGACCGACAGTTGACTGGATCTCCTGGAAGGCTCGGTCGGATAACGAGAATGACGAATGGAACTGCCTGCGGGGTTATGCAGCCCGCAGTGTTAGACGAAGATGACTACTGCATTATAATGTATATGATGTGAACGAACTCGAAGTGGATTTGGATTAAGTGGAATTTCTGGGGCCTGAACTACACCCGCAAGGAACTACATAACTCGGACAGTGCAGGAATAGCAAAAGGAATGAACGACGAAGCACGACAGCACAAGACCGAGGTCTAGACGTCGGCGGAGGAAGCAAGGTCAGCCAACACATCCAGGTTCAATGTCTGGTCAGACACGGACCCGCCGGCGGACGGTGGAGTAGCAGCGGAGTGGCCGAGTCTTTGGTTTGGCCTTCATCCTTCTCCACTTCGTCCGCTGGTCCTGGAGGAGCAGCAGCCGAGATCTGAGCGACTCACGGAGCCACGACCAAGCTGGGGTCAAAGATGAATCTACCATGATACAAAATATCACCTCCGCCTCGGTCATGCCACGAGATACGAACAGCGGCACCGGAGAGTTGCACGACGCGAAGGTCGTGTTGAATGGGTGACTGGAGGGTGCGTCCACCCAACATTTCTGCCATAGTTGACGAGCATCCAGAGTTGCGAGCTTGCCGACCCAATCCTCGGACGCCGGAACCCAATCGATCACTTCGAACGAGTATTAGAGGTAGCTGGGCTCCAACAAAAACTCGGTAGGCGCTTCAAAAGACTTGCCGGAACATTCAACGCATCAATCCCAACAGCGATACACTATCTGCTGGCACAGACGATCCGCTCGGAGGTTCCGAGCCTTGTTGTACTCAGCCCACGCTGCCCGTAACGTGATGACCGAGGGATCATCACCGAGCCTCTGGGTCATGCTCCGAAGGAAAGCTTCAACGGCAGAGACTTGGACCCAGTGGCGTCGCTCCCATAGCGCCAGACCGAGGTCTGCTTTCTCGGTTCGGTCGGTGGAAATGCCCTGGAACTGACGCCACATCTTGACGAACCGAGCTAATCCAGTGGCACGGGTTGAGAGTTTAGAGCCTGGCGGATGCTGGTCAATAGTGAAACAGCACGGACTCTCCGGCAACTATGAGCGCACATGCTGCCACGGGTGGCCAGGGTTGACCCAATCCGCCATGGCCTGGATGCCAACCACCGAGCACGGGGACTCAACTCCGCGAGCAATGGGCGGAGTCAGGCTGCTGTTATGGATCTGGCACCAGGCCTCTTGTGCATCCGGAGCGGTGAACCCGGGTACCAAGTACGGACCAGTCATCAGTGCGAGACGTTGTGACGGCGTTCCGGGCGTACCTGGCACCGCCGGAGCAAAGGTGCTAGGGTCAGTGCCCCGAACGGTCGAGAGCGTGGCGGTCATTTGAGTATGCGAACGGCGGATAACTGACCGAGCTCTCGGAAGGTGCCCGGGAGTAGGCCCGGCAGGAGTCGCCGGAGTGTTGGTAACATCCTGGAGCCGAACTAACCGGAGCCGACGAAGTGGACGGAGACATGACCGAGGCCACAATCGCAGGGATCGAAGTAGACACCACCACCGAGGTCACAGGCGTCGTGACCGAAGAAGGGACCAATTCCCACCCGACGACGACAACGACGCAGAGGACGGCTGCGATACTGGGAGAGCCGGTACGCTCGCTGGAGTCGGAGGAGGCTGAGTCGTTACCGGTGAAACCGATGGAGGGGCAGCCGAGACTGTCGGCGATGACACTGTTGACGTCGGAGTCACCGAGCTTTTGGGGAAGCCGGAATAATAGGCGATCTTGAACCTTGGGAAGACTCGGATGACGATGGGGAGCCGATGACGAAATCATCGGACGCCTCCAGGGTCTCTAGTTCCCACTGAGACCGCAATGTGGCCAACACCGACGCATTGTGGGTGGGGCGAGGGTGGCGAAACCAACGCTGAAGAAAATGATCCATACGAGAGAATCGCAGCCGTCCGGGTATCGGTGTCGACTTCATCACCCGACAAGTCAATGACTTCGGCCGGGGTCGGATACACCGAGGACCCAGAGGCAGGCGATCCCCTCGGTGAGGTCAGTGGTGAACCAGATGGAGGACTCGGTGGCGACGCTGGTGGAGATCCAGACGGTGGACTTGGCGGCGACGCCGGAGGATACCCAAGTGGAGGGCTTGGTGGTGACCCACCCGGAGACCCCCTCGGAGAAGCCGGCAAAGACAATGCCGGAGTCCGACCTTGAGCGCGGGATCTTAGGTCTTGAGACGGACGACCCAACCGCTTGTGGGCAGGGAGGGTAGACTTCGGTGGAGGGTGCGTCGGTGTCACCTGCGGTAGGGACGTCGCCGGCGCCTGCTGTCGAAGACGGTTGCGGCAGTTCCATCGACGCTGAGACACCGCCGGAATGAGAGGCATGTCATCCGAATCCTCGGAGACGTCCCCAGCAGCTGACGATGACTTCGCGGAACGTTTCGACTCGGCGTCCGAGCCGGGAGCTTCTTGATCATCGTCCTCCGAGCTCTCCGAGGAAGCGCTACGGCTGCACTTCGAGGTGATGCTCGGAGGCGTAAGACTGAGCAGGTCCCAGTCGATGTCATCCGCGGTGATGCCTAAACGAGGACAGAAGGAGAGTCAGGAATAAATGACATATCAAGGAAACACAAACATAACCTACCAGCGGAGGCAAGCACCAATGTTTTTACATCCAGTTCGCGTGGCGGCGAAGGATTGTGTTCGCGCATTTCAGACTTGCCACTTGAGCTTCAAGGGCTTGCACCTGGTGCGGTACCACACCGACCGAGGTTTGGGGCAGATGAGTCAACCGCAGCCCGGTGCCGTGCCACTTGCTCGGTGTAAGCCACCAAACCAGCTTTGAAGCGCTCGCGCTCTTGGTGGAGGAGACGTTGCGCAGAAGTCAACGAAGACTCGGCCGAGGTTGCGCGAGCAGCCCATAGCTTCACGATGTGGTCGTGTTCTGCTATAGCTGAGCTCGCTTGGCGAAGGTGGGCGACCGCCTGGTCATGCTCTTCTCGGAGAGCGAGGTGCGTCTGTCGGAGGTCGTCCAGTATATCGCAGGTCCAACTCTCCTCTGTCGATGCTTGAGCACTGAAACGTTCGAACTTCTCTCGTTCTTGGGTCTCAGCGGAGATCCGGTCCTCGGTGTCAGCGATCTTGGCCTTGAGCTCAGCCACCTCATTGCGGAGGTCGACGACCAGCTCCGCCTCGCCCGGAGGAAGTTGAGCAGGGGTAACAACCGCTGACAAGACTTCACCGAGGTCTGTCGCGCGTTCCATGCGGCTATCGAGCACTGAGGCGATTCGCCGAGGACGCTGGTGGACCACGCCGACGACGAGTGACCCAGTTGGAGCAGACGCTGCTCGTCGAGGGCCGGAATTGAAGGCTCGGTCGCCGGAGCTGGAGGTGGAGTCGCACAGGCGGTGCCGGTCGGACACCCCACCGTGACGAGTCGCGGTGGTGACAGGAGACCCGGGTGTTGCTGCGGGTGCGCCGCCAAACAGATATGCCAGGACAGACGACGAGTCAGACGATGAAGGAAGTTACCGGTGATAACCCTCGGAGAGGCCAGCTTGAGGGGTGCCAGCCGCATGCTGGGGTAGCGGAATCGAGGCCTCAGTGGAGCTGAGAGTGTCGGCAGGAGCATCAGCAGCTCCCTGCGAGCGAGCCTGAGGAATGGAGACATAAGTGAACGAGAGTGAGAAGATGCACAAGGTATACGAAGCGATCAAGATGGAGAAGCGCTTACCTCGCGCCAGGGGCTATGGCTGTGATAGCAGCAGCTGTGGCGTCGCTAAGAAGACGCGACGGAGGAGTGATGGGACTGATCCACGACACGCCACTACATGCACTACTTGCGGAAGTTTGCGTCGAGGCGGGGGAAGTTGTGGCGTTGGGTTTTGCGCGCTCGGTCGCCAGTCGGCAATGTTGTTCTTGCTGAAGGAAGGTGATCAGCGTGCTCTGATTGGCAGATTACGTCCACCGCGCGGTAGTGGTAGCAGTTTAGTGACCGAGGCCTCGGTCGGGTATAATAAATTCCCGGTCGCGGGTACGAACCTTCGTTTGTACCCTTTCAATTTCGTACCCTCGGTCTTATAGAGCCGAGTAGAGGATCACATACTGGGATGTGTTCACACGGTATAGTTGTATTTACGTATAGGACTAGCTATAGGATTGACTACAGAGGCTCTCAGACCCCTAGATCAACATAAATAAATCAGCAGTCTTCCCCACAAGCCACCAAAGGTCAAGTCCGTCTTCAGTAAGTCTAGCTAGCATATCTTAGGGTCTGGATATGCTCGGCTTGTGGGATGCCTGTCAACGAACTCAAGGTACATTGAACCGAGGGTTTGTTGCTGGTTAGTCCAAGAGATTAGAGTGGCCGAGTGTTGGGAGCGACGAGGAACGTCGTTCGCCATATATGATAGTGGAACCGAGTGTTCCAGTTATATTTTACACCCGCCGAGGTCCTACCTCGGCAAACCCGTATTAGGCTTGACAGCCGGTACCCTTCTTTCTGAGGGACTGGGGTGTTGGCGCGAAAGCGCAATATTGATACTAGCCCTCGCCCGTGGCTAGTGGTGCAGGTTTTTGGGTTGAACTAATACAACCTAGGTGTACAGAGGGTTCACAGCCAACCCGGCGTAAGGGATCGTTCCTGGTCTTCAGGTATTGATCCAACGCTCGTTGACCGGTGTAGGGAAGCGAGTGTTGTTGGTGGGACTCATACCATTCGGTAGTGAGAATTTCTGCGTGATCCTACACGACAGACACGCCACGGTGCGAAAGCACCTTTCAATCCTAAGGCCTCGCGGTCGAAGTCCAACCCGGCCAAGCCTCGCGGCAAGGCCTCCGCCCTCGATGAATCCGTCGAGCCGGCCACTCGGGCTGTGGGTTCGCCACGGTGAAGTCGATCGCAATCGATGTCGCCCGACGACAATCCGAATCCTCGGTTCGTCTATAAGGACCACAGTCCCGGTGGCTCCATCGATGCTGAGCTGAACTCTCTGGTCAGTTACTCTGGCGATGAGGCTGACCAGACGACAATCCGTCGTCGCCCAAGGGCGATGAGCGTGGCGAGGACGACGAGTCCAAGCCAACCGCTGCTGTTAATGCTGCAGCTTTGGCGAATACCACCACGGACGACGCCGGTGACTGCGATGTCGAGGAGACTCCGCCGCCCAAGAACCTGACTCTGTCAGAGGATCGCGAACGCGTGCGTGTCATTCTGGACGAGCGCGCCGCGACCAAGAAGCGTGCTGCTTCACAGTCACCTCTGCAAGATGTAAACTTGGCGGAGAAGGAACCGCCGTTGTTCGAGTCTTCGTCGAACTCCGAGGAAGAAGACGGGCTGGATCGCGTGCCTGAGGTTGTCAACTCTCTTGGAACAGCAGGAGCGCCTTGCGGCTGCTCGTCTGCGAGGCTCCTTGCGTGCCGAGTCTTCGTACTTGAAGGGCTACGTCCCGCCCGATGAGAACACGGGCCCGCCGTTGTTCTTGGAGCAACTCGCGGCTCCGCGCGGCCTGATCGAAGAGTGAACCTCCAAGGGCGCTTTCGAACGTACCCTGGTGGAGTTCCACTCATTGTTTCGCAATGACTTAGAGTGTGCTGTTGGCGCCACACCGAGTCCCGCTTAAGGAATTCACCAGCTTTCGCAAGAAGGCTGAGAAGAAGGGTGGGCTTGCGCCAGTCTGGGGTTACCGCTGGGTCCAACCCGTGAACACTTCGACGAGTGCTCAGGCGGAGGACCTCTTCTAGAAGTCGCTCTTCCTTCGGGGTTACACCCTCAGAAGATTGACCGCCTCGAGGGCGAACAGACTATGTCAGCCATTCTCGATCAGCGGGATTTTCGGATTGAGTTCGCTCATCTGATCCGTAAGCGACAGCTTACCGGTTCAATGGAGGACCTCCGGCGTAAATCCATGATCAGCGCTCATGACGAGCGCAGGTATAGCGCTGCAGCTGCCGTCGCTAAACCGTCGCATTCGGCCAAGAAAGCCAGGACTACTTACGAAGCTGCCGTCGGGTCTGTACCCAGATCTCGACAGCCTTCGGGCAGTGAAACCTGGAGCCGTTCAACCGGGTCTCATGAGTTCTGTGACGAGGGATAACTACTTTACCAAGAGTTGGCGCTTTCCTTCGCGCGCCTCTCGCGAAGAGCCCGCTCAACGTGGTAGTGTCTCCCCATTACGGTCAAGGAGGGCTGGCGGGGCCTCACATGCATTCGAGTACGAGGCTTCGGCGCGACAGGAGGTGGCTCGATCCGTGACAGGATCCAGGGACTCTTCTGTGCTTGTTCAGCAGGATGAGATCCGCAATCTTCGCGATCAGGTGGACACCCTCGAGATCGCTTTGGGTATTTGTCCCGGGGACTGGCTGGTGCGCAGTCTGGGAAGCCCGGAGCTCTCGAGGCCCTGCAAGATTCCTGGTGGACATGCGCCGTGAGGTGGCTGATCTCCACGAGCATGTGGATCGCCGGATGACCGTGTGTGAAGCGCACGCCAGTTTCCGGGATTGGGTTGTGGTCAATCTACGATCGGATAGGTGGGTCTCGCTCCAGACCCCGGAGACTATCTGAGATCAGCCATCATGGGTTCGGATCTCTATGGCGCGACCATTTTAATACGCCGATCGCGATCGCGATCCCGATCAGATGGTACCAAAATAGTGGTACACTTGAAGTTTTTCTGGGCTACGAGCCAGTACGAGGTATTGTAGGGATGCGCAAAGAATCCAGTGGATAGACGGAGAGGTAGGAGGTTAAGATACAGAATAGATTCAGATTTGCCTTGCAAGACACAAGTGGCTCATATACCTTTCCGGGAAGGAAGTATATTGGCCTACCCGACGAAAGACTACTAACTCTGTCAAGAACACGACGTACACCTGGATAGATTGGCCAGTACGCTCGCACATCAATCTCACCACAAGATCCCGCCAAGAGGAGGCAGCAAGCAACGGAAAGGGCTACAACAGCACAAGAAAAGGATACCCCCACGCGATCGGCTTGAACCAAGACTAGATCGCAGCACACCGACGACTGCGTGAAAAATACCCGCGTGGCCGTCACCCACCCAGACCCCGGAAGGAGCAAGCAAGCTCCAGCCTCCGCCTTGCTCACCACTGAACGTCTTCGCGAACACCGGAAGAGCGTAAACCGCTAAGCCGTCGGGTACACAAGGTGACTACAAGGTTTCATTCGCGCTAGATCAACGGAGTACGCCCTCCGACAGTCGGCAGTCTGGGCGTACCGTGCGCAAGCTTCGACCGCGTCAGCGATTTTTGAGAAGCAGCTTCGCCACAATGGTGCGCGTGCCCGCATCTTCTCGTGATTCACAGGATGTCCACCGAGAAGATGTCAAGACCAAGACGGAACTAGGGAATGAGTCGTCGACGGATGATGGATCGCAGCCGACGGCATTGAAGACGCCAGGATCAACTGATCGCCAGAGTGCTGAGAGGAGCTCTGACGATGCGAAGGAGGAAGATTCAGTGATGGACCTAGAAGAAAGCCTCAACCCCCTCCCTTCGGGGACTCCGCGGATCACGATGCGAATCGCGATCCACCGGATGAAGATCCGACGGTGAAAACGAAGGACCTTCATCCACCAAAACGCCTCCAGTCTCACGCTCGACATCGAAGAAGAAGAAGTCGAAGGACTCGCGTAAGAAACTGAAGGCACCAGAGTCCGAAGCCGAAGAGCAAGACAACTCCCAGGTTTGGACGGACGATCTGTTGGAGTCCGCGTTCCATTACAAGAGCCAGTACAGACTCATGCACGAGAACCCGGTAATATAGATAATGCGTCCGAAGCCGATTGGATAACTGCAAGGCTCAGTGAAGGCACCGAGAGACGAATCCAGCAAACTCGATGGGGTAACGATCCTGATGCGTATGCTGAAAGAAGCAGGGATCGTTCTTGGCTTCTGCAACGAATGACGTTGGGCCGGTGAGCCTTACCAATACGGTTCATACGCGTATGGTCCTTCGTTTGGTGGGAGCCCGGCGTACCCGCAGCCGCTGTACGACCAGGCTGCTTTTCAGCGGTCGTATTCCTTGTTGGTTCTGCCAACTTCGACCCCGTCTCGTTTCGTGGAGGTGACGTCGCCCTCGCGGGGACCACCTCCTCTTCCAGATAAGGGCCGTCGCCTTGAGGATCGTGGTACGTCTTCAGACGACCCACATAGAACGTCGGGTGCGTCGTCAACGACTTAGACAAGTCGATCGTGTAGGTCGCACCATGCTTGACCAGGACCGTGAAAGGTCCAATGAAGCGGTGGTTCAGCTTGTTGCTACCAACGGAGCTTACCCGATTTAGTGGTAAGTTCCTAGTGTCAAGTAGGACTAGGTCACCCACAGTAAACACGTTTTTTTTCTTCATGTTTGTCAGAGTACTCCATTTGTTTATCTTGGGCGGTAGCCATAGCATCCCTAACCCGGCTTTTGATATTCAGCCTATCATCGACAAAGGTCTTCATTTGCTTTTGAAATGAGACCGGTGTCACCGTATCGAGGACTTTAGCGAGATGAACCATCTTGCTCGGACGGCAGACAAACACCAGGATGCTGGTGTTGCCTTGGGAGTCAGCCGGTAGTCCGAAGACGAAGTCAAGACTCATTGACTTCCAGCAGTCCGCAGATACAGGCAGACTCTGAAGAGGAGCCGAAGCGTGGCCCACGGGCTTCACACGCTGACATGTTTCGTATGTCTTGACGTACGTGACGACCCAATTGTACATGTGGGCCCACCAGAAGTGCGTCGACACGGAGAGGAACGTCTTTTCCCGGCCAAGGTGGTCACTTGAAGGCGTGTCGTGCACCTCAAGATGTATGTCATACTTCAGATCTTCGGCGTTCGCAACGACTACTCTACGATGGTCGACTGGGTCTACGCGGAAGTAGAGCAACCCGTCTGACCACTTATAGCGGTGTAGGCGCGAACGCTGCCTCGGCAAGAGCCATGTGAACTTGGCCTCCTTCCTGCAGAAAGGTAGCGGACGGTAGCGGCAAGCGTCTCGTCGTCCAGATACGCCATGCGTATCCAATCATAATAACACTCCAGGATCTCGTAATGTGAGCCAGTTCGTAGTCTGGACGTCGTAACAGCGCGTCGGCAAGCATGTTCAGCTTGGCTGGCTTGTATTCAAAGCGGAAGTTGTATTCCGCGAAGAACGACTGCCAGCGCGCCATTCGCTGTGACTCGTGTGGCGAATTAGTCGCCACGCGTCGTCGGTGTAGATCACAAATGGTGTTGAGCCCAGAAGATACACCCGAACTTCACCAGGGCGTACTTCATTGCGAGGAGCTCTTTATCGTACACAGGATAGTTCCTCTCGGCTGCCTTAAGCTGGCTGGACTGGAACGAGATGTCTCGTGTCCGTCCTCGTCGCTTTGCAGCAGCGCGCGACCGATTGCATAGTCGGATGCATCGACGACACTGAACGGCTTCGTCTCGTCCGGCAGATCCAGGACAGGCGCGCACTGAAGGCTCGCCTTGATGTTGACAAACGCGTCCTGGTGGTGGCTTTCCCAATGCCACTCAATGTCCTTCTTTAATAGGTCGGACAAGGGCTTTGCCAACCCGGCGTAGCCTGCATTGTACTTGTGCAAGTAGTTGGCCAAACCCAACCACCTACGCAGATCCTTTTGAGATCTTGGCGTCGGCCAGGCTGAGATGGATCGGACCTTGTCGGGATTAGCCCGCACGCCGACGACAAAACAGCCGAGAAACTTGATTTCTCCGGCGGCAAAGACGCACTTGTCGATGTTGGCATAGAGCTTTTGGCCCTCATGATCTCAAACACTCGACGGAGGTGCTCAATATATACCTCAATAGCCGTCTTGCCTTCCTCGACACGGCTATGGTCGAAGATGTCGTCGAAGTACGTCTGCGTGATGGCGCGCAACGGTCGGAACTGCTGCGTGACCTAGCGATTGAAAGTCGCTGGGGCATTGGACAGGCCCTGCGGCACCACAAGCCATTCCCAAAGCATCCCGCTAAGGGTGCTGACCGCGGTGAGCGGTATGTCGATCTGATGCATCAGGATCTGGTAGTATCCGTCCACCAGATCCAGTGCGCTGTATAGCTCACAGCCGGCCATGTTGTTTAAAAACACATCCTTTCGAGGGATGGGTGTCTGAGCCGGCACAGTCGCGCTGTTCAGCTTGTTATAAGCGTGAGCCAGACGCCACTTCCCGTTCGGCTTGCGAACGCAGAATGTGAGCGTCGAGTGCGGAGACTATGATTCTCGCACCATGCAGGCCTTCGCCTTGGCGGCAAAGAAGGCATCAATGACATCGCACTAATCACGAGGCAGTGGCCACTGCCTGGTGACGCAGTATTTGGTGCCAGGAACGAGGTCAATCTCGTGCCGCACGCCTCGGTTCCGGAGGGAGTTGGGATGGTCGATCCTAAGACACCCCATCCGAGAATTTCTGGACCAAGGCGTAGGCCGTATCCTTCGGGTTCTTGAGGATCTCAGAACCCAAGCGCGTTGCGCTCTGCTTCCTGAACTCCTCCAGGACGTCCTCATCCATTATAGAGGAAGTGTTCGCTTCTTCAGGAGTGGACTCCGGTCGTAGGAGTACCATCTCCGAAATCCCGCCTGCCTTCAGATCGGCTGGAAACTCACTCATCGACGTTTCTTCGAGATTCAGAAGCTCTGACATCTCTAGCAGGGCCTCTAGTTGGACCGACCCGGACTTGACCTTGCGGCCAGTCTCGCCGTCGAAGATATGATAGCATTCTTCTTCTGGCGGCGCCGAGGAGCCTTCACCGACTCAAGTTTCGTCCCAAAGCTTCGGTTTTGACATCTGGTCGAGACACTCGGCGAGGTACTCTGTTAGCCACAGCCGTCTTCTGGCGTGGTTCTTCGTTACTCACTGCCTTATCATGCATCGGTACGGCGCCTAAGGCCTGTATTGGCCCGTGTGGAATTGCGTTACCACACTAGAGGCGCTGCTAGCGACCTCCGCGCTGGCCACGGTCTCGACCTCTTCGGTCTCATGTGGGCTTGTGCCCTCTCATAGACGGGCCTCGTCCTTCGCGGACTTCGTCGATGCCCATACGGTGCAACAACTTGGTTCGCTGGAAGATGCTGGCGTTGCATCTTCCCTCGCGGGTCTGGATGTACCCAAGACCCCTGGGATTGCTGCAGGTTCGTTAGCAGCAGAGGCCTCCGCAGTATTCCATCGGCGTCCATTAGAGCTTCGGAGTCAGACAGAGGTGGGAACATTACTCACCAAGGCTCTGTCAGAAGCCGCAGGCCGGCTAGATCATATAGCTTTGCTGCGCCAGTCGATCCAGGGCTCATGCTTTTCGAGCCATGGCATGCCCAGGATCAAGTCATATTTGTCCATATCAAGAACGAGGAATCGTTCAGTCGAGTCGAAGTCTTTGAACTTGACTGCAATATCCATAAGGACCTTAGGTACTTCTACCACAGACCGGTTGGCAAGCCTGACAGTGACTTGCCCGTTGCCTTTGCTTTCTCGCAGAGCATCGGTGTAATTGTCCCCATTCCGGGCGACCGACTGGCGGCGTGCAAAGTTCTTGGACGCCCTAGAATCAATCAGAATTCGAAAGTGATGATTGTATCCCCATACACTTGCGTGTACTACAAGCAGCCCTCCACTGTCCTTCTTCGCTTCGAGAGTACAGACTCTCAGGGGCTAAACCGCCATGGTGCGCACCATCCGCGCACCTCTCATGAAAGCTGAGTCTTTCCTCAGTAGGGCGCCCGCCCCTACTGGTTGCCTGCGTTCCCCTGGCCTTGGGATAGCGGCTTCTGCCAACGACTCTTTGGACCAGAAGGGCGAGGAGGGAAACGCCTCCTTCGTCCATCCGCAGGACAGTCACGTTTTATGTGCCCGACCTTTCTTCAGCCGAAGCAGCGGATGTCGTTCTGCTCGGCCAGGCCCAAATCCATAGGGACTGGACCGCCTCCAGTCCCTTGGCCGGCACTGCATCCGGCTGTGCCCATAGATGAAGAGTGCCAAGCAGACACAAGAGTACGAGCCTGTTTGTGGCTGTACTCCTCTTGGAGAGCGACCTGGACGGCCGCTTCCATGGTGTTGGATTGCACGCGGAACAGTTGTGTGCGTGCGGGACTAACTCTCAGGTCGTCCATGAACACGGTCACCTTGATGTGTTCAGGTAGGGGGTTCCCTATCAGAGACGCCACGAGTACTCGCATCTCCTGGATGTACTCGTGCAGCTCACGCTTCCCTTGCTTACAGGCGAGGAAGCGCGAGTGCTGGCGATACTCATATTTCGCCGGTAGAAACGCGGCTCGAAGCTGGTCACACAGCTGAGACCATGATGTGAAACATCCAGGGCTTGTCGCTTCGCGCGTATACGATCAAGTATTGGCTCGATCACCGAGATTGGAGACCGCAAAAGCGACTCGAGGTTGCTCGGACGAGAGAAGAGCTGCGTCCATCGCAAGCTCGACTTCTCGAGTCCAGAAGTGAAGGTTTTCTCCTATCTTTCCGTCATATGACTGAACCTTCAGCTTCAACAGCTTGGGCTGCATCGGCCTTGGCTCCGAAGGCCGGGCCTGCCGGTTGCCCTGCTCATGGGCGATAGGCACTTGCTCATAAGCATCGAACGCACTCACGCGTTCGACCTGCTCGGCATGCGTTGACATTACCAAGCTCTGCTAGGCATCTCTTCCGAAGATGCCTACCATCTTCCGGACCAACTCGAACTGCGAGTGGGTCAAGTGAGGAAACTCACTGCGATCTATGGTGGCTCACTTCTTGAGACCTCAGAGGATCCGGTGGCTCAATCTACCTGTGTACGTGTAGGATTGACTACAAGTGTTACCAAGTGTGACGGGGGTCACACAAGCACCTTGCTTGAGGAAGCGTAGCTTCAAGAGTATACAAACTCATAGTGAACGGCAGCTCACGAGCTCCTGGTGTGCGGGATCTGAGTGGCTAGAATAGCGTTGCTTAAAGACTGAGTGTATTTGTAGGTGTACCTTTAATTGGTCTGTTATACAATTTCTAAGTAACCTATATTTTGTTCTATATGTAAAATGAACTGTTGGCTGTGGCACGTCGGTGACGTGGCCATGGTGTGTTCCACTCCATAAGTAACGTGGAGTCGATGTGTATCCATCTTAGAAGAGTGACCCTGCTACGCTCAGCTTGTTGCCCTAATGTCCAGTATGTGGAAGGCTTCGCGATGATCTTCAACCCGTCTAGAGAACCTGCACCTGTGTGATTTGGGTACGTACCTGACGGAGCAATAGCAACGCCGTATCTGAAAAACAAAACGACGGCGAGAGCGTCGTGAGCGAGAACGAGGTGGAGAACCTACGACTTGAGGCCAACACGTATAGTTTTGGCGTCGCACCTGTACCTGATTGAGGAGCATCGACGTATGTTATGCCGCCCATGGTAAATACAGCGGCGAGAGCGCAGTGAGAGAGAACAAGGTGGAGGACATGCGACTCGAGGTCACAGGTGTTGCCCTGGCCTCTGGATTTTAAATCCAGAGTCTACCAGGGATTGCAACCTTGGTGTTGTGATTCTCAGAAAACGTCGTTAGTTCGGCTTCCACGCAACAGCACAACAATTCGCCGAGTCAGGTCGGCGATGTTGGGCTTGCGCAGGGTTCCTGTCAGTTCCCTTTGCGGTTCGCCCCAGCCGGGTTCAGTTAAGTGTTGTTACCAACAAGCACCAAGCTCCGAATTCTCTAGAGACTCGCCTGAGCGAGACAGTCTCCGTGCTAAAGGCTGTGCCCTCCACCAAAGCATGGACGGCAGTGCGCGAGCGCTTTACAGATCACCAGACGCAGATTACGCCCAGCTAGGAGGTTACGGTGTGCTGGGTTGTGCAGACCCACCGGCTTGTCGAATCGACGAGACCTGTCTTCGCTTGGTATCGAGAAGTGCCCACCCCGGGCCGACCTTGATCTCTTGGCCCTACCACACGGCCCTCTACATGCTATGCCTCTCGGGGAACAACGGCAGACATAATGCAGCCCACGCAGGGACTTACCGGAAAAGTGTACGCTGTTCTTGGACTTAGAAGATTCTGCTCTGTTTGTTATCTCTATGTCTTTGCAGAGCCCCTTCGGGCTCTTCCCTATCTTCTTCTATCGGTCCTATACAAATAACTAATGAAATGGAGTCGTTAGATATCTCCCTGCTACTCTTCCCTCAGCTCCGTCCCTTGGTGTCGAGCTGGTTTCCTACCTCTCGGCGACTCTTCGCCCATATCCTGATTTATCACCCCAGTTGGTATATCTCCCTCGAGGCATATTCTCGCCCAGTCGACTTTCGCCGAGTCCAACTTTCGCTGAATCGATTAATGCCGAATCCGTCCATCGATGAGTCCGTCCTTCGCTGAGTCCAGATAAGTGCGATCCCCGCTTAAATCCGTTCCCTGTTGAGTGCGATGTATCCACTTGGCGGTGTACCCACTTGGTTGTGTACCCTCTTGATCCTCTTGAGTGCGATGTGCTGTGGTGTTGCAAAACTCACAATTTCGTCAGACGTGGATTCTACCTTACTTACGCTGAGTTATTCCCAAGCGATTCGGCCCTTCCGGGTCAGGTAGTGTCTCACTCTCGTTGAATGACAGGCAACCAAGCCAGCCAATCTTCCAGGGTCAGCCGAGTTCTGCTGACCACTGTACTTAATCCCGTGTCCTCCACCAATGGGTGGACAACAGCGTGCGAACGCTTTTACGAGGCAAAAGCCTTTCGACTGAAAGTGCAACGGCACCAGGGCTATCCGACGTACCGACTCGCCGAGTTCGGCAAGATTTCTTCTTCGCGCGTAGCGAGACACACCCTACCCCGGGCCGACCTATTCTCTTGTCGCTACAAGTCAACACCCTTCAAGCTATGCTTCTCGGGTGTCAACGGCAGGCAAAATCCAGCCCGTGCAGGGACTTACCGGAGAGGTCTACACTTGTCTTGGACTTAGAAAATTCTGCTCTGTTCGTTCTGTTATCTTCTGATGACCTGAAAGGTCCTTTTCTTGGTTTCCTACATATCCTTTACACATATCAAATGAAATGGAGTCGTTTCAACCTCGTCCAACTCCTCAGCCGAGTTCGCTGGCTCTGAAATCCAGTTGATGCCCCTTGAGCTCGGCCTCTGTCCGTTGGCGCGTTCCCATACGATCTACTAGTATGCGGTGGTCGTTATGGATCTCCGTCGACCCTTCAGCCGAGTTCCGCGTCTCTCCCGCGTCTGCGCCGCCCCTCCAGCCTGGTGCCGACTGTTGAGCTCGGCTAATATCCGGACAACCGTATCCGGAAGATCCGCCGAGTCGGTACCGGGAATTTCGGTTCCTAAGTTCCCACTGGGTCGTACTGTTGACCTCTGCTCCTTAGACTTGGCTCGGACTCCTTTTAACGTAATCTTCTGGTCCAAAGACCGCGCTTTTGTGGGCATAGCCGAGTCACTACCGTGCATCATCACTCCTAAGGATCCACCACTCCTAGGTCAGGAGGGTCTAGTTGAGGCGTGTGCCGAAACTCGAAATTACTAGCCCCGGTTATGATGCGAGCCGGGCTGGTGAGCGTTAAAACCTTGTTCAGTCGCTTTCCATCTTGTGGTAGACCATACCGTTGGCAGTTGTAATACTGCCCGATGCCTCTCCTTCACCACCATCGTCTTCGGTTCGTGTTCTTCCTGGGATTATTGGCAGGTATGCGTACTGACTCGTTGTGTTCTCTAGACTGTCACCTTCTCTCTTTCCCCACCATGTTGTCACCTCCACAAGATGAGGATCCGTCCGCCGAGTCGGGGGTTAGTGGGACCAGCGCTTCAGAGGTCGGCAATGGTCAGGAGAACTCGGCCATTGATCTGACAACTTCCCAGGAGACTGGTCCTGATTCTGAACCACCCTCTCGCACGAATCCTCCTCGTTCGTCGAGTCCGCCAGACGACACCACTTCGGACGCTATACATCAGTCGGGCTCGGCAGAACGAGTGAGCCTTGCTTCTCTTGAGATCCATCTACACGAGGAGATGACTCCACGTCGGGCTGAGAATGCCGAGTTAGCTCGTTTGATTGGATTTGTGCTAACTCGGCCTCCTGAGCTGTCGAACCGCATTCATCGTCACGCCGTACTTAATTCTCGAAGTACCGAGCAGATATTGGACGCGCTGCGTGGTGATTACCAACTCGCCGATCGGCGGCGGTAGCCGCGCTTCAAGCCGATCTTCATGCTGTCAGCACAATGAATACTGCTCTGACTCGTCGGCTGGACTCGGCTGCAGTCTCGAAGGTTGAGTTGGAATCCCAGCTTAAAGTGACCCAGAAGGAGCGTGACATCAGAAAGGTCGAAGTCTCTATTGGCGTCACTCCGCAAAACTCTAGCTGAGTCGACTGCTGCTCTTACCCAAGTGAAGCAGTCTCAACAAGCCGAAGTCGACTCGGCTTTTGCTCACGTGGCCGACTTCAGACAACAAGTAACGGATCGCGATACGCAGATCGAGTTGCTTCAAAAGGCTATTGCTGAGAAGGATTCGGCTTTCTCTATACTCCAGGGTATTGCTTCCAAACACTTTCAGCAGCTCCAGGAGTCGGCTTGAGCATTGTGTGATGGTAACACCCAACCTATCCGCTTTGCTCGGGCAGTAATTGCCGATCAGCGTGCCGTCATCCTTCGTCAGAAGCGAGTGATTCAGCGCCAAGGAGTCATTCCAATGCATGACCCAAACATGGCTGCTGCCGGCGGGGTGGAAGCTCCGGGATTAGCTTCAGCTGACTTGCTCCTTAATGCTCGTCTTTGTCGGTTATTAGCTGAGAAGTTCCCGGAGATATCCGTCACTCCCAAAAACGAGGCTCGGACCATCGAGTTAACCCTTCGTCCTCGCCATGTCGCTTCCCTTCCGGCTCCTGGAGCTTCGTGTACGTCTTCCACATCTGCGAGGACGCTCACCGCCGTGGTCGACTTGGCTGCTCAATCTTCAAGTTCCGGTCGCGCCCAGGCACGACGAGCCAAGAGCATCGAGGCTCTTCGCCGGACTCCTCTGGCCTGGTTGAATTCCCATGAGCGGTTGCGGCGATATGCCAATCCCAAATCTCTTACGGCAGCTGGGTCTCGTAGACGTAAAGTACGCCCACCTATTCAGCCGTACTCTCGCCCGCTTCCAGGTGAGGAGGGATACGAGAGGGCCAATGCTCTGCTAGGGGTCCCGACCCATTCTTAGCTGAGGTAATGACGACGTCGGACAGTGAAACACTCCATCCTTCAGCTTCAGTATCCCATTCTTCGTCTCGGCTCCAATCTCAGCCTTGCCGTCAACCCCCTAGTGCTGCCACTGGGTATTTTTCGGAAGGTGATGTTCTTTCGACCGGAGTCGACGGGTATGATTCTCCAGCCTCGCCGAGTGTCACTTCGCTTATCATAGATAATGCTATGGAGCTGGAGGTTGATGCTTCCGCTGAGTCTCTACCGGCACAGACCATTCAGCAGGATTCTGTTGTGACTTTGTCTTCAATTTGCCCGGATGCTAGTGTTGAAAAATCCACCTCGGTGCTTGATCTCGGCGAAGTTATTTCGACGGAGGTGGACTCGGCTGATGCTGGTCCAATCTCGTCTACTTCGTTGTCAACTTCGTCTCCATTGGGTTCGACTTCAACTCCTAGTTCGGTTCCAGTGTCTGCTCCATTGGTCAATTCTGACTCGGCGAACCTCCGTAAAGTGACTCGGCTACAGGATTGTTCCGGCTTACAATCCATGGCTCCAGCTCGGCTAAATACTCCTGCTAGCTCCGTGGAAATGAAATCACCTTCAGGCCGCCCCTTGCGTATGGCTGCTGCTACTGCTCGCCAAGTAAACGCTCAGCTACTGGAGACTCTTGGCACATCGGATCGGAAGGTGCTTGGACTAAATCACTCGGGTAATCGTCAACATTCGGCTTCACTCAACGCTGGCAGCTCGGCTGCTGATCCTCTCAAGTTTTCGGATGAATCGTCTGAGGACATGAATGACTCAGCTGACGCCGATGAAGAGTCTGCTGCGGAATCAGCGGACGACGACTCGGACGCCGACTTGAGCCAAGTTGGGCGCGTGAAGATTTCTCCCTCATTGGAGTTCAAGAAACTTTTCTCCAGTAGTAACGAAAGTGATACCAACTTGGCTGAGGTTTCTGGACATTCAACTGGTTTAGTTATCAGCCAGGTGCCGCCTCAAGGGAAAATGAGGAGCTATTTGGCTGCTGGTCGTGTACCACCTGGGACGCTGAGTCAACGAAGAAAACCAAGTCGGGTAAGAAGAAGAAGCACAAGCATCGCCACAAGCACAAGCGTAAACATCGCTCTCCTTCAGCTTCGTCTCATTCTTCGAAGCCTCGCCGACGACCCAGTTCTGACTCGGCGTATGTAATTTTCCATGGAGCTGCTGCGATCGCACCTCCCAACTCGGCTTCAGTCCAATCTTGTCGTAAGATCCCGACATCTTGCTCAACAGATAAAACGTTGAGTAAACGCGCTCGCGCGCTGCCGTCCATCCTTTGGTGGAGGGCACAGGGTTTTGCACGGAGACTGCCCCGCTCAGGCGAGTCTCTGGAGAGTTTGGAGCTTGGTACTTGGTGGGAACAACACTCAACTGAACCCCGACTGGGGCGAACCGCAAAGGGAACCGACAGGAACCCTGCGCAAGCCCAACATCGCCGACCTGACTCGGCGAATTGTTGTGCTGTTGCGTGGAAGCCGAACTAACGACGTTTTCTGTGAATCACAACACCACACTGTCACGTGGGGATGTAATCCGCCAATCAGAGCACGCTGATCACTTTCCTTCAGCAAGGGCAACCTTGTAGACTGGCGACCGAGCACTCAAAACCCAACGCCACATTGGCGTGCTTGAAGTGTCTGGGGTGCTTGAAGTGCTTGAGATGGTAGGGGTGTCCAAGGACCCCAGTGGCAGTTGCTTTGCCATCCGCTAATGGAGTGTTGGCGAGTGGTTCGCAAATGGCAGGGTGGCGTGGATATTTGGTTGGTATGGCACGACGTAGCAAGTTTGAGGAGGTATGCAGACTGAAAGGAAAAATCCGGGACCCAAGCCGTCGAGGGTTGTCCCAGGAAATATATTAGACCGTTTATCCCCAGACCAAGACACCGGCGGAGAAACCAGGGCTTCAAACTTTGAGGCCACCAAACACGACTTTGACTCAAAGTCGTGTTTGGTGGAAAAATTCCAACGGCTCTCATTACAGCACCTTTAATACAACGCAACGCTTCGTCCTTCGTGCACCTTTATTAGCATACAGCAGTTTTATTAGATTGCTGATTAAAACGCCTTTAACTATTGAGCACCTTTAAAGATGTGCACACGCCAATCTAACGCGAAGCGAACGTTCTTTGCGAGGCCTCCACGCCACACCAGTTTCTCGTTGGCACCGGGGTTACCATGACGTTTATTTGTTATGGCTTCTATCGGAAAGGTAACTTACGATAAAGGAGGCTCCATACCATAAAATATCGGACTCGAGGACCTCATCGGACTTATGTACGGCACACAGATTTTCTAAGGATAAGCAAAGTGCCAAAACGTCTAGCTGGTACTAGCTATTGCCGCGTTTAGTGGAGACAACATCTGATGTGAAAGTTTAAAGAGCCCCTTTCCGTCCAGTTTATAGGCGGTAGGCAATGGCCTGAAATGCCCTCTGGGTTGAGAAAATCGATCCTTTCTATTTGTATGCAATTTAAGCCTTAGAGCCATGTGCTCTCGAGCCGGTAAATTCAATAATGATACCCGATTTCGGGGATCGTTCGGATAATTAGGCATCTGTCCGGATATCGCAAGACAAATCATCACTATTATGCGTGCCTATTGGTTGCTTATTTGCCAGTAAGAACTTGCTACTTGGGCTTGGATAGACATGCAGCGATCCAGTGGCTATCCGCTTCCCACTTTCAACCAAGCTATCGCCGACGGCGGGTCGCCGTCCTCAGTCTCTCTTTTTCACCGCTACTGCGAAGATGTCATCCATAGTCTCCAAGCCAAACACAGAACGCTGAAGTTGCGCTGGATGTGCCAATAGCGGTTCCTGTCGCCGTGCGTTCTCCGGTCCCTCTCTTCGACGGTATCCCCGGTCACCTTTTAGCCGAGCCACTACCCCGAACTGAAATGTGGAGAAGTGCACGCCAGTTTCCGGGATTTGGCTGCGGCCAGTCTGCGATCGGATAGATGGGTCTCGATCAAGACCTCGGAGACGGGTTAGGATATCCGAGATCAGCCATCGTGAATGCGGATCTCTATGATGCGATCATTTTGATACGCCGATCGCGATCCCGATCCCAACAAGTGGTACCAAAATAGTGGTATCCTTGACGTTATCCCGGGCTAAGAGTCAGTACGAGGTATTGTAGGGATGCGCAAAGAATCCAGTGGATAGACGGAGAGGTAGGAGGTTAAGATACAGAATAGATTCAGATTTGCCTTGCAAGACACAAGTGGCTCATATACCTTTCCGGGGAAGGAAGTATATTGGCCTACCCGACGAAAGACTACTAACTCTGTCAAGAACACGACGTACACCTGGATAGATTGGCCAGTACGCTCGCACATCAATCTCACCACAAGATCCCGCCAAGAGGAGGCGGCAAGCAACGGAAAGGGCTACAACAGCACAAAAAGATACACCCCACGCGATCGGCTTGAACCAAGACTCGATCGCAGCACACCGACGACCGCGTGAAGAATACCCGCGTGGCCGTCACCCACCCAGACCCCGGAAGGAGCAACCAAGCTCCAACCTCCGCCTTGGTCACCACTGAACGTCTTCGCGAACACCGGAAGAGCGTAACCCGCCCAGCCGTCGGGTACACAAGATGACTACAAGGTTTCGATCGCGCTATTTCGATTGTCCGCTGGTTCGTGCTGTAGCGAACGAACGACCTCTCTCTGCAGATTTCGGACATCGCCGCCGTCGTGGAAATTCGACAGCGTTGATCGCCGCTCTTCAGTCGGGAGAGACATAAATTCACCTTCACTGTCTTGGTCTGATATACTTACAGCGTCATCGTCAACTTCGAAATTATCATACAGCACACCATTAGAGCTGCTGTAAAAGCTTGGAAAATCGTAGTCGAAGTCGTCGTAAGTTCTCCATCTCTCCGAGTCTCTATCTTCGGGCAGACTGTGTTCTGGAGAAATAGTGTACAAATGGCGACGCTGCTCTCTATTATCGCGTCCTTGATCTTGACAGCTTCTTCGGTGGACTCATGTTAAACTAGAACGCTCACCGGATTGGAATCCGGTACAAGACGAGCGTTCTAAGTTCTGCATATATGCATACGTCTAAAAGTGGTCAAAATCATATGTAAGAAAGCTGATTCGGCCGACCGACAATACATGTAATCTTCATGACAAACGTACCATGGCGGTCTCTAGCCTCCATCAGGCCGACGAATTCGGACGATCAGAGGTGACGATGGTCCTGGACCTCTTGCATGGAGAGTCGCGAATGCATTGGAAGTACCACGTGCAGGACAAGAAGTTCCGGCAGGCGAAAGCCGTGGGAAGGTCAACAACGAAAAAGCCACATTGCTGTTTGACAGCGGCGCCGAGGTGTCCATTTTGGACGCCACCTTTGCTCGTAAGGTTGAGTGTTACGTGGGCAGCAGTCAAGAGTTGGAGAGTGAAGGAGTTGGTACGAATCCCTACAGAGCGGACGGACGTACAAGAATCAAGATCACGCTCGCTGTATCGTTGTTGTACCATTTCGATGCTTGGGTCGGCCCGCCGACCGGTGGACAAGACTTGATCTTGGGAATGGATTTCATGGTACCGGCGGGCATCCGCCTCGATCTCACCGATGGATCACTGAGTCTTCCAGACGAAGTACGAATCTAGTTAACCGGTCGACGCCCACTCTACAGCGAGAAGGTGTCGCGGATCGTGGTGGAAGAATATTATAACCTCGAAATTGGAGGATCCATCGAGGTCCGGAAAGGCTTCATCCTGTCAAGGTACCGA
This sequence comes from Phytophthora hibernalis, assembly GCA_012656075.1. Taxonomy (NCBI): domain Eukaryota; phylum Oomycota; class Peronosporomycetes; order Peronosporales; family Peronosporaceae; genus Phytophthora; species Phytophthora hibernalis. The sequence goes on from JAAKBF010000324.1 coordinate 1,359,179, forward strand.
AAGTTGTGGGTCACTCGAGGCGAACGCTGGGGTAACAAGCCTGGTGGCCGGACTGGGGAAGACTCGATACCTAAATCACGAACATCAGCGATCAGGAGGTAGCGTTACATGATGACACTTGTGTCGACATGTGGCTCGAAGGAGGACGCATACCTCGGACCCCTGGGTTTGTGCTGGTCGGATCACGCCGGTATACCGATTGGCAGAATCTGGCATTCCAAACCACCACCGACCGGCAGCCGGAAGATGAGCAAGATCTGGAACCTGATGGACCAATGGTAGCCCGACCGATATACGAAACGCCTACGAAGATCTTGCGACGCGACTCCGTTGCGAAGAGGCTGACCGCTGCTCAGATCATGTGGACACTCTCGGTCGAAGCTGATCCGGGGTGGCTACGAAGCGGGTAAGGTGGGCAGATGAATCAGGCGATCAGGACGCAGAACACCCTCCGGCAGAAGGACCTGAAAGGGAGAGCGAAGGGGATCCGGATAAGGGAGAAAACAGCCCCACCCTGAGAAACCGCCGATCTCCAAGCCCGAAAACCCCGATGATGAAGAAGTATGCAACCACGAAGAAGGAGACCTCTTTGTCGAAGACGTGGATAGACAGATGGCCATCTTGCCGGAAGTGGTGACCACTACCGACGAGGTCACGATCGAAGATATCCAGGTAGGCGATCCCGAGGTAAACACCCCCGAGGAGATAGACCGTCTGCGTCAGATCATCTGGCGCTCCTGATTGAGACGGGAAATGCGGTGCCACCCGCAGCCGTCGGAGCAGTCTCCGACATCGACGTCGGAGGGGCAACTCCCGTCGCGCAATGCGTCCGTCGCATGGCCCCACAGTTCCGCGAGAAGCTGTCTGACCTGATCAAGAGCCTGCTCTCTGCGAAGATGATCAAGCCATCAACTTCGCCATGGGCGTCTCCGATCGTGATCATCATCAAGAAGAATGGCGTCGACATCCGGCTCTGTATCGACTACAGACAATTGAATGGGCTGACGCGGTTGATGGTGTACTCCATGCCGATGATTAACGACCTTTTGGAAGATTTGGAGAAGGTCCTCTGGTACTGTTCTCTCGATATGGCGAGTGGGTTCTGGGTGGTGTCTATGACCGAACGAGCTCGGAAAATATCAGCCTTCATCACACCTTTCGGTCTCTTTGAGTGGACGCGTATGCCTTTTGGCTTGAAGAACGCTCCGCAGATCTACCAGAGGCTGATCGACAACGCGCTAAACGGATACCTCCGAATCAGTGCTGATCAAGATCCCTCAAAGCCAATCGATGTGTTCGAGGCCTGTGAACCTGAGCCGAATCCGAATCCGTCGGTACTGGGGAGAAGATCATACATCGATGATATCCTGGTGACGGCAACTACTTGGGATACGATGTGTGAAAAGGTCGAAAGGTTGTTGGATGCTTGCGAACGTTGGAATTTGTCGATCAGTGTGGTCAAGCGTTTCTGGGGACAGCAGAAGGTAGGCTATCTGGGCCATCGGGTATCCGCCGAAGGATTAGAAGCCGACCCGAAAGATCAGGAAACTTTGGGCAACCTCCCGTTTCCGCGGACGCTCCGTTCAATGCAGTCCTTCCTGGGGAGCTTGAAGTACTATAGACGCTTCATCGAGGTCTTCGCGATTTACGCGGCGATCTTGTACGAGTTGCGTGAAACAAATTTCTACGAGATGGAACGCCAGAAGAAGAGCGACTCCGGTGTACAAGGGGTTGGGAGTGCGGAGTCACCAACAGAGAATGCTGACCGTTGGACCCGAGCAAAAATTGTCTTCACGATGTTGAAAGCCAACCTCGCCTCCACTCCGATCCTAAAGCACTTTGATCCTGATCGCACTCCGGTTATCGTAATCTATGCGAGCCAGTGGGCGATCTCCGCAGCGATCGTGCAAGAACATGATGGCGTGTACTGGTCAGTAACTTTCACCAGCCGGACGTTGAAGTCGAACGAGCTCAACTACGGAAATGTCGACAAGGAAGGCTTGGCACGCTTGCGGATGCTTGAAGTGAATTACACCCTGCTGACCACCAGGCCGATCTAGGTGCTGTCGCGACATTCTACCTTATCCTGGCTGGTCAACTCGACTGGGTTCCAAGGCCGGCTCGGAAACTGGGCCGTTTTGCTCTCAGAATGGACGCTAGAAATCAGGAAGTGTACGAAGGGGGAAGACGAAATCCTTGGGGTGATGGCAGCGAGAATCACTCCTCGTGCGGAAGTCGACGACACGTTGATCGCAATCGCACCAATAAAGGAGCCTCGACAGAAGATTGTTATGCCATCAGCTACGGTGGAAAAAGACGAGAGGTTGTTAGTTGCGAGTTTTGATGGATCCGCACGAGTGAAGCGAAATAGCGGAGCTTACCGCGCGATTATCTGGAAATTATCGGGCTGGACAGTCGTGTCGGTCGCATCAGAGTATGCCCCCGATTTGACGGTGAATGAAGCTGAATACAGCGGCCTCCTGCTGTGTTTCGATCTGTTAGCTGACATGGACCGGGGCGGGTCGTAGTCTGCGGTGATTCTAACCTGGTGATCCGCCAGATGCGGGGTGAGATCGCGTGCAACGCTCCGGGCCTGCAGCTGCTCCGAAAGAAGGCACTCGATCGTCTTAGTAGCTGAACGAGGTATGACTTCCTGCGTATGAAGCGCAATTGGAATCAGAGTGCGGACAAGTTATCCAGCGCAGCTCTTCAACGCGAGGAAGGGACCGTGGTTACCTCCGAAGACGACAAACAGGACCTGGTTACACTCAATCGACTGGACGAGCTGCTGAAGCCTAAGAACAACAACGTTGTTGCTCACGTGTCAGCCATTACGCGATCGGCCCAGTGGCGGCGGTCTGCACCGGAAGCCCTACGGGAAGTGATCGTACAGAGTAGTGGATCGTTCAAGCTCAAAATGAATAGAAGTGGATCCTGGACTTGAAGGCGTACCTGCGGGGCGATGTAACCGACTTATCAGCGAAGGACGCAACGTCCTGTGCTAAGATCGCTTGTGAATACGAACTAGACGAGAACGACATCCTGTTGTACTGCCCACCAGGGGGCGATCGGACGAAACCCGAGACGGTGTCGCACGGCTTGTCGTCCTGGGAACGCTGCAACAAGACTTCCTGCACCATTACCATGTGAGCCTGGAAGGTGGACATCAAGGGATCGGGAGGACTTACCGGCGGATCAAGGGACACTTCCACTGACGGGGCCTGTTCAAGAGTGTTCAGAAATTTGGGGGTGAGTGTGTGGATTGTGAGACTGAGAAAGAACGCCCTCTGATTCAAGGAGAGTCGCCGGGCAATGTACAAGCCACATACCCGTTCCAGGTGATCGCCATGGACCATATCCCATCCTTGCCAAAGTCGTTCAAAGGGAATACAGAGCTGCTGATCTGGGTCGATTTGTTCACAGGATACGTGGTTGCGAAGGCAAGTGCCTCCCGCACTGCTCAGACTATCACAGAGAAGTATGAGGAGTGTGTCTTCCGAAGATTCGGTTCCAGTGAGGCCATCCGGCACGATCGTGAACCTGTGTTCATGTCTAATTTCTTCCGAGCTTTTAGTCGAATAGTGGGCCAGAAACAGAGTGCAACGATGGCGTACCGACCACAAGCCAACGGAACTGCGGAAAGAATGGTACAGCCGCTGACATGGGCGCTCAAGATGTACGTGTCGGACGTGTACCCACAAGAATGGGACGAGTACGCTGAACGGCTCGATTTCGCTTTGAACACAGCTCAAGACCGCATTCGCGGTGATATGCCGTTTTATTTAGTCCATGGCTGGGACCCACGATCTACTTTGGAAGGTTCGCTGCCCCTAGGCTGCACGCGCCGCCGCGATCGGGACCCGCGGCGATGGAGGTTTCACGTGCAGAGTCACTATCAATGAGTACACGAACAAGTGCAAGAAAGATTGCGAGAGGCGATCCACCGTAAGGCCGATCGGCACAACGAAAATATGCGACCACACGGCATCGAGGAGGGCTCTCAGGTCTGGCTGTACCTCGATCGAGTCAAGGAAGGCTACGCTCGGAAGATCGCTCACATGTGGCACGGGCCTTTCCGCGTGACCGAGATGATCGATCGGTATGCGGCCCGCCTAGAGATTGCAGGATCGGAATACCGGATCTTCCCGATCGAACACGTGACCAAGCTGAAGCTGGTTCGCAATTTCCCAGATCGACCCGACACACCATTGGCTGCAGAGGAATCCGATCGTCTGGATTTCGACCAGGCCCCTCTCGGAGGACAGTTGGGAGACGCCGTTGGGAGAGGATAAGCTCGAAGTGGAGAAGATTGCAGACGTCCGAACCGGTCGACGAACACGATACGGGCTAGTCCACTGAGATTTTCTGGTGTTTTGGAAAGGACATGAGGACCCGACCTGAGTCGACGAAGCCGATTTGAACTGCGGCGCTCTACTCCGAGACGTTGAGCGGAGAGTGATGAGTCGGAACCGATTCGAGGTGATGCAGTCTCAGAGGAAAGGCTGAAAACCACTCGTGGTTACTGCGAGGGAGAAGCGGGTTGAAGAGTGTGCCTGGCGGTTGCACACTGGATGGAAAGGACCATATTTATTTGAGAAGGGTGCAATCTAGAAGGGATCTGTATTACCGAGGATTAAGAAAGGTGTACCTAAGTTTCGCGCGCCCTGTCAATTGAGCTCCTTTTCCCTTTCCCAGCACGCGCGATGTGACACCCAGGGTGATCGCCGAGGTGCGTGCGGTATTGATTACGCCACGAGCCCGCCGTATCCACGGCTGGAAGCGCGCTTATCAAGTCGGGAGGAGATCGCGAAGCACCAAGACCGGGGTACCAGAAGCCATGTTCGTTTGTACGGGGAAGGTGAAGGAAGAGGGGATCCAGCAGTAGATCGAGGTCACAGTGCCCCGCGACCATTCCGGCCAGGAAGTGCTTCAAGAGGGTTTGCCATTTGGGGCCGGCTCGCGATCGCGGCTGCTTAGGACCGAGCCAAAACTTCGCCAGGAAGGGATCGGCCGCTTTCATGTCCTTGGTGATCGGAAGCTTGTGCGTAGATTCCCAATACGCTTGTCGCGACTCCTTTCCGAAATTAAGGTAGAGCCGCATGAACTCGGCAAACCAGCCGCCGAGATCGAAAGAACGCGGGGCCACCACCCGTTCAGTACGTCCCACGGGCGAAGCTTGTACAAGACGATGATGTTAGCCTTGGTAATTTATTGGGGATGCCATGAACCCGGCGAGGTGATGGGAACTCGACGCGGGAATAACCAAAATGGCGGACAGCACCAGTGACGGAACAGAAGGGCGATGGTCAGATGCCGGACACTAAGTTGACAGATTGGACGCAGAGGCCACAGGTCAACATCCACCGCGGTGAAAGTCACGGGAGCTCGGTAGCCCGGCAGCCACTGGTCGCGGGGAACTGTAGTGGAATCAAGCCGATCGAGGTCCCCGTCTGAGAGGATAGAGTTGGCGGAGTCGTCGCTGTCCGGGTCGCCCGAGTCACTACTGCCACTCGAATCGGCGTTACCTGACGAGTCGCCACCGCTTCCTCCACTACCGCTGTCCCGAGAACCCGACGCAGACGAACCACCGCGATAACGGCCATCGCGCCCAGGAGACTCCTGCGTAGACGCGTTGTCGCTTGGTGAATCCACGTTGATCGGTTTAGTCTGCGTACCGCCGGAGCCACTACGTCGAGGAGTTTGGGGCTGGGGCTGAGAGCGCCGCCCCAAAGATCGCGAGCTAGCGAGGCCTGCGTGAAGAAGATCGTCGTCTTCACTGTCATGGGGAGATGGCTATCGGCGTCGAGAAACTCGACGTTTCTGCGAGCGAGTCGAGCGGAAGGGCGAACTTGGTGAAGACCCGCCCGAAGGGGATCGGCTGAGGCGACGCTTTTAGGCCGCCGATTTAGATTTCGGCGGTGTTGTACCTTTTCCTTGATGCGAGCTCGGAGACGGGTCAGACTGGGCAGGAGTGTGATCGATCGACGATGCGCCAGCTCCAGGCAAGGTATATACGTTATGCGGGCAAGTTGAGGCTGAGCGTCGTCCCGTTCCGCAACCAACTGATCCCCCTCGGCTTCTAGCCGACGTTGATCACTACGGGCAGACTCGAGATCCGCTCGGAGAACAACTTTGGCATCACGGTTGCGCCCTGTTGGAAGCGGATACTTCGAGATCGCGAGACTTCTGTTCAAGGCGCGCTATGGCCAGTCGGGCAGAAGTGGTTTGGCTCCCTGACACAAGGAACCACACATATCACGATCAGACTAAAGAAGGAAGGTCAATGTGAGAGGGTTACGTACGACTGCGCGCAAGCTCGCCCAGGGCGCGATCGCGTTCTTGCCAGGCTTGTCGTAACGCATTTTGAGCGTCCTGATCCGACTTGTCAAGTATGCCTTGAAGACGATCCCGTTCACGGAGAATCCGGGAGAACGTAGACTCAGCATTGGCCCAACTTGGTACGCAGGGCAGCAATTTGCTGGCGGAACAGGCGATTCGAGTTCTCGAGAGCGGTCTGGGTAGTTTCCAGGACCCGAACTGATTCCTGAGCGTCCTCCAAATCGTGAGCGGCAACACCTTGTGCGGCGACAGAGGCGTTCAGTCGCGCTTGCAGCTGGGCGAGGCTCGGATCGGCGCCCGAAGCTGTCGAGGGGCTAATTCCAGTGGTGGACCCCGGGGCGTTCGCGGCAGCTAGCGCCGCCGCCAATCGCCGGTTCAGATCGTCGATGTTTTGTTGGAATGACGCGACTGCATCCTCGTGTACATGCTCGCGGTAAAGCAGGTGGTTGCGCAGGTCCGCGAGATCGCCTTCGTTATCTCGACGAGTCTGGAGCGCTTGCCTGTACTCCGCTCACTCTCTCTGTGACTGCTCCAGATGATGGGCTTGGGGCTGGAACTTGCTTTGGACGAAGTCGACGAAGAGTGATGCAGACTGTGCCGCCACGTCGAGTTCGTGTTGTAGGTCCGCCGCCTGCTGCCGGAGACCGAAGTATGCTCAGCGCAGGTCGTCATAGCTCTGCTGAAGCGTCTGGAACTCGCCTTCGTGATTGAGAGCAGTCTCCACGGCAGCCAACGAGTTTCGGATAGTCGCCTGATCCAGTGGTGCAATTGAGATTCCTATGGACATTCCTATGGCGTAGCTGCTTCACGACAATTGTTGACGCGGTCAAGCTTGCGCACGGCACGCCCGGACTACCGACTGTCAAACGGGGTACTCCGTTGATCTGGCGCGATCGAAACCTTGTAGTCATCTTGTGACCCGACGGCTGGGCGGGTTACGCTCTTCCGGTGTTCGCGAAGACGTTCAGTGGTGACCAAGGCGGAGGTTGGAGCTTGGTTGCTCCTTCCGGGGTCTGGGTGGGTGACGGCCACGCGGGTATTCTTCACGCGGTCGTCGGTTTGCTGCGATCGAGTCTTGGTTCAAGCCGATCGCGTGGGGTGTATCTTTTCTTGTGCTGTTGTAGCCCTTTCCGTTGCTTGCCGCCTCCTCTTGGCGGGATCTTGTGGTGAGATTGATGTGCGAGCGTATTGGCCAATCTATCCAGGTGTACGTCGTGTTCTTGACAGAGTTAGTAGTCTTTCGTCGGGTAGGCCAATATACTTCCTTCCCCGGAAAGGTATGTGAGCCACTTGTGTCTTGACTGTTATTCAAACATATTCAAGTGGGAACTTGGTTAAGTGGGGATGTAATTCACTAGAGAAGGAATGTTCATGGCTCGTTTGGATTACTGAAAAGCGCGAATCCAAGTCAAATACCAGTCGGAAGTCGAAGTACTGCTACGTCCCTGGTATGTTAGTCGAATCAGTTTGACACACAGTGAATGTTGCATGTCAATTGCGAAGCCCTCAGCGCAACTGTTGATCGACGTCAGAGGTTTTCAGAGTGCATTCGTTGAAGGTCACAGTTCAGCATTTGCTCGGAAAAAACATTAATATCTGTTGCAGAAATGCTGAATGACCTGTTATCTTCGAATACACTGAAAAGCTGTTGCCGGAGTTGGAATGCCTGTTGTTCAGGTTAGGTCGGCAGACAGACAACAGCTTTTCAGGCTGAAATCCTGTCACAGGAAATCAGTACCAGAAACGAAATCCATGTATAGCGAAGTCAAACGTGCATGTAGTCAATGACGAATTATAATATAATTCATCATGTTGTCGATGATCTCCTACAGCGCCTCCAACTGCCTCGCCTGGATAATACCCCCACCAGCTCCTGCACCTGATAGCAAAGTGTATCTCCATGCGAGAAGGAAATGCTCCACTCGAAAACGCCGTCCTCTTCAGACAGACGGCATCCTGCGACTAGGCTGATTCTGTGCTCGCGGAAAGCTAAGTTCCTGTCTTGTAAAAACGTCGAACTCTTGTACAAATGGCCAGCGCAGCGCTGGCCTGGTTGTTTCGTGAACAACGTCGTCAACTTGTTCACATCGAAGATGATGGGTGACGTTGGGTCTTCCCTCGTTAGAGCGGTACCAAGGCTCCGTGCTCGGCCGGGTGGTCCTCGCATTGGAACCCGCTGCATTGCCGATGATAGATCGAGCTTGTCGGTAAGTTGAAGTGCGGCGATTCCGTGGGCGCACGTCCATCCGCAGTGCATGTACCGTTTACATGTGCATCTGAACGTGTTCCGTACCATTTCAATCTGTAACCAACGACATCAGAGGTGAGTACAAGCACTTATCACCGGAAAGAGGCACGAAATTTACGATTTCGAGCTTCCAGGTTGGCTCAACCGAAGCCCGGGTAAGCGCTAGCTGAGATCGATCGATATAAACCTGCTGCAGTGATACAAAGTTAAACTGGCTGGTTGAGATAGGCTCTTGGCTGCCTAGCCTTCATTTCGTCCTTGTGTCGAACTCTGAACATGCGTTTCTTCTTCAGGGAGTGCAAGTAAATGTTCTACTTCCCATTCATCCTCAACGACCATGTTGTGAATTATAGCTTTTATGACGAAAATCATGCATTCGGCATACCAAATTTGACTCGGTTTCTTCAAAATATGAAAGCGCTCGTGGAGCACGCCGAACGTTCGTTCAACATCTTTCCGCGCCGATTCTTGCTCTTTTGCATAGTGTGTTTCTTTTGCTGACCCAGGGTGCGGGATAGTTGGCATAAAACACGGATATGACGGGTAAATCCGTCCACCAGGTAGTACAGTTGTTGAAATTGACTTTTAGCGGATGTGAAGGTGAAAGATTTGTACACGTCGTCCTGAATAGCATGCTGGCTAATGAGATGAGAGCCGTCGATAATATTTATATATATTTACAGAACAATGGAGCACAACGTTATTCAAAACCACAAACAACTATAGTGATTTAATATTTTTTACCGTTATTGGAGCCAGCAGAGACAAAGTAAAAATGCCAGATACATAGGCGATAGTCTGCTACAACTTCTAACACAACGGACGGTTTGCCCTCTTTACCCGAAAGCTGACCTTTCAAATCATAGGGACACATTTCCCACATACAATGCATGCAATCCAAGGAACCGATACAACCAGGGAAACGACGACGTGCAGACAGCTGTAGCTGCCGTTCAATGTCAGCTCTTGTGGGTGTCCGAAGATACTCGACCTCAAATACGCCAACCCCGGCACGACAAAACTTTTCATGTAGGCCAGAATCGTACTCTCCGTGCATCCAAAATTATCATCCAACGAGTCAGCACTACAACCGTACGCTAACATACGCATGGATGCGGAGAATTTCTGAAGTGGAGAGAAGCCGGGTTCCCTCACGCATTCACGCGTTGCTCGAAATCGGAGTCTGTAGCAACAACTGCGTCCATAATTCGCACGAATAAATGTCAGTGCATCCGATAGCGACGACGAAAGATCTTCTCGGGGTAGAGTGGGGCCTCGGAGAAGTAGTTTTTCCACAACCGAGCATGCGCGGCCGCAAAGTCGCGTTTAATATTGGCAGACTTCCCTGGTACAGACCCACCACGTTTCCTCTTGATTGGCGTTTCTGTGCAGATAGCAGCAAAAGGAGGAATGCCTGGAGTGGGCGGCATGTACAGTTAGGTATTGTAGAACGAGGGGAATTCGTAGGCCTTCATATATCGTCGTCATCTCCGCTGCAGGCCTCAATCTCATCGTCGCTCGAACTCATGGTCGCTGGCACTCCCAGCAACAAATTACGAAGAGTCGCTGTTTGGGTCTACGCGGTGGGAGGATCGCAATTTGCGGTTGTCAGCAAATGGTCATAGAAAGGATATATTGCAGCTTTGCGACGAAATTGAGGGATACGCGGTGGAGACGACCTTAGCTCTCTAATGTTGGTATACTGAGGACTTCCACATCTAACCTCAACGTTGCACAAAATCGGAAGTGGCCGAGAATTGGTGCCCTTACATGCACGCTACTGAATTTCAGTGACAGGTTTTCAGACTGGGAAACCTGTTGCCAATATTCCGCCCTAACCTAAACAACAGGCATTCCAACTCGGGCAACAGCTTTTCAGTATATTTGAAGACAACAGGTCATTCAGCATTTCCGCGACAGATTTTAATTAGCAGCCACTTGCTCGCGTTGTCAATGCTTTAGAAAGAATTGAGAACGTAAGCATGGATGGACGTAAAGCAACATTGTACAGAGCCATACAGTTACGTCTGAAGCAGACCCACGCTCCTGATGACTATTTGGTAGCCTTTCAATTGCAGAATCCGAGTTTTCGGATTTGTTGTCAGGTAGATGAAAATGGTCGATTTTTAAGGTTGTTTCTTTCGGTTGGACCATTTGTTACAAGGTTCAAACCTACAATGCAGCTTTCGAATCGACAATGATACAGTTGCTTCTCAACTTCGTGAAGTAATCCCGTCAAAGACTGTTCTACCACCACCACTGTATAAACAAGTTGGCGGAGGCAAGCGTACATAAGTCGAAACGACAGAAGCGTATTCGCAGTAAAGGAGAGCGAGCACGGAAATCACACAAGGTAAACATATTAGGTTCCGCTTCCCCGATGCACACAGCGATACCGAGGTCGATGATGCCATGGAGGACATTAGGACATCAATAGGGTACCTCACTTCGAATATCTGCTAACCGAGTTTGGAGGCTCACTGTTGTGACATTAGCTCGGCCTTCGCGAAGAGGACTATTAAAAGCAACTTGCTACTACATAGTAAAATGCATTTTGTGTTCGCTACAGTCATCGCTGGAACCTAACAGTAGCGTTGCATATACCGGTAGCTGTCAAATATACACGCCAGCTATCTGTTTCAGCATAAGGGACGCATGCACCCAACCAAACGGAGCACAGCGCATTATCAAGAATTCTGTCGGTCATGCTCCTGAAGTTACCCTACCGAGCTATATAAAACTTACTTCAAAATACACGACTGCGGCCACCCTCGCCCACCGACGTTCCTCACCCTACTGATTTCTGCGCCATCGTGTCGCCATTCACCGCGCCGAGCCAGCTTTCACTACTGGGAGTTGTCTAATCATTTGTGAGACCCTCTTGTGCATGTCCATGTAGTTCTCTGGATTTAATCCAGAATTCAGAATTTATCCCTAAAGGGGACTCGATCCTTTAAAAACCTCCTATTATTTATGCATTTACTTTTAAAAATCTTGTGTCTGGTAGAGCGCCAGTTTTCAAATATCTTAGAAATTGGTAGACCTGTTATATAAGATCCATGTCAGATTTTTTAGTCGAAATCGGTGGGTGACACCTCTGCTTAGTCAGATCAAGTTATTTTATCCTTATATGTAATAACCGGCTGACAATGAAAACACCCAGATGAATGTCGACCGTAGCGGCCACGGGTAACATCAAAACCCACCCACCCACTGAATGTTGCTTGAAGGAAATGGTCGATTAGCAACAAAACCCAGTACCGGTTGGTGATAATCTAGATGTGTCTGGAGTGGGTGTATGACCACCGCGCGCGAGTACAACCTGACAGCATTGGCTGCTTTGCTGTGGCCACGTACTCGTGTTAGGAATACCCCTCCTTGTTTGGGGTACGTAGTTTCTCATCAGTGTGGGAATCTACATTTTAGTACGAAGACAACAAAATGTACGAAGACTCTGGCTACAAAACAACTACAGTGCTACCCCTCGATATGCGCACCTCGATAATCCAATCCCCGTCAAATCAGTTTAGAAATAAACCAAATCGCTGCATTATTGTTATTTTATATCTATATGTAATCCCTCTAAAATCACTTTGCTGAACCCACTGCGCATAACGAGGGGTAGCACTGTACTTCATCTTAGGAACCCCTGTGTTGTTACTGAGACATGAGAATTGCGTCTCCAACGCGATAGCATAAATACAATCCAGAGCTTCTCCGTGTAAAACACGGCGTTAGTTTCCGATTCTTCCATTTTCTCTTTATTATCAACCGACACTGACAAAAGGAAGCGGCGTCATATAAAAGTGTTGAACTTTTGATGCTCCGGATACAGATGCACTGCACGCACGAGTCTGAACATGTCTTCAATCTCTGCTGCAGACAAATTTCCATCCAATTGCCTCAAAACGATTACTTTGAAATACCAGACAGGTGTGATTTCCCCGGTGACCCGATAAGACATGCAGTGCTCTTTTTCGACTCAAATGCCGCATTATCGCGCAACTCTGTTAGGCGCGATATCACTTTGACAAGCGATGGTCTAGCTCCCGGGTCTTCTCGGCACATATCGAGAATCAAGTTTCTGCTGTCATCGTCAGGGATTTTTGCCATCACTACTTTCGACAGCGGGTCAAAGCCTTCGTCGCCAACATGATTCAGCACTCTTATACTTTGGTCTTTCTTAATTGACGAAAATTCAGGCACCAGTGCATCCAGGATGCATAGCCCAAATGAATAGATGTCATCTTGAAAGGCTGGGCGGCGCAATAACTTCTTTTGGCGGCAGTTGGGCGCACGCCAACCAAGCTCGAGGAACTTCATGCCCTGTATGGCATTATTCTGAAGTGCCAGCATGCCCAGTCCAAAATCCGCGATCTTCACATGGCCACTGGCAGTCACCAAGATATTATCACTCTTCAAATTACTGTGAACACGTTTGTTCTTGTGCAAATATTCCAAACCGACCGCTGCCTGGAGAAGCAAGCTCCAAATTGCGCACTTGAAGTTTGGTCCAACTTGTGCTTGTCGTTGACGAGCCAAGTAATCCACGAGAGACCCGTTGGTAGCGTCCTCGAACACAAGAAGCGCAGGGCGACTACAGTGCGACGCCCCGTACAATTTGAGAATATTCGGGTGGTCCATCGCAAACCAGGTCTCGACTTCCTGTCGAAATAATTCAATTGCGTCTGCATGGATGAAGATCCGCTTTACCACCACCTTGTACGACTTCGACACCTGCTCGCTGTCCTCGTCCTTGTCGGGCTTCTTTCCAGCAGGCGGCTTCCTGTCCTCCCACACGCCACGGTGAGCCGTGCCCACAGACCCCAGCATCACGTTCTCCCGCGAATAATTCATCGCGTACGGAGGAATGTACCAGTCCGGGATCTTAGCAACTCGACCGTTCGACGACCTCACGACACTGAAAAACACCTTCTTCATGCTTGCTACATGCTTGGTGGAGTTGCCAGGCTTGAAGAAGTCAATCTCAAACTTGAGCAGAGTCAAGGCCTCCATAGGTTCATGAGGCAGCATCTTCCTCGCAAACGGCAGCGCGTTCTTGGCCGCTCGAGCACTCAGCTCCGCCTCCTCCTTCTCTCTGTCAGTCTGCAATTGCTTCTCCCAATTTTCCTGCTTTTCCTTCTTCATGATCTCTTCTAGCCCTCCAACCTCCACGATATAGTCCAATTTCACTCCGACAGCATGCAAATCCAAGTACATCCGTCGCATACTCGCCAGATGGAACACAAATCTGTCCGTCTTGGCGAAAGTGATCACAAATTGCTGCAAACTCTCCACCACCTCGTGAAATTTCGTGATGACCGCGTCTTTGGGTGAACTCCCGACTCTTTGAGTGGATACATTTCTAGGACCCACTGAGTCGGCAAGTAGTTCGCCTGTGTGAGTGGCACGGTCGTACACAGACAGCAGCATGAGTTGGTGCACCCGCACGACATTTTCTTTCAAGGCTCGACGGTCCTCACTGAGAGCTTGCAGCGAGGAAGCCATAACGTCTGTCGTGGTGGTGGGGAGTGTGTGGGGAGGGCTGTCGTTCAAGGGCGAAATTCGCAACTGAGGGTGGGCGGGAAATTGGGTGGTGGGCACATCGTATATCAGTCAGGCTGGTTGATGGGTTGTTATGGGTTCCTTCGAAAAGCGAAAGCGAAAGCCAGCAATATGTACCCTGTTGATAGTTTACAGGGTATTGATAGTTGTCGCCTTCATGGAGATGAAGTTGTAATGTTAACTATCTGCACGTATGTGCGTATGCAACCATGGCATGGCGTCTATTGATGGCCACCATCATTCCATGAGACTGCTATATTTCCTTGGGAAAGTCTCCAAAGTCGCTGGGAAAATCGACGGCAAAAAGATCAGCGGGTGACCTGGGAAGCTCGGGGACGACGTACACATTCGCGCCTGAACGTTTAAAGCTATGCCTACTGCAATTTCTGCGTTTCAGCAATACGGCGGAGCTGTTGAGTTGGTGGACCTACTGTACTTCAAATCAGTGATCCTGGCTACGAGCTAAAAAACACAGCATTGCTTGGAAGGGATACTAAAACGACAATCGTTGCGTGGGGTATATGAACTTGCCACATATAATGAGCGAGGCCCGGTGTTCGAACTTCGAAAACTCTTCGAACTTCGAAGAATTTCAAGTCAAATACTCCTACTAATAGAACAATGGCGAGATACGATGGATTCGGAGGATTTAGGTCAGCATCTAAGGCCACGACGCGGGTAAACTACATACATCGGTAACAAATGTGGATCTTGATTGCAGTTTGCCGCGTGTATTACATTTTAGTAGTAGTTTTAAAATTTCATAGTTTAGACGCCATGACTACTTCGTTGACGAAGCTCTTATTCTTTTCACCATGTGTACGACTGGTACGCGCACTTCCAGCCTCTGCACTCCGGACTTGTCCATTTCCGCTGGAATGCGACTTGTACAATCCTGAAAATGTTGTGCTTCTCAGTACCTCTTTGCTCTTAGTCATGCCATTTTGACAGCCATGAGAGCGCCATTTTCATCCTCTAGAGCCTCTTTCCAGGCCAGTTCTTCCAGCATCTCAATTGCCTGAGCCATCGTAGGCCTATCGTTCGGGTTGTGAGCAACGAACCGTTTGACGACATTCCACTCCTCATCGAGCATATCTTCAGGTCGTGGGTAACAATCCTCCAGCTGAAGCTGCTCTTTCACATGCTCGTCACATTCTAGGCCATACGGGATGTCACCTGTACGCGCCTCGATAATGCATAATCCAAAAGCGTAGACATCCCCAGCTTTTGATGAGTCGATACCCGTGTCGAGGTTGTACTCGGGGCCTTTCCAGCGATCAACACCACCCACAGTGGATCCTTTAATCAGTTCAAAGTGGCAGATTTTGGGTGTGCCGTCCCGAGCTACAGTAGGTGCGAGCACTTGAGATTTCCGTGGGTCTGCCCTTGCTGGTGGATGTAGTTCAGGCCGTGTCCAACCTGCAAAAACACTCGCCACAGACGTCGTTGGTGGTTGTCGTGCTCCCCGGTGAAGAAGTGGATAAAGTTGCCATGAGCAGCTGCATCTTCCCACACGACGAAAGGTTGGTTTTGGACAAGAGACTCGCCTAACATCTTCGACACGTTCGGGTGCTGAAACCCGTGCCAAATCTCAGTAGCGCGCCAGAAAAGATTCCTTGCATACAACTTATCGGCAGTCAAATACTGAGCCACCAGGCGCGTCTCCTGGTCGTACTCCGCTCGCTTCACTTCACAGATCGTGTCTTTCACACTTTCATAGTGCGATTTAAAGTCCAGATCCACGGACGGAATGTAAAAGGCAGAGATCTTGGGCACCTTCACCTTGGTGCACCGCATCACTTTGGCCCACGTATCGTTCATCAGTTTTTCTTGCTTGGGCGGCAGTTTATCCTTGTGAAACTCCAGTTCAAACTTCAGAATGGCCAAAATCTGGGCAATTTCGGCGTTCGGCAGGCGGCCGACGATGAATTTCGGCTGCTCCACGCGCTGGGCGAACAGTTCGTACATGCGGTCGCAGTCGTCGTCCCATTCTCGCCTCCACGTGACCATTTCCGGGTCCTTCTGCAGACCCAAATACCCAAACAAGACATCGATCACTCCGTGCATGTCCTGCAGCCTCTCGAGCGTCGACCTTTTGGTGGCGAACCGCACCAGCACGTTGAGCGTCTTGTGCTTGTACACGGCAGCTTGGAACCTGGCGACCAGTCGCTGGAATAACACCAGCACCACCACACTGATACGCAAATAATCGGCACCCCAACCGGTGAGGCTTTCGTGGATACACTGGAGACGTCTGGATGTCCTCCGGAAGAGCTCGTGGAACTCGTCCGTATCTTGCAGACGCATTGTCCGTAGCGCATCCCCTTCTGTGATGGGAGACTCTTGGTGGAGGAAAGCGCACACCAAGGCCGTGATGTGGAACATTTGCGCTTATGGCGATCGTCGTGCGTAGCGTCGACTAAAACCGCGAATGAGGTCCAGGCGGCGGCGGACCCAATCTATGTAAGTTTTGTGTGTTGTGTGGCGCTGGGTTCAAGGTTGAAAGGGTTCAACTGGATATCCTTGGGTCGCTCTGGCGTTCAAGGGAAAATGTGGTACAGTACCGGTAATCGCCAAGCAAGTATTTTAATTCACAATAGCTTACCCGGGCTGGAGGGAAAATGCAGTTCGTCGGAGCAAATTAGCTGTTATTAATACCGGTATCTTGCGATCTTTACGTGTTTTTGTAAAACTCCAAAAATATAATTGGAATGTAAAAAATGTTAATTGATTATACCGCATAACACTTCTCATAGAGCTCACACTATTCATAGAGCTCACCCTGTCTTAGCCAATCAAGTTGCATTAAAAGTGGACCACCTCGTGCCACTTCTCATAAAGCACACAACCGAAAAATACAATACCAAGCACAAATTTAAGATAGCAGCACCGGTAGCAGCCATTCATTCGAAGCTCCTTCCAGCATTTCAGCACTCATTGTGTGTTTTTGCTGAGCGTGATGGCACGAACTGGTCGAACACGTCTGAGGGACAATGGTGGATCTCAGCCAAAGCAATACAAACGTGTAGCGGTAACGTATGAGTTCAAATTGCGAGTCCTGAAGCATTTAGAGACGTCGACAATGGTCTCGACGGTCTCCAAGTTCTTCCCTGGCGGCAAATATCACTCCAAGCGACGCCAAGTGTACGCCTGGAGGAAGGCCAGGGTGGTTATCGAGCGCCATTGCGCACAAGGGAAGCGTTTTCATCGACGGTCTCGCAGCTTTGGTGCCAGCTCCACGATGTCCAAGCTCGAAGAAGAGCAGCTTGTGCGTTGGGTGAATGAACTCCGAGCTGACGGGGTGCCCGTGACGTCTCTGATGCTCAAGCTCCAGGCCCAGGAGATTTACTAGGCCCGCCCTCGCCCCAGAGTCTTCCGAGCGTCGTGGAGCTGGCAAAGGCTCTTTCTGCGCCGCCACCGACTGTCAATTCGCCGTAAAACTCGGGAAGGCCAGACGACGCCGGAGGATGCGTTGCTGAAGATGGCCGAGTTTAGCGAGAAGGTGCGAAACAAGATGAAGGTGCTGGGTATAGCTGTAGTCTACAACGCTGACCAAACAGGTGCGTTAAATGGCAAGTACTACCAACCTGCTTACTGACGTTTTGCGGATGTGTGCGTGTCAGGCGTGAACTATGAATATGTGCCAACTGCGACGGTTAATCGACGAGGGAGAAAACTGTCTGGGTGAAGTGCGCGGGAAGACAAAGGTGCCATGCTGTTGGCCGCTAGTGACGGAACCAAGTGTGAGCCATTCCTCGTGTTCAAGACCCGTCCCTCGACAAAGCCAGAAATTGCTCACGAGAACAAGGTGGTTCGACATGGCTTTGGTCGCAAACTCTGGAGCGAGATCGCTCCGCTACAGGAGGGCACACGCATTTACGGCAATGGTGCAGGCTGGTGGAAAAGTGAGCTGTCTATTGAGTTTCTCTACATGCACTTTGGGAAACGAGACAACATGCACGAGCCGATCCTCTTGCTCTGGGATGACTTCTCCGGTCATTGGCGTGAGGACGTGGTCATCTTTGCCCGCTTAATCAACGTCGAGCTCATGAAAGTCCCTCCGGGCTACACGTACGTCTGCCAGCCCGCCGACGTTGCTTGGAATCGCCCACTGAAAGAGCCGATACGAAAGCAGTGGGTGGAGTTTCTACTGCAGCAAGTTCGAGCCGCAGGAGCTGGGGTGCCCTTCAAGATGACGCCGCCCTCGCGCCGTGACGTGGTGAGCTGGATTAGAGCAGCATGGGAATCGCTGTCGCATGACACCATCGTCAACGGCTTCATGAAAGCCAAGCTCACGCATCCCCGTACCAACTCCATGACCATCGCGCGTCTGCTGTCCCCAAGCATGCCACCATCCGAACCTGACTGGGGCTCTCTCGTCCGACGTCTGCAGGATAGCAGCATCCCATCCGTCTGCCTTCGACATCGATCACAGCGAGCTCGACAACAGCGCCAGCGACGCGATTCACGACGACGGTTTCGAGGCAGACGATGAAGGCGAAGCTTGAGACTTGACCGTCGATCGAATGAGACTACCGGGAGGAATCGAACCTCCATCCGCCCGTAGGCAGTTTTCCGTTAAGCTACGGTAGTAGGTCTTCACAGGACCTGCGCAGACAAACATCAAAGCTTTCGTTAGGCCTTGAATAGACGTTGGAGAAAAAACGCTCTCCCTCACCTTCTCGTGTTGGACGGGGAATTAACCACACTTCGTGGCGACGCTGGTGGAGATACAGACGGGGGACTTGGCGGCGACGCCGGAGAGACCAAGCGGAGGCTCGGTGGTGATCCACCCGGAGACGACTCCTTCGGACAACCCGGCAAAGACAATGCCGGAGTCCGACTTTGAGCGCGGGCTCTTAGGTCTTGAGACGGACGACCCAGGTGCTTGTGGGAAGGAAGGGTCGACTTCGGTGAACCCCGAGGAGGGTGCGTCGGTGTCACCTGTGGTACGGACGCCGACGGCGCCTGCTGCCGAAGACGCTTGCGGCGGTTTCGTCGATGCTGGGGCACCGTCGGAAAGAGGGTCATGTCATCCGAATCGTCGGAGGCGTCCCCAGCAGCCGACGATAACTTCGCAGAAGGCTTCGAACCAGCGTCCGAGCCGGGATCTTCTTGATCATCGCCCTCCGAGCTCTCCGATGAAGCGCTACGGCTGCGCTTCGAAGTGATGCTCGGAGGTGTAAGACCGAGCAACTGCCATTCGATGGCGTCCGCGGTGATACCTAAACGAGGCCAGCATGAAATATAGAAATGGGTGACATATCAAGGAAGCACAAACATAACTTACCAGCGAAGGCAAGCACCAATGTTTTTACATCCAGTTCGCGTGGCGGCGAAGGATTGTGTTCGCGCATTTCAGACTTGCCACTTGAGCTTCAAGGGCTTGCACCTGGTGCGGTACCACACCGACCGAGGTTTGGGGCAGATGAGTCAACCGCAGCCCGGTGCTGTGCCACTTGCTCGGTGTAAGCCACCAAACCAGCTTTGAAGCGCTCGCGCTCTTGGTGGAGGAGACGTTGCGCAGAAGTCAACGAAGACTCGGCCGAGGTTGCGCGAGCAGCCCATA
This sequence comes from Phytophthora hibernalis, assembly GCA_012656075.1. NCBI lineage: Eukaryota > Oomycota > Peronosporomycetes > Peronosporales > Peronosporaceae > Phytophthora > Phytophthora hibernalis. The sequence continues at coordinate 1,378,900 of JAAKBF010000324.1, forward strand.
CCTTCACGATGTGGTCGTGTTCTGCTATAGCTGAGCTCGCTTGGCGAAGGTGGGCGACCGCCTGGTCATGCTCTTCTCGGAGAGCGAGGTGCGTCTGTCGGAGGTCGTCCAGTATATCGCGGGTCCGACTCTTCTCGCTCGATGCTTGAGCACTGAAACGCTCTAACTTTTCTCGTTCTTGGGCCTCAGCGGAGAGTCGGTCCTCGGGGTCAGCGATCTTGGCCTTGAGCTCAGACACCTCGTTGCAGAGATCGACGACCAGCTCCGCCTTGCGCGGAGGAAGTTGAGCAGGGGTAACAACTGCGGACAAGACTTCACCGAGGTCTATCGCGCGTTCCATGCGTCTATCGAGCACTGAGTCGATTCGCCGAGGACACTGGCGAACCACGCCGACGACGAGTTGGCCCAGCTGGAGCAGACGCTTCTCGACGAGGGCCAGAATTGAAGGCTCGGTCGCCGGAGCTGGAGGTGGAGCCGCACCGGCGGTGCCGGTCTGACACCCCACCGAGACGAGACGAGTGACAGTGGTGCCAGGAGTCCTGAACGTCGCTGCGGGGGCACCGCCAAGCAGATATGCCAGGACAGGCGACGAGTCGGGCGATGGGGGAGGAGTCACCGGAGACAACCCGCCGAGAGCACCTCCACCAGCTTGAGGAATGCCAGCCGGATGCTGAGGCTTCAGAGGGGCTGGAACTGTCGGCAGGAGCATCAGCAGCTCCCTGTAAGCGAGCGTGAGGAATGGAGAAATAGATGAACGAGAGTGAGAAGATGCCCAAGGTATACGAAGCGATCAAGATGGAGAAGAGCTTACCTCGCCGCTGGGGGCGATGGCTCGGAGAGCAGCAGCGGTAGCGTCGCTAAGGAGTCGCGACGGAGGAGTCGTGGACTGAGCTACGACACGCCACGACGCGCACTACTTGCGGAAGTTTGCGTCGAGGCGGGGGCTGTTGTGGTATTGGGTTTTGAGCGCTCGGTCGCCAGTCGGCAAGGTTGCCCTTGCTGAAGGAAAGTGATCGGCGTGCCCTGATTGGCGGATTACATTCCCCGCGCCACAGTGACCACGATAGTTTAGTGACCGAGGCCTCGGTCGGGTATAATAAATTCCCGGCCGAGGGTACGAACCCTCGTTTGTACCCATTTCAGTTTCGTACCTTCGGTCTTATAGAGCCGGGTACAGGATCACATACGAGGATTGGTTCACACTGGATATTTGTTTTTAGATAAAGGACTAGCTATAGGATTGACTACAGAGGCTCTCAGAGCCATAGACGAACAGAAATAAATAAGCAGTTTTCCCCCAAGTCACCAAGGGTTAAGTCCGTCTTCGGTAAGTCTAGCTAGCTTATCTTAGAATCTGGATACGCTCGGCTAGAGGGATATCTGTCAGCGAGCTCAAGGTACATTGAACGGAGGGTTTGTGGCTGGTCAGTCCAAGAGATTAGAGTGGCCGAGTGTTGGGAGTGACGAGGAACGTCGTCTCCTTATATTATAGTGGAACTGAGTGTTCCATACGTATTTTACTACCCATAGAGGTTTTACCCTGGCGAACCCGTATTAGGCTTGACAGCCGGTACCCTTCCTTCTGAGGGACTGCGGGGTTCGCGCGAAAGCGCAATATTGCATACTAGCCCTCGCTCGTGGCTAGTAGTGCATTGGCCTAATACAACCTAGGTGTACAGAGGGTTCACGACCAACCCGGCGTAAGGGATCGTTCCTGGTCTTCACGTTTGATCCAACGCTCGTTGACCTGACAAGGGGGAGCGAGTGTTGTTGGTGGGACTCATACCATTCGGTAGTGAGAATTTATGCGTGATCCTACACGACAGTGAACTCGAGCCGACGCACCATTCCCAGCGATGACTTAGACGACGATGAAGGGAGGATACCGTGTAAAACACCCTTTCAGCAAAGCGATCAACGGGGAACTGCATCATCAGTGATGACATATCTCGACGCATGATAAAGCGAGTCCAACGTAGTCTCCAATGCAGACACCAAGGGGGAATTTCCAGTATGGGGGCGAAGGATCATGGCCCCAACCTGATATGTCTCGTAATGGTCGACCTCAAATACCTCACCGAGGTCCGTGAAGTCAAAGTCCGATAAACCTTCAAAGAGCACGAGAGCCGCAACGCCACCATTGCCTTCTTGGACGTATTTACCGTCTCAGTAGGCCTGGTACACCCACTATCGGGAGTTCCGCAGGGTGGGGCGGTAAGTTGGCGCCTGTCGTCCGGGCTGCCATGACTTGCGCGGCAGAAAGGGAATTGCGTTGTGAACAGCGCGTTTCCTTTTCGAAATCTGAAAGTGAAAATGAAAGCGAGTGACCTGGCTCGGACAAGGTGCACAGAAGTGACGCCAACTTTGGAAGTTGCCCAACGGGATTTACGTCTAGGCTGCAGGCTTGCTTGGATCGTGGGATCTAGACATGATCGATCAATTCGACAAATGGTCTCTCTGATGGATCAAGACTAGAGGGGCGGTTGAAACGATGTGACTTCGGATTTTATCCCGAGCCTCAAGCAGCTGCCTCTCAAGAAGATCTGATTGGTTGGATAAGGCCAGTTTAACGAGAAGTGTGTCATGTAAATAAAATGGGTGCGACGGAGTGCGGTGGGGCTTGCGGTTAGCTTACGTACTGTGGTACAGTTGCCATGATTCCCGGCGACAGGTAAAGCCCCTAGGGTGCGTACAAGTGCCTTCGATGGGCCCAATACCGGAGAGCCACCTGTCCTGACATAAGTGAAGACCCATATATGAGCATGACCAAGATCTCTCGAAGCAGAACTACCACTTTCACAGACTTGGAATCCAGAATGATACAATCCTGAGCAATTGCAGCCCTAAACGACGAATGTAGTCCTGAACGTGCAATCCTGGACATACAAGATCCCAGTAGACAAATCCAAGATGTTAACGACCGACCACCTCGACCGATCAAGAGCAAATCAGAAGATGCGCAAGATACGCACGCTGGATTTTCCCAAGGTACCTTCCATGTGTACCCACGTGCCTGACCCAGTGTCAGACGCACGCAACGCCTGACCGAAGTGGTCGACGTCAACACTTTCATAGTGAAATCAAGATTAACGACAGAAGTGCAAGTCAACAGTAGAAGATAGGCAACAACAGATAACATACAAACAGAGTTCGTTTTACCCTATAGCCCACAAGTCCGGAAGAAACCTGACAGACGTTTATCCTGGAGGACCGCGAGGCGTGTTGACTATAATGGGCTCATCAGGCGACGACCGGTGAGAGACTCTCGTTAAGTAAACCAAACCCAGACGTAACCCGTCCTGGTGTGATCCGTGCTGTACCATGTCCTAGTTGTGGTGAACATCCTTGAACGGTTGACTCCCGCATTTTATATTAACTACATATTTAGACGTTTAAGATAGTCAAAATCTAGGGATTTGAAGAATCCGAATATCGAGTGATAGGACTGTATAGTTCTGTTTAGTTTCCCTCATTAGTGGGGTGGTGCGCGTTTTGAACAGCCATCCAGGACGGATCAGTGTCCTGGAAGTGGCTTAGTTGACTGGAGTATAGACCCACCTTCTCAGGGTCTCAAAGAATAAGTGACGGCTACATATTTTATATATATATATCTGTTTTGTATATTGGTTATCTGGAGCCGTGGAAGCTACCTCCAAGAAGGTTACGTTCAGCCCCACGCTCAAGATCTACACGTGTAGAACAACTCACACGGTCCGAACCCAAGTATCGAATATAAACGACACCAAAAGGGATTGCACAAGGAGACACACCGCCATTCCTGGACGGAATCTGCGGTCAGGATTACAACCGTCTTTCAGGAAAGTCTGGTTGGGCTTGCACTGTACACCCTGGACGACGAAAGGTTTCATCCACTTCGTCACACAAAGCGGAACAGCAGGCGCTCAGCGCTGCTTACCGGCTATTGTCAAAGTCTGGGAGGAATTGGCCGCAGCCAAACGTCCTGCGGTTCATGCAGTCCACCGCATTCGGTTCAGGGATCCGAATTAGTTGTATTTTACATTCTCAATAAGAATAATCAATACAGAGCTAGTAGTAGCACCGATGGCAGCAGTTTTGATTGACATACATTTCATATTCTTTATAAGCACAAACTATACACCATTAGCCCAATCGCAATATTACAGCACTCCTTGGTCATCGTACCGTATCCCTCAGCGACGAGCACTCGCGGTGGTCAAGCTATCACGTGACGACCGCGCCCAGCGACGAGAACAGCTTGAAGACCATGGCCAGTGACGAGAAGGCGGGTACGGTCAAGCACACATGACGGGTGCTCCCAGCAACTACGAGAACGAGAATGCCATGTCCAGCGAGACGAACGAGACGGACGCGTCCAGCAACCTGGAGTACGAGATATCCGCGTCCAGCGAGAAGGACATGACGACCGCATCCAGCAACCATGAGCACGAGACGGCCGCGTCCCACAACCGGATGCACGAGACGCCCGCGTCCCACAACCGGATGCACGAGATGCCCGCGTCCATCAACCAGGAGAGCGAGACGGCTGTGTCCAGCGACGAGAACGAGCCCAGAGAAAAGAGCGAGACGGCCGCGCTCAATGACCAGGAGCACGAGATGGCCGCGCTCATTGACGAGAAGAACCAGGACCTTTGCAGACTGACTGAAATTGCCCCCATTCGTTTAGCCAATCAAATTTGACGTCCGCGGTTACTGGGGCTACGTATGATTTTCAATAGTTACTTCAAGTAGTATACGGATGATCGCAGGTAATCGCTATCTTCCTTCGCCTGGGTCTCTACCGGCGTCGCCATCAAGTAGACCACCACCGAGTCCTCCTTCTGGATCAACACCGGCCTCACCGAGGGGATCGCCTGCCTCTGGGTCCTCGGTGCTTCCGAGCCCGGTCGAAGTGATTGACTTGTCGGGTGATGAAGTCGATACCGATGCCCGGACGGCTGCGATTCTCTCGTATGGATCATTTTCTGAAGCGGTGATTTCGCCACCTCGTCGTGATGGTCACCCCACCCGCCTTGCGTCGGTGTTGACCACCTTGCGGTCTCAGAGGAAACTAGAGACCCTGGAGGCGTCCGATGATTTCATCATCGGCTCCCCATCGTCATCCGAGTCATCTCAATCTTCGAAGTCGCCTATTCCGGCTACCCCCAAAGCTCGGTGACCCCGACGTCAACGGTGTCATCGCAGACAGTCTCGGCTGTAACTCCATCGGTTTCACCGGCCACAACCCAGCCTACTCCGACTCCACCGAGCGTACCGGCTGTCCCAGTATCACAGCCGTCCTCTGCGTCGTTGTCGTCGTCGGGTGGGAATTTGGTCATTTCTTTGGTCACGACGCCTGTGACCTCGGTGGTGGCGTCTACTCCGGTCCCTGCGATAGTGGCCTCGGTCGTGTCTCCGTCCACTACGTCGGCTCCGGTTAGTTCGGCTGCAGGCGTTACCGACACTCCGGCGACTTCTGCCGGACCTACCCACAGGTGTCTTCCGAGGGTCGGTCAGTCTTCCGCCGTTCGCATACTCAAGTGACTGCCACAATCTCGACCGTTCCGGGTACTGACCCCAGCACCTTTGCTCCGGCGGTACCAGCTACGCCCGGAACACCTTCACAACGTCTTGTACTGATAGCTGGTCCGTATTTGACGCCCGGGTTCACCGGTCCGGGTGCGCAAAGGCCTGATGCCAGATCCATAACAGCAGCCTGAATCCGCCCATTGCTCGCGGTGTTGAGTCCCCGTGTTCGGTGGTTGGCATCCAGGTCATGGCGGATTCGGTCAACCCTGGCCACCCTTGGCAGCAAGTGCGCTTGAAGTTGCCGGGGCATGCTGTTGAAGCCTTCTTTCGGAGCATGACTCAGAGGCTCGGTGATGATCCCTTGGTCATCGCGTTACGGGCAGCGTGGGCTGGGTACAACAAGGCTCGGAACCTCAGAGCGGATTGTTTGCGTCAGCAGATGGTGTATCGCTGTTGGGAGTGGTGCGTTGAACGTTCCGACAAGCCTCGTGAAGCGCCTACCGAGGTTTTGTTGGAGCCCAGCTATCTCCAATACTCGTTCTAGGTGATCGAGTGGGGACCGACGTCCCTGGATTGGATCGGCGAGCTCGCAACTCTGGATGCTCGTCAACTATGGCGGAACTGTTGGGTGGACGCACCCTCCAGTCACCCATTCAACACGACTTCCGCGCCGTGCAACTCTCCGGTACTGCTGTTCGTACATCGTGGCATGACCGAGGCGGAGGTGATATCGGGTATCATGGTGGATTCATCCTTGGCCCCAAGATCGATCGTGGCTCCGTGGGTCGCTCATGCTTTGATTGCTGCTGCTCCATGACCAGCCGACGATGAGGAGAAGGATGAAGGCCAAACTGAGGACTCGGCTGCTCCCCTGCTACTCCAACGCCAACCGGCGGGTCCGTGTCTGGCCAGACATCGAACCTGGATGTGTTGGCCGACCGTGCTTCCTCCGCCGACGTCTAGACCTCGGTCCTGTGCTGTCGTGCTTCGTAGTTCATTCCTTTTGCTATTCTCACACTGTCCGAGTTTTGTAGTTCGTTGCGGGTGTAGCTCAGGTTCCAGAAATTCCCCTTAATCCAAATCCACTTCGAGTTCTTTCACATCATATACACATATACAAATTATAATGCAGTAGTCGTCTTCGTCTGACATTGCGGGCTGTATAACCCCGCAGCCAGTTCCATTCGTCATTCTCATCATCCAACCGAGCCTTCCAGAAATTCCAGTCATCTGTCGGTCGGTGACTTCCATTCTGGTACATCCTCAGTTTTCATCTGTCTCAACGGGCGGTACCAACCCCGTAGGCAGTTTAATATTCGGCAGTGTTCAGAGCTAGTCCTCGTCGGCCACCTGAACCATCTGGAGACGTCGTTCGCTGCGCTGGGTTCGCCGATAGTCGTAGAGCAACCCTCCTCATAACAAATTCGATGCTTGTTCCCAGGTAGGCTCGTCAAAGCCGACCCACTTCACCTGGAGCTCTCTGACAGCGCGGTTGGTGCTCGTCGTTAACGGTTAGCGCTCATCCAAAATAGCCTCCACTTCATATTCACCCTCTACTCGGTCGGGTTCCCAGCTATCTTCCGGTAACAGTTCCTCATCGAAGTCGGTTCTTGAATCCTCGGTCACCCCCGTCACCAATCGACCCCTCGGTCGGTCGCCATACTCATTCACCGCCTTGATCCGTGATAGATGCACGCAGCACTGGGTAGAACCGATAACCACTTCCATCCGGCAGCTCAACTCTTCAACCTTCTTCTTGACCCGGAATGGCCCGTGCCATCGGTGCGCTAACTTCTTGGTCAATCCTTGGTTTCATGCGTTCCATGTAGAGCCACACCCTGCTCCCAGGCTTGAATAGAGACCTCGGCGCTTCTTCAGTAGATTCGGGAGATGACCCAGTTTCTTCCTGCCCGGTGTCCGAGGCTCCGTTCCCGTCGGTTTCCGTCGTTGTCCCCTGCATTTCGACCTCCAATGGTACCTCTGACCCGTCGCGATTCGGTGCTACTATGTTCTCGCTGTCACTCGCTGGAATCCTCGGTACTGCTGATGCTTCACGTCTGTTAAGCGACTGGTTGTGTTCGCGGGCTCTCCGAGCGTTCTCGACCTTCTGGTACTCCATCGCCATTTTCCATGCGATTTCTTGTTGCCGGTTCACTTCTTGGCGCCATGCTAGTGCATCGGTTTGCTCTCTGGATCCTTGTTTTAGCGACGACGACATTGCTCGCAGCGTAGACCGAGCATCCCACCCATGAACGAGGTAGAACGGAGTATCCTTCCGAGTGCCGTCCTGAGAGTTGTTGATAGCGAAGACAAGTCGTTCGGCGATCTCGTACCAGTCTTGTTGCGACGGGTCTTCCGCATACACTCGCGCTGACTGCATGAATGTCTTGACTGATCGTTCCTGCTGCCCATTGGCTTGCGGACGATAACTCAACGTGGCCTCCGACCGAGATTGCATCATTTCAGCAAATGCCTAGAAAACCTCGCTCGTGAACCGAGGGTCTCGGTCATGACGGATCATCGAGGACGCACCGAACCTTCGGTAGACACACTCTTCGAACGCCGGAGCGACTCTTAATGCGGTAGTATCTGACATGGCTTTCGCCATAATGAATCCCGTGAACGAGCATTGAAACAGTAGCAGTGCGGTATTTCCTCGCCGAGACTTCGGCAATGGTATGACAAAGTCCATCGACACCAGCTGGAATGGTCTCTCGACTAGTACATTCCCAGGAGAGTACCCTCTGAGCTGCGGTCGACTTTTGCTTGATATACATGATGGGCAGGACCGCACATGCCGCTCAACTTCCGCGTACAGTCCGATCCAATAATAATCCATTTTCGCTCGGTGGTATATTCGACCGATGCCTTGGCGACCACCCTCTAACGAGTCGTGGCAGCTCTGTAATACCTCCTGAATCATCGTTGTGGGTACCACCAGGCGCATCTTGGTCTTCTCTCGGTTTTCTTTACCTCACCAACGGCTCGCTCCGATGATATACAGCACACCGCCTTCGCGTAGCGCAAACTTGTCGGCCATTTTCCATGCATCTCTCGCTGCACTGTAACTCAGGCTAGCTTCCTCGCCTCGGAGAACGGCCTTGAGGTTTGCCCACCTCAGCTCCTCGTCCTGGGCAGCGGAAATCCTCCGCCTTCGTTCTTCTTGAATGGTTACAGGGTCGACGTCGTTTGCATTTGGTGCTCTGACTCTTGCCTCCGTCATTGGTAGCTCGGTTTCCGCTTCGTTCTGAGTCTCTGAGGCTACCTCATCCGCTTCGTCTCGTCGTGTTGTGTCATCCTGGCCCATCACCGAGGGCTCGTTCGCAAACCAGACACGCTTCTTCTGTGCTCTCGCTTGTCTACGGGTCGTGACGGTTATGTAATCCGGCACATTCGTCACAAAATCGAAAAACGATTTGTTACAGGGTGCTTGGCGGGCCACACGAGTCTGGGCTAGGTTGACCGACGCTCTCGTCGGTGGCTGCTTCACCGAGTGTTGGCGTGGCGATCTCCGGTGAAGGCTCGTAGATGACTTCGTCGATTCGGGTGAGCTCGATTAACTCCATTTTCCTGGTTTCGGCTGAAACCACGCTGGACTGTTTGCTGTTGAGAGCTTCTGTAGCTAACGGGTGCATTGAACACTCGGATCACATAGAGATACTTCACCGACCGAAGCTTGGCTATGAGTTCTCGGTGGTGGTTGAGTTGGGACATGAGAGTTTCCTTCCGACAAGCCATCACCTCTAGGGACTGCTGGATTGCGAGTCTTGAGTCTCCCACCACCATTAAATCCTTGGTGCCGTGCTCCAGCGCGGCCAAGACAACATTGTTCATGCCGGCGTACTCGGCGAGGTTTACTGTGGTAGTCTCGAGATAAGCACCCGCAGCCGTCACTACCGTCCATTCCGGTAATTTCCATAATATCCAGGAGCAACTGCCATACCCGCCATTCTTCTCCGTCTTGGCTGAGCCATCAAAGGACATCACCAAGCCATTGTAAGTCCTCGGTAGGCATGCATACAGCACATCTGGATCCATTCGAACGGTTGGAGACCCTCTTGACGGTGGTGTCACCGGGGCTAACGAGTCTTCGAGCTCGACGAAGCTTGTAAGCCCCGCTTGTAGTAGCTGAGCAAAAGCACAATCGCGTTCCTTGACTCGGTTGACCTTCAGGTGCCACGGGGACAACATGACTGCGAAGTGGGTCGTACGACCGAACAATGTCTCGTGCAACCCTGGAAGCTGACTTCTAGCGTCTCGCTGACAACAGTTTCAACTCGGAGCACGTGTTACGCGATCACATCTAGGGTTTAGATGCTGACTTGCATTCTACACACCAACGGATCAGGGACCTTAACGCACTGCTCAGGACACCTCATTCGACGTGGCCAAGCTCATGACATTCCTGAACGAGGGTTCCAACGAAGTTCGCACCAATTGGCCTCGACTGTGTAGGTTGTTCAAGCACTTGAAAGGGACCGATCCGCCAGCTTCCTGGAGGACATGGATTCAAGTGGGCGCCGCAGACAAATCGTACAGGATGATTCCGGCGTATCCTGGTCCGGCACCCCCAGACAGTGATGCTGATGAAGACGACGATGAAGAAGAAGACGAGGGTAAAACATAGGAGCAACCACCTGTCGCACAAGTGATTGACCTGCGTGGTAGCAGTTCCCCGTCCAAGTTTACAGCTCAACGACCTTCCAACAAGTAAAAATATCTGGTCAGGGATCCTCGTCCACATCCAAATCGACACGCACTCGGTCGCTCAAAGAGTTGCAGTTGCGACCATCGAATCCCAAGGAGGCACGTGCCGGCACACGCCCTGCTGACAGGTTCCTGAACGTTTCCGTCGACGAGGCCTGCAAGATTCTCCCAGAATTCGTCGCATGGCAAGACCTTCGTCGACGTACAGTTGGCAATGCAGACCGGTATTGGTTGCGAGAACGCGCTGCAGTGGGTGGGTGAAGACAAGATCACCCATACTTTGTTTCACTGGACTCCACGCGTCCACAACTTGACCAGCATGATGTACTGGCATCGGGTGGACAGAACACCCTGGGAGCGGCACGTTCCTGGCGATTATTTTCGAATCGCCGAAGTCGTCTTGGATACAATCCTCAAAGAATATAATGTACCTCGTCGATGGCCTGCCGTGGTGGAGCATACGGTGGAAATGTTTTCTTCAACGTCCGAGGAGAAGGACGAAGATGACGACGAGGATTATGACGATCAAGCCGAACGCGTCGGGATTAAGTTGCTCAAGGCTGCGTCTCCGAAGAAATCATTGACGACGTGGGAGACGCCCCTACACCTCGACGCAAGTCTAAGACTAAGCGTGTGCGTTCCTTGTCGGGCAGCACCTCTGGTTGAGACACAAAGTCGCCTTCCAATACGCACCGACCACGCTATCACCAAGGAAACGTCCCCGGCAGTCACCTTAGAAGTCAACTTCGTCCAAGAAATCGACATCCGACCACGCCATCACCAAGGAAACGTCCCCGGCAGTCACCTTAGAAGTCAACTTCGTCCAAGAAATCGACATCCGACCACGCCATCACCAAGGAAACGTCCCCGGTAGTCACCTTAGAAGTCAAGTTCGTCCAAGAAATCGGCATCCAAGAGACACATTTCTAGGGCTGCGATTCTCCGGTCCCAATCACCATTAGCTCGCATCAAGTTTGAAGATATAACGACTACTGAATTGGCTACCGTGGAAACCCCAGGCCCGGGTGTCGCGTCTTGGCACATTCGTGGTGTGCTTGCACACCGGTCGCTCAAGAAAAATGGTCACGTTTAGTAGACTCCGTGCTTTCCAGATTACGCGTCCCAGAAGATTGAGACGTCCATACTGTCCGAGCGTTGGAATCTCACTGAATACTTGGACCTAAGTGATCAAAAACCTTGGAAAACTATGTGGGGTGAACGTGTCAAGGTGTTTTATTTTCATCGACGTTCTGCATTGACCGCCAAGCAGATTGCACTTCTGGACGAATATCTCAGTTTTGTTGAGGAAAGCGCTCGCGCCTTCTGGGAAGTCCTGCACTGGCTCATCATGAAAACCGAAGGGGTCGCGGATGATGATAACGACCAAGACGACAGCCTCTACACCATGGCTGCCCACCTTGTCAAAGAGCGTTGTCGGCGTCATGAGTTGCTTGGGCGATCAATGGAGAAACGAAAGAAAAATCTCATCGACAAGGGCTTTCCAGCGTCGACCTTTCAAGAGCCGGGAATCTGGACGTACACGGTCATGATGTCTTACTGGCTCCTGATGGATCCCAGCACGACCAAGCCTGACGGGTTCCGCCATACTCTGATGGACCCATTGGAGATAATCGAGCGTGTCGAGTCTTAAGCCCGCTGGATGAGGATCCAGAACGCGCCGAGCTTAAACGTACCCAATGGTTCTGTGTCTTAGTGTATGTCGGACCAGAGCTGAGGAGAAGAAAACAGAGGTGGAGAAGCGCCTTAGCCGAAATTTGCAAAGTCGTACCCTTCGTGCTAGCGTCGGGCAAATTCCCGGTTGTTTGAGTAGCGTATCGCTGGGTGGGGTGTGGTCCAAGTAAGTTAGGAACTTAAAAGCGTGCTTCTCAGGCGCAGTGCGGATTCTCCTCGCTCTGCGTCGCTCTTTCTCTGACGTCTCACTCGTGCGTGACGACATCCTCTCCTCGTTGACCTCGGGCGTGCGGCGTTATCGGGTCGGCGTTTCCTCGGTTGTGCACGGCAGTGCGTTCTTCGTCTTCGGCGCCGGGTTATCAGCAACGCCTGGACGGTATCATTTAATGTGTCCCTCCTATTGGGCACGGGATGTTGGGGGTTGAGTACACCGATCCAGCAGCGGACGACGGGGCCGGTTATCCTGGGGCTCTTCTCGGTCGAGGCTGCTGCCTCTTGGGACGAACGAAATCCACTTGCGTATCACAAAGTGAATTCGGGACTGAGCCTTATGTTGTCCTATCATATCAATGCCTTCCTCGCCACTCGTTGGCCTTCTGGCTTTCTTCCTATCACTTCCAGCCCTGCTTACCCATCATCGTTGTCCTGAGATGCCCTGATCGCGTGACCCTGTTGCCACATCGGGGTCAGTCGGGTTGCTTGATCGGGGTCTTCTGAGTTGCTAGATCGGGGTCCGTCGAGTTGCCAGATCGGGGTCCGTCAGTCGGGGTTGTAGATCGGGGCGTAAACATTGCCTCCGATCGAGGTTCCCCATGTCGCAGGCCTTGTCCCGCGGTTGTATGCAAACGGGGCAGGAATCCGACTTCGTCTTTCCTGCAGAAAATTCTGTTTCCCGTCGCTCCGTGTCGACATACATCAATCGGTCTGCTCGACTTCGTCGTTCTCCGGCACTCCGCTTCTCGACGGCATTCAGCGTTGTGCCGCATTCCGACGGCCGCTTCTCCACACAGATAACCAACAATGCATGACTACTATTATTCAAGATGACCCTGGCAACCTTGACCGTGGAGACCCTGAAAAGACTCGTACAGGAAACCCTGGAAGTACTGTTGAACGAAGACTCCGTCCAGGAGAGCGATACGGTTGGTGGGAGAATCATGAAGCAGGGGACAGTCATGGGATTGCGATGGTACATGGAGCAGTGGATAACTGCCGGACGAAGATCTTGCTGGACACTGGAGCGTCTGTAAGTATGGTTCGTTTGGACCTAGCGCGGATCAACCTGCAATTGGTTATAGGCAACCCGATCAAGGTGACCGGGTTAGGTGGAGTCCCAACGTACATCACTACGAGTGTGAAGATCAAGATTACTCTTGGTCCCAGAGTGTATGTGGCGAATATTGGTGAAGGTGCGGAAGTCCAGTTTGGCATCAATTTCATGAATGCTGCTGGAGTGCGATTGAGTGTGCGAGAAGGTCTCGTCCAACTGCCCGATGAGAAATGTGACGCCCAAGGCTGTGGATACGAGTACTCAAACGAATCCCATCCAGAAAGAGGAAGCTGAAGCAGTGTTGGAAGTGATGACAGTTGACGTTCACACTGAGACGGGAGAGGAAGTCGACCCGGAACCTGGACCCAAGCGTTCAGAAGTACGGGGCGTCCAGGACGACAATTCTGAATGTGATGCTGATGAACCGGATTGTCCAAGTCAAGCGATGATTGATACACCCGTACATAAACTGGAGCATGAATATGTTCGCGTTATGCAGGTGAACTTGGAAGATCTAGACTTGGAACCTGCCGTATAAATTCGTGAGGGGAGCGAGCTGATGTCGTCATTACGCGACGCACTGGCACTTCTTCCTGAGCTAGCAGACCTCAGCCCCAAGTGTGACATTACGAAAGAAGACGTTAGTGCCCCCGGACGAACGACTCTCGACCAAGAACGCAAGATGAGGACCATTCTGGAACGGCATCGCAAGATATTCTTGGGCGATGGTAATGCAGCTCCCGCTCCGGCAAGGGGCGTGGTGTGTGACTAGACGTAGGCAACGCACAGCCTGTTGCCCAACGCGCCCGGTCCATCGGTCCACACTTGATGATGAAGGTGTATGAGTTGCTCAAGAGATTGTTGGAGACTAAGTTGATCGAGATTCATCATGGGCTTCCCCGATCGTGATTGTTCTGAAGAAAAACGGAATTGACACCCGGATGTGCATTGACTACCGTGTAGTCAACGGCTTCATCCGACTGTCGAACTATCCGCTTCCGCTAATTGACGACTTACTGATTGGGTGTGAGAGTGCCCTATTGTTCATGAGTTTGGATATGGCGAGTGGTTTCTGGACGATCAAGATGACGGAACGTGCCAAGTTAATTTCAGCTTTTGTATGTCCGTTTGGACATTTCCAATGGGTTCGTATGCCTTTTAGAACCAAGAACACTAAACGGATTTACCAAGCAGTTATCAACAACTGTCTTTGGGGTTTCGTTCGGCTCCCTCGAGAGGACGAAGACCTGGTAGACCCCGAGGTGTTGGAGTTTCTTGGATTAGATCTGGTAGAGCAACGTAAGCCTGAATGTGAGGAGTCCAGGAATGCAGTTCCGATTTTGACTGATCAGATGATGGTGTTTAAGCGGAAAATTCCGACGCCATCCAAGTTGGGACCCATTCTTGGAAGAAGTTCTTATATCGACGAAATCGCTCATGTGGCGCCCACCTGCTCGGTAAGTTAACGATCAGGTAGAGCCCATGGGTCCGATCGAGTATTAGATAGAACGGTGGAGGAGCATCCAAGTGCACCAGGAAAGCGACCCGTTCTTGAGGGACGTCAAGTTTGATCATTTCCCGTCCACAACTCAATACGTTTTCAAAGAAGGCGGGTTTGCTCGCCCTGGATTCAAGAGGAATTATCTATCACTTGAGAGAATCCACTAAAGGGCGCCCACGCGATATGAAAGATGAACCAAGACAAATCGTTCCTGCGTCAATCCAAGAAGATATGCTCCATTCTGCCCATGAAGACCTCAAAGGAGGGCATCAATCGAACACACGAGAAATTGCGCACGGAATTCTATTGAGCTGGTATATTCGCTGACGTTCAGCGTTTCGTTAGAGAGTGTGGATTGTGCAAGGGGCGAGGGCGTCCGCCTAAGACTGGACCATCACCTGGGACCATTGAGTCTAGACGGCCGTTTGAGGTTGTCTCGGTTTTGTTACTTACATGCCCCAATCTGATTTTGTTACTCTTTCAGGATGCTTCTCCGATTTCGTAATGTGCAAGCCGATGAACTCCATCATATCGCAAGAAGTCGCTGAAGCTTACGAAGAATGTGCATTTCGACGTTTCGATGCGAGCTCGATGTTACGCCACGACCAGGATCCAAGATTTATGAGTGAAGTGTTCACGCGCTTTCGAGAACCCCTGGGCAGCAAACAACGAGCGCCTCTAGCCTACCGTCCTCAAGCGAACGGTCAACAGAAAAGCTCCGGCCAGACTGTCATGCGCAGCGTCCGAGATTACGTTGCCGAGGCAGACCAGAGCGACTGGGATGCTGAGAGACTGGTGTCTGCCTTGAATACCTCGTTTGATGCGACCAGACTCCGTTCTATTTGGTTCATCAATGGGACGTACAAGGGAATGTATTCGCCATGCTAGGTCCAAAACCGTCAAGTGTTCCTGAACGCACGGCCTATGAGTACTTCATCGTGATTTTACGTGCACCCAGGCCTGCGCGACGATTCTTCAGAAGAAGGATAAACGTGATCGAGAAGAAGAACAGAAGCGGAAATGGCGGGAATTGTCAGATCGGACCGAGGCAGGTTTTAAAATTTGAGACTCAGTCTGGTTATATATTCCTAGAGCACAGACTGGACTGAGTCGGAAACTAGCTCACCTGTGGCATGGGCGTTCAGGATTGCATAGATTCTTGACGACTTCAGAGCGAAGCTCAAGATCAAGGACACGGGTTACTGTGTCAACCCTTGATTCGCATCAGTCGCCTAAAGTCCCGAGCCCTATATCCTTGGCGTCCAACCATCCAAGTCGACATTTCTGATCATGACGATTTTGACGCAGCATTACTACCCGAGGATAGCTGGGAGGCTGACAACCTGAGCGACGAATACGAGGTCGAAGAAATCCGGGACCTGCGTTGGATTAAACGTCCACGTACTGCCAAACGCGTCCAGGAATACCTTGTGAAATGGAAAAGGTTATGAAGAACTTTAGTGGGTCCCGGTCGCTCAATTAAACTGTGCCGCGATGTTGTATGAATTCAACCAAGGTGCGAGAGCTCGGGCGCGTTTTCTAGCAATGCAATCTGGAGACGACCATCCAAGAATCTAGCATTCCTGGATGTGAATTCCTGAATGTACCAGACCGTCGAAGTAAGTAAACCCGCGGAAGTTGAGTGTGAATTGTGATTGAAAGATGTGTCGACCAAGCCGGTGAAGTGAATCGATCCTGGGAGCGGTCAGTGTGTGAAGTGAGAAGTGATGTCGACTTAGGCGCGACTGGAAATATTATAATTGAAGATTTGTGGAATTTGATGATGATTAAAGTTGAGAATACTTCGAGGACTACGTGAAGACGATGAACATGGAGATGTAGGTGTATTACGTGGAATTGGATGCAGAGGGTGTTACACTACGATATGAAAGTGACATTAGCAAACGTCCAAAACCCTTCGTGGATGGCTATGCTAGAAGACTTCAGAGGAACGGCTCAATGATCGGATTGTCCCCATGTTCGCTTGCCGAAAGAAGCCGAGCTTTGAGGTCATCCGAGACGTGAGCAATTTGGCGCGTGTCAGTGTAATACTTGGCCCACTCTGTACGTCCTTCGTTTAATGGCGTCCCAGAACTGACTTCTTTATCCAAGAGTTTCTTCAGTACGCATGAAGGGATGTCTTTCAGCATGCCTTTGCGAGCGATGCCCTTGATGGCTTCAAATGCTTCGTGGTCTGCGCATGGTCCCTCATGAAATTTTCCACAGTTGCTACACGGTCGATAACGACAGGATGGCATAGGATAGAATAGTATAGAGATAAGCGCTCGCAGAGCGTAACAAACAGAGCAGATTTTCCTCCCGATCGCGAGAGTCAAGTCCGGTTACGGTAAGTGTCCGTAGCGTCTGATCCCGCTTGATCGCCAGGATTATGCCTGCCGGTGGACACGTGGGATGTAAACACCAAGTGTTCATCCGCCCGGCAAGTCCAAGAAGATAGATTGTGTAATTGATTTGCTGCGTGTGCAGAGAACGAGAAAGCTCGTTCGACCGAGGGAGTGCTACCGAAGCCTCCTTCCTACCTACCTGTCGGAGCTTTGCCCCAGCACCCTCGCTTACCGGCTAAGAAAAGGACCCTTCCTTATGAGGGCCAGCGAGGATTATTTGTGGTGCGTGTATTACAGACTAGCCGTGCTCATGGCTAGTGCTGTGGAGAGGATTGGTTGTCCTACCGACAAGTCGGAGTACTCATGGTCAGACCAACCCGGTGCTGGGGCTGAACCAAGGCCTGCAGGTCAAGACTTTGCCCGATATTCACCTCGTCTTTGCGGACGACGTGTGTTGTGGGTGGGAAAACTAGCAGGGCATAATTATGGTGTGTTCCTACACGACAATGGGTGCCGCTACCCAGGATTGGTGTGACCTTCTGTGTGTTGTGGCTTGTTTGCAGGCAACCAAGTTACGAGCAAAAGATAAGTGTGAGAAAGAAGAAAATGGCGAAAGAATCGACAGCGGTACCAGCTACTCCATGGCGAGCCTTCGGGTTTGCCGCCGGTACGGCAGGCATCGCCGAGCGCTCGGTCAGTTTCAAGAACTCAGCGGACGATGTCGACGCCAATGACGACTATGATTACCTGAAGAAAAAAGTGAATGAGCCAGTGATGGTGACGCCCGATTCCCCGGAAGGCGCGATGCTAACGGTGACAGGTAGTGGAGTACTGCGGTCGCTGACGCGGAACCTCGCGGATGAGCTGGCCGACGTCGCAGGACCCGAGCCAGCATATGCAGAAGATGATGATGAAGAGCGGGTGTCCGCGAGGACGAAGACAACCTCGGTCCCGACGCGTAGAAACCGCCCGCCGATCAATGGTGACACTCCAATTGCGAACAAGGTCCTCGGCCGATGTCTCAAGAAGGTGAGGACGGACAGTGCCTGGATACAGATGTTCACGCCGAAACATGTTCGTCAGGCTGTCGGGGAAGACATAAGCAACGTGATTGCGTGGTCGGTGAACTGAACGAGCTCTTGCCAAGTGGCCGATGACACAGTTTCTCTTCTGATGGCGATGGCCTTGGAAGCTCAGACGTACGCATCTGACGCTGCGCTGAGAGACTGGTCAGCATTGGACGCCGGAGCTGACCTCCAGAAATGAAGAAGAAGCTGCGCATATCATTTGGTGCCAGTCGTACCAAAAGGCCGCCCGTTGCGAGCCGAGCTATAGAGGTGGTAGACCCGGCGACTGTTCCGTTGCTCCAAGTCACCCAAGAAACGAGAACACACCTACGCGGATAGATGATAGTCGGGGAGCATTTGCAACCTCGACCGAGCGCTCCCCGTACTTCCAGAACTCGCACATGGGGATACCTCGCTCCGCTAACCGTACGGCACGTATTGCACGTGAGGCTGAGGTCTCAAGTCCACCACGGAATTCGAAACGCGGATCCGGACGACGTCCTGGTTGGAGACTGTTTGGTAACGATGACTCATCGGATGATGGGCGTAATCTGCTGGATTCGGACGGAGAAGTTAATGACGTGGCTGCAGAGTTTGCGCGACAAATGGGTAAAGCCAGCGATATGATCAGCATGGAGTCGACGCGCACCGACCTCTCGCTCAAATCAAGCAATACTTCGGACTCCGCGACAAGCAGAGAACTCAATGCAGTGGATCCGAGCGTCTGTGTACGAGATAAAGGAACGCATACCCCACCGAACGAGTGGTGTATGGCGTTCGAGCTGAGTCTACGACACGGAGCCCTTCACTGGTACCGTCAACTCCCAAATAAGACTCGACGTGATTGACAGCTCCTCAACGCGGAGTTCATGAGGTACTACTGTTCGCAGTACAACGAGTCGGCTAAGACTCGGTATTACTCGGCGGGTTGCAAAGACAAGGAGTACATTTGCGACTATCTGAACCGACTTAATGACTATGCCCGGAATCCGGTGTCTGATTTAGCTACGGCGTCCGACGTTTCCTCAAGCTTGACGTTCGTATTTCCAGGTAATTAGAGGATAGATGTTTATGATGAGTGTATGGAATCAGTATTGATGATTGCACGTGCCATTGCCCGCCACCCACTTCTTGCTCCTTCTACAATTTCCCCGTTGGCGCGAAAATGTCCGGATTTCAAACTCGTAGGCGTAAACTGCGCCGAGACAGCTAGAAATCGAAGCCCTCTACCGGGTAACCAATGATTACACGTGCCTGGGTTTGATGGTCTATTTGGACCGCATCGACTTGGGTAAGTACGCGTTGCCTGTAGGGGTCAATTACTCGTTTAACGCATGGTGCTTTATCAGAGGAGCTGGCTAAACAAGCGGCTGCGAAAGCTAAATCAAAAGCATCTACCGATAATGCGCTAACTGCTCAAGACGGACCAACGCTTTCGGGAACGTGGAACTTAAGATAAATGCAGTTTATTGTGTCTGGGCACGTTTTCTGACTAACTCTATTGTGTCTGTTACAGTACTGAATGTACCGGAACGTCCGGGCGATACTGAGAGGCTGATATCAACGACGCTCTATGTGGCAGATAAAGACTTGAGTGATGAATCAGCTTCTCACCGACGGTGCTTAGTCACTGACTTTGATGCTACAGATGCAGATGATGACGACTACGTCAACGCCGATGAATCTGAAATCTATGCATGTAAACCGACCTGTTATGAAAGTGAAGACATCATGAATCTGAAATATATGTGAACCCACCAGTTATGAAACAGAAGCCATCATCAACGTATTTATTGTGAGGACTGGCTACAACTAACAACATTTTTCTGCGGCGAGTGCAAGTTAAAAATGACGTCGAGCCTTCCCTGGTTGCTCGTGGGTTTCTCTGCAACACGGTAAAGCATTCTAGTAACGGTTTATCAGCTTCTTGGTTCGAGATCTGGTACAATCATTAGAAAAACGGCACGTTGGTTCCTCAGTCGCACAGGAAACGCAAGATTTGCTCGCGAAAGCCTAAGCAACCTACAGGTGGGGTCGATGGCGACGGCGATTCCTTCGGCTAGTCCAGCAAGGAAGCCGTAAGCGACAGTTCGTCCCAGCGCAAGGTAATGATGACGATAATTAGTTGGCATCCGGCTTAATTTTTGTTCTTGAGTCAAATATACTGCTGCATTGCTGCATTGTCAGATGGTTTGAATATCTAAATATCGGCAATTGATACACCGTCTTGGTCTTTGCGCCCAACAGACACAAAAAGACACAATCATGTTTTCCAAGGACACATATATATGTACATGTACCTGAGGTGGACACGATAATTCATCGTGGGTTAGGTGCATGAACCGGCCTTTTGATCCAGAACTACAGAATTACTAGTTCTCTGGATTTTATATCCAGAGTCTACCAGGGATTGCAGCAAGGTCTGAATCCTTGCATTTCTGATACCTTTCGTAATACGATGTGGATACTTCAGCAAAAAACTTTAACACCCAGCTATATTTGATAGCCGGATCGATTTTTATTTTATTTGTGGCGGTTGACCCATCCGCAAAAGATTACGACAAAACACCTCTATGATATGATATTAACTGCAGCAGATGATTTATCCAGACCGTTCGAGCAACATTATGGATGATTTTTCTTCGAGCAACACATTACTATAATATCGAGCACCGTTTACTACAGTGGCGATGAAGTTAGGATTCATTCAACACTCCTTCAACTAACATTTTGTTAATACTTCGAGGTACAATTTATTTTTGCCTTTATATGCGTATCGTTCCTATCAGTATCTCCCAATCAATACAATCCAAAAATGGCGAACATGAATATGAAGTGAATTTTGCACGACAAATTCGAATCCATTTTTCTAAAACACTCACATTGAAACTTAGTTTGCTGAGCTCAAAAGTAAAATCCAGAGCTGTTCCGTGCGAAGTCGCAGTAAGATGGGACCTCACGCGATGACACTCCAACGAGCATAGTTGCACCACCGAGAAATAGCATATTAGACCGTCGTAGTCTTCTTACGCAGACGGCGAGCAGGGGCTTTGCACTTCGTCTCCGCCATGGGAGCTTCGGTCTCAGTTGACGGTGCGTCGGTCGCCAGAGTCGTGGCAACGGGAGCTTCAGTCGCTGACGTCTGCGTTTCAGTCACTGGGGTCTCCGTCACCTGTGTTTCAGTCGCTGGGCCTTCCGTCGTTTCCGTTCCAGCCGACTGTGTCTCTGGGGCTTCTGTTGTCTCCGTTGAGGAGGCTTCCGATCCTGCTTCAGTCGACGAGTCATCAGTCTGCGTTGTCGATCCGCTTCCAGTCAGAGGAACGCAGTTGACTGGCAAAGACCAACAACCAGGCATTAGAAATAACTAGGATACAGCATCCCTCCAATGAATAACAACGTACTATACGCCTGCCACTGCGCGTTCTGGAAAGCCAGCCAGTAAATGGTAAAGGTGCAGTCCCCATTACACGACGAGTAGTCGATGGGCATGTCCGACGTGACAGTTGATCCGACGTCACCGCCAGGGTAGTCGTCCTCGCAGTTATCTCCGTGGAGCACCATTTTGTCATCAATGTAGATTTCGCACGGACCCGCATGCGTGAAACCACCGCCGCCATTTCCAAGCCACTTTGCCTTTCCGTCGGTAGGAATGGCCTGAGGGGAAGCACTTCCATCAGTCTCGCCACACTTCTTGTCTTCTCCGGCCATGTCCAGAACGACGTCACGCACGCTCATCTTCTTCTCCGCAGCCATGGTCTTGAACAAGCCGCATTGATCACCCCCGATCCGATATCCCAGTAATTGTCGACCAGAACAACCCACCCAGGATTTGCACTTCCACTTGTCCAGCTTGGTTTGGGCTCTTCGAGGTATCCGTGAGCGTCGGTAGATGAGGCGAAAGCGGCCAGGGCGATAGCGGAGGAAAAGCGAGTCCAGCGAGCATCGGCTTTCGTAGTCGGGGTTTGCGGGGTATATTGAAACTCGAGAAATGAAAATGAGAACGCACCAACGTTTTCAGAGGGCTCCACTCGAAGTCTTTACGCTATCGGTATGGCATCGATCAACGCGTTGGCGCGTTCATACAGAGACGTCGAATCCACAACAATGGAGCGACGAAATCGAATCATGTTCGAACAGTCATACCAACGTTCGTTATCACTTGAACCCTGCTGGTACTGCGGAAGATGGGCAATGACTGAATTTGCCTCGGACAACACAAAACACGAAAGCGACCACTCGAACAAGCCTTTTCATTATTTTGCGGGATTTCTCGGTGAGGAGATTCTTGCGGATGAACGCTGTCTGGTCCGTCCACTCCCGCATTCGTTGATGAACTGCCCACCATATTTTTTCAGTCCGGTGTTTCCCCGATGTGGACCTGACAGCAACAACTCCCTAAAGATGGGCATTCCCTCAATGTGGACCCATGTCAACCACAGCATTGATTTCGTTGGATCAGGATTTTAACCCCCAGCCTGAGGTTGCGCCTATTCCCCTAAGCCCTATTCACGATAGTATTTATCGGATATATGGGCATCCATACTTTACTTATTAATAATTAATAATTAAGCTAATGATGCGGAGGCCAACTTCAAAGTCATTGAATGCATTGAAAAAACAGAACAGATTTATATTTTTGGACCATCAATTCTAACTATGAGGTTGAGCTTTATCATTCCTAGCTCATGATTTCGTCAGATCCTTTGCCAGTTTTCTGAATTTTTTTGGTGTTTCTTGCAACATCTCATTCTACAACATCTATTATTATTATAATACATGGATAATACTTCGAAGCACCTACAACACCGATCATAGTCCAGGTGTGTCATCGTTTTATTTTATGACCTTGAAGTATCACTGTATGAGCTGCTTGCGCAGACCTAGGAAACGATGTTTCAAAGGCGTAGCACGAATCCAGAACAGAAAATACCCCCAAACGAATGCCCATGTAAAACATGCGTCTACGAAGTAACTGTGGTGCAAAGTTGCTCGGAAGCTGAGTTGCGCCAAAGCCAATGAGGCATTCCATTGGGAACTCCCATCGTAGCTGGTAGAAGTGCCGCCGTTTGGTCGGCGATTCTGTCGCGGTGTGATGAAGGATGGCGTGGGGTTATACAGCACGTTTGCAGACGCTTTGTCTCTGTTTTGGAGACCTTCTGGGAAGGGATCCAGGAGAGCCTTACCATTCACGTACAAAAGCTTAGGCGTGCCATCCTTTACCGGCATAAAGTGCGCCAAGCTGCCGCACAGAGAGTCGGGGTGGTTCTTCATGTCTTGATTCCGCGACGACTCAATCACACTTGGCCCCCATGGCGAGAAGAAATACTCTTGCTTTGCCAGCGCGTACGCGATCCAAAATGTCTCCTTATCTCCGAACGAGAAATCGCGTTCAAAGCGCTGCACCGTAATCAGCCAGAAGATCACCGACATAGCCTCACCTGACCGCGACTTGTCCACTGCCACCAAGGACGAGTCCTGCTCGTGCGATGCCTCTCCCTTGTACGCGTAGCTTTGTTCCAAATACTCGGGAATCTCCTCGCCTTCACTCAGTCCAAACGCAGCGTAGTTGAACTCGTTCAGCAGCGTCTTCAAATACGTCGAATTGTTCACCTCCTGGTTGAACCACTCCTTGCTCCACAGCACGCGGTCGTAGAAGAACGTTGTGCCCGTCCGCTTGTACCCCTCCGTCGTTCTCAATACCGCTGGATCGTTCAAGAAAACATCATCCACATCCATCAGCAGCACCTCGGTAATATCGGTGTGGTACATCGCCAGAGGTTTAAGCCACCAGCTCCGGAACTTCTGGGCCGTCTCGCGCGTGAGCATCTCGCGGTCCACGAGGTCCGAGCACATATCTACGATCTCCACTCTATCATCGGAGCTCAACAGCAAGGCTCGATTTTCATCGGACATCTCGTCGGGGAAGCAGTGATACACTTGAATCAGCTCGTGGTTCCCGAGACAGCGAAGGTCCCGGATCAAAGAGAGGCCCAGAGGCACAGCTGCGTTGTGCATACACATGACGACGCCCTTGTCCCTCGATACTGAGGCGTCGAATTGCGTCACCGTCGTCTT
Organism: Phytophthora hibernalis; assembly: GCA_012656075.1. Classification (NCBI taxonomy): domain Eukaryota; phylum Oomycota; class Peronosporomycetes; order Peronosporales; family Peronosporaceae; genus Phytophthora; species Phytophthora hibernalis. Next base: position 1,403,065 of record JAAKBF010000324.1, read on the forward strand.
CTGTTTGCGCTGGTGGATGCCGCCGGAGTTGGACCATTGGCGCGGGTGGCTCTTGTCCACAGAGCTGAAAACGCTGGACAAGGGGGTGGTGAACGTTACCACCACACAGCAGAGTACGAAAAGCCCCAGCGAGTAGTTCACTGCGCGGTTGCGATTCCGGTTTATAGGCGTAAACAAATCGGAGAACAGGCCTCGAGAGTCCTCACCGCGCCCGCCATGACGACCTAGCAGCGACCTGCTACCCATCATGAAGTGTCCAATTCCAATTGCAGACTGGTTCAGACCTTTGGGCTGCAGGGGGATGGACGTCAACATACAAGATATAAGATTAATCGCAGAGAAAGGTGTGCGAGGCGATAGTAGTCACGTCGCGACGAGTTACTTCTGTTTGAAGCGCTAGTAAATCAAGCCATTTGGGTCGGAGGAAGCTGTGCGGACTCCAGTTTACGGGTGATTTAGGTGTGACTTGCTAGGATACTAGAGCTGTAATAGTAGATAATTTCTCGATAATATAGACACACAGAGCACCTCTATACAGATCGTTAAACATTTAAACTCTCTAGATACTAAATTGACTGAAACAGACGAATACAATTATACACAAATCAAAATCCCTTTCATTTAAAAAGGCGAAAGAGAAGCGCCGTTTTTAGAGCGAACAACTGTACTGTGTAACGGCCCGATGGCCAGCGGCCGCTTTGCAGAGGCCATTCACCTTCTGCCTGTCCCCTGCTCACATTTCTTGCGCTGTCGTCGTCCTCCCGAGTGCAAATGGCCGTCGAGCCCAAGCTGAAGTTCAAGCAGGACCTGGAAACTGGAAATGTCCACCTCACAACGTCCACTTCGAAACCGTCCGAGATGGACCCTTCCTTGCGTCGTCGAGCGGGGCTCTTCCTACTGTACACCATTGCTACCGTCACCGCGGTGAGTTATTTGTTGTCGCTGCTGGTGACGCGCCCGCCGCTTTTCCGGGCACGAGGCGCCCAATTCGACAGCAGCGTGGAGAGGGACAAGGCCGTCGTACTCTGCATGCACGATGGAGTGGTGCCCATGGGACTCTCGCTGGTGCGCGAACTGCGCTGCATGGGCAACCACGAGCTCATCCAGGTGTACCACTGTTTCCCGGACGAACTGTGTGTCAAGTCGAGAGAGTTGCTGTTCGAAGCAGACTCGAGACTCGAGATCGTCGACGTGTGCTCGGACCTTGTCGAACGTGGCGCGCTGGACGAGGAGACGGCCAGGCACTTCCGCAGCTGGTGGATCAAACCTCTTGCTCTCTATCATACTGACTCCACAGAGGTCATGCTGCTGGATGTGGACGATATGTTCATGCGCGACCCGGCGGCGCTGCGCATGACCAAGGGATACGACCGAACGGGCACGACCTTCTTCTACGACCGAGTAATCCCGGGAGATCACTTTTTCAACCGGCAGACGGAGAACGGCTCCTCGTACCTGCTGAACCTGCTGCACAGATTTGACTATGCAAGCATTGGTGTGAGGGACGGCTTCGAACCGTCCGAGCGCTTGGTGCACTCCTTTGCGTATGAGGGCGAGACGGAACATGAGCAGGACTCGTCCGTGGTGGTCGTTGACAAAGCACGAGCTGGAAAGGCGATGGACGCGCTGTGGTGGCTCATTACCAAGGAGCGGTTTGAGAACTCCTTCTCTTACGGGGACAAGGAGGCTTTTTGGCTGGCGTTTGAACTAGCCAAGCAGGAATACTTCTTCTCTCCCTGGGGTGTGAGCGTCATCGACTCCTCCACGAACAACGACCTAGGGACCCACAATGATTCCTTGTGCGGCAGCATCGCTCATTTATGCCTGTCGAGGAAGAAGTTCCCGAGTTTTTATATGTCAACGGCAAGGCACTACTCGACCCGTTTGCAGAAGGACTCACGAGCCATCACACAGCCACGACTAACGTGCTGTACAACACCAACCCGACACACATTTCGCCGCGACAGAAGCGTTCTCCGAACGGCGAGACGAAGACAGGCTTCATAGACGGCTGGCCCAACGAGTGCCTTCGCGGCTTTGGTGCTACCCACTTCCTGATAATTTCGCACCACAGTTGCTACGTCGACGTATGTTCTACATGGGCACTAGGATGGCGGTCCCAGCGGCATTACGAGAATGCTACCCATTCAATGGGTGATCAATTGGCAATGGGGCAATTATATAGATTCGCATATTTACAAACAAATTTGGTTGATGATACTATCGTGGCGTTTATGGCGGCAAGGTAGAAATAAAAAACTATCATACGGCTTCGATGAAGCAGGACCATTTGCATAATGCAAATGGCGCAAATGCAAAAATTGCATTTGCGTCAATCCTCGACCAAACTATTTTTATAGTACATGTATTAAAATAACTGCGGCATCATATAATTTTGAAGGTTTGATAGGGACCTTGGTAAAGATAAACGTATATGTATTATTAATATACACATGATGTATACACAAGACATACAAACCAACAGGAGATATGTGACTTTGAATAACATTTTTTCATGTCGGTGACGTCTTTATCGCCTTGACTTGTATCCATATCCGAGCCTTGCAGAAACAGGTCATACAGCCCTCAATAGTTTAGTTTCATTTCTTATCGCCCTTCGTCAGATGCCGAAGACGACGAGATGAGTTCGAATCTCCGTTTTGAACCGGATTTCTCCACCACCTCTGAATTCTCTGCAAGAGGCCGTTGTTGTAGTACGTCGAGACGGTCACAGTTCCACCCGTGTTGCCGCTGGTGGGCGTCATCACTTTGCCCCCGGCTCCTCTTCGCACCCCTCCCTGCGATGGTGCCAGGACTAAGTCGCACTTCCTCTGTCGACGAGAGACCCGCCGACTCAGTGCGCAAATTTAAACTGGAGCCTTCGGTGAACAAGAAATTTGGAATGTTGTCGGCTGCCGTTGCGGTCACGGCAGTATCTTCGTTGTTGCTGGTATTATAGTAGCGATTCCGACGAAAGGAACGGCCATAGCGGCCACGGTCACCAACAGAACTTGAACCAGGCGCATATTTCTCGAGACTATCTCCATCGGAAAGACCTCAGGGACGCACTACAGCTCCAGTGGTCTTCGCCACCACCAGTCGTGGTCACCTTAATGCAGACCAAGTTCGGAGCGCTTGCACGGTGCCAAACGCCAAGAAAGCGTACAGAAGTTACATGATGGGTATCGCTACCTGGATTCGTAAGACCCAAGAAACGCCAGAGGAGTCAGCTGACGTTGGGTTTTGAGGGGATGGTAGCATCAACCTATCCGTATTTTCTCCGGCCCATTTTGAAGATTTTTTGCTGTATAAGATGAAGTTACCAGACGTGTCGTGAGAAGGTTTTGACAAGCTACTCGAAGAAAAATGCGTCGGGGCTCAAGTATTACTAGAGACACGCTTGGGGAAACAATTCGATCGCTGATACAGGAAGCTGGGCTGTGGTGAGAAGTGGCGACTGAACAGCAAGTAATGGCTACACAAATTCTCAGTAATACTGCATATTACTGGCCATCTGATGGTCGCTTCTACCGAATTCCTGACGGATTCATGTTCCCACAGCTCGGCGCATTGGGTGTGTGGCGTTTATGGTGGTTGGACACTCCGGCCGCAGGATTTCCACCGTTTCGAGCACGATATTGCTCCTTCAAACCGCAAGATGTACTCCGAATGGTCCGTTCGCGTGCGCCACATTATTGTCAGCGTGGAAACAGGCGCTGATATCTCCAAAATGCAGCGACCAGAGACGCAGGATGAAGCAGATCACCTCTACTAAAAAAACTAGCGATGCCAAATGTTCCACTGAAGCCGTCTGCGAACCCGCATAAGCTTCGCCCCGAGCGAGCTGTGACCACGTTGCGATGGATCCGCCAGGCTTTTCATGATGCAAACCCTGAAGCACGCTCTGCTCCATATCACCACAGGAAACGCAAGAAGCAGCAGTAAGAAACTACATATAATACGAACAAGACATACTCGCGGGCTGATGGCTGCACTTACCGTTGGCGAATTCGCTTGTGTTGGCATGGTTGAGATTGCTGTCGATTCTATCCTATTTTGTCCAATTACAATGTGTTACTTTACTGTCTGACAACTTGGTTACGGAATTTCGACAATAGTCAATGTATGATACATGTACACAGATATTAATACATGTGTACTGTAAAACACGGATCGAGTGATGCACTCGTAAAACGTAGACATCAAGTATAAAAACATAAACGAGTCGCATCGGTAAAATTCGTTGGTATACTTTTCGCTAATGATTCGTTGTTTATTGGTACAGAATGTTGCACTGGATACGTGTGTAGTTCTGGATCCGTGTTTTACGGTACAGTTCTTCGCATTTACAATCCTATTGACTGGGTCAGCTCCATTACTAATATTAATTAATATCGCCCGGGCCTACATGTACAGCGACACCGTAACTAAAGTATGTAGTGTACAGAAAATCCCGAAAAATACGCCAGCACTGACCAGTATTCTCCATAGTAAGCCGGGGTCTACCAAAAATACGCCAACTGAAAAGAAAATAGCTGAATGGTCAAAAGTAACGCCCGAGTCTTAGAAAATGGTCGATATTGTGTAAAAAGACGGCCAATCCATTAGAATTATGTACAGAAATCTGCGTCGATAAGCAACGCTTGATTTGTAGATACCGGTAGTTTGGAAGGTTTATTTAGTTTAAGTCAAAAAAGGCAAACGATTTCGTATCCAGCACCCTTTTTCAATACGTTTTTCAAGCCTATTTGTTTTTGTCAATTTCTTTTCGACAAAGATTACTGCATGGCTTCAAGCAGCTGAGGGATTGCCTTTCTAAACCTACTGCGTACAATATTATCAGAAATACAAATGAACGTATTCCAACGAAACCCCCAAACATCTAGAAAGTAAGCTCGGTCTCGACCAGCTTTCTCGTTTGTTAATCGCACCGTTTGATGGCGTCTGACCAAGAACATATATAGAGAAATAATCTGACGCATGCGGAAGTTGAACCACTACGGTGGCAAGACGGCTCGCGAAATGCGTTTACAATACGATACAAATACTCGCGGGACGAAAATGTCCTTGTGTCCAGTAATTTGCAGAAGTTTGTTTTGTTAGTTACAAAAACGAGTTTAGGACAACGTGATTGGCTATAATTCAACTGTTTGTTTGTTTTGGACCAGAAGTCTGGATTTGTCGCCTGGCGTATTGTTAAGTAGAGCGTATTTTCTGGGGTTGTTATGGCAGTTAAATGGCCGCTACATGTACTGCGCAGTGTTAAGTAAAAATGGGATGTAGCACGCAGCATGCCTGTATCCGTGCCGGACATGTTTCGGGGCAAGTCATATTTCAGGGCAAGGGCTCCACATACAAATTCAATTCATTAAGGAAAAAGAGGCTCCTGCGCAATCACTCGCTAGCTCCGAACCTAATCACTTAACGCTCCCGTACGTACCGTATCCTGAAAGGCGGAAACGCCTCTTTCCAACAAGCCATTGCGCGCGCTTTTTCGACTTCATTGACCATCACAACGACATCCCCAAGAACCTCGTTTTGGAGAGCCCTCACATCACAACCGTTGCGTAGCCCGACGCCAGCCACAGCCCACCTAAGACGCTCGCGTTGCGCCCTGTAGTGCACTTCGATGACGAAGAAGAAGGATCCGAACAAGCGCAAGAAGGTCTCCGTCAGCACCAGGGCAGCTGCGCTCGCTGCTGTCCGCGCCGGTATACCGCTTCGGAAAGCAGCTGTGGACTACAAAGTCTCGTGTGAGCCTTTACGACAGCGTCATAAAGGCCTTATGCCTATTGATGCACGCACCGGACCTCAGCTCGTGTACATTTCGGAAGGCGACGACCAAGGGATATTCGAGACAATTCAGTCGAGATAATTCACTATCGCGCTCTACATGGAATGTGCATTGATTTCGACGAGCTGCAATGCATGTTGCGCCTTGTCGCAGAGGAGACCAGTAACCGCCCACTAAGCGACGATTTCCCCAACAGCAAGTTCGTCACGCGATGGATAGCGAAGCACCCGGAGATATCTGTCCGACGCTCGCAATTCCTGGATGTAAAACGAGCGGAAAGCTCGTCTACCGACGCTGTCATGAGGTACTATAACAATTTGAAGGCGGTATTGACGAAGCTCTATCTTCTGGATAAACCTGAACGCATTTGAAATTGTGATGAAACTGGGATCTGCCCTAAAGGCCATGGTGGTGAACGCGTTATTTGTCGGAATGGACTTCGATCCAATGTACAGGCTAGCTAGTGACCGATAAAACACCAGCATCATGGGTTGCATCAGTGTATCGGGTGCCCGAATGGCGCCCATGTACATTTTCAAAGGCAAGTACCGAACGGCAAGCTGGATGAAAGGAGCAGTGGCCGCAGCGCGGTGCGCAATGAGCGAAAGCTCAAACATTAATGGCAAACTCTTCTTACATTGGTTCAAGTGGTTTGTGGAGCTCCTTCCTGCGAGAAGATTGCGCTAGAAATGATGAACCTGCACGACAAACACCAACATCAGACACCGAAAACAAAGCGTGTGCTTCTGCGAGCGACGAAACAGGTACAAAAAGAGGACTGAGTACGAAGAGGAAGCCCGCGGGGGTGTCCAAGCTGACTCATAAGCGCAAATGTGTGTGTCTCGGCTTCGCGAGAGCAGGATATCGTGATATCGATAGTTGTTTGAGCGTACTTAGTAGGAGGCCTGTGGTATCCTATACTTAAGACGCGTGCCCCGAAATGTCTCCAGTGGGCTACCACGTACGTACAAAAATCAATATTATCGAATTCAGCCGCGAAACATGTCCAGCACGGATACCCGGTATACTGTGAGTTCACATTCTAAAAACAGTGACTATAAACATGGCGTTTTCGTATCTTCATGGACATGCATACTATACCGATACAGTATAGGGCGTCACTCAGAGCTATTGGGGGCCTTCAGAAAATGACGCAAATTCCGATTCTGTAGCAAATTGAGAGCAATTTTGCAACCACCTAGCCCTCCATTTGTGTCTGAATTTGCGAGTGGAAGCTACGCGTATATCACACAAATATACCGGTTGCTTGAGCAAAGTGTTCGCTCTGACGATTCTTGTTGAGCGGACCGACGTGCAGGCGGTGGCCGCGGCAAAAGCGGCAGCGCGGTGGCATCGCCGCAGGAAGCTCTTGTTGTTGCATCTTCTCAGAAGCAGCATCATGGAACGAAATGACCTCACTGTATTGTATAAAGTCTACAGGATCCTGCCGAGTCGAATTTTGGCAGCGGCTCTACGAAGGATGACACCCAGGCAACTTCATGTCCGCTGTCTCCCGACCCCGGCTTGGTTCGAGGCCAAGTTCTACCAGGTCAAGCAAGTGGCGACTCGATCAGCGTACCACCATCCATAAATACGCTTGTTGCATGCAGTGTTAGGTTGGGTTCTAGTCTAAGCTGACACTATCGGAAGTAATTGCGAGCCCGCCGGCAAGGCTGACGTAATTTGCAGAGACTGCAAAATCATCTCGGCAAAATGCGAGCGATTTTGCGACACCTATCCTTCATTTTGCTACAGGATTTATGTCCGGCCCTGTTTGATATTTGCGTCATTTTCTTAAAGGACCACATTCATTCGTCTGCAAAACGGACTCATTATCAGGAGCTCGTCTGTGAGAATTTTACATTCATGTAGCAGCGAAAAGAATCTGACTCAAGTCGTGTCTAATGTTGATGTCCGAGTACAGAGTTCCCCGGCAAAGGGAGAACCGTAATCAGTTATTTATCTTGCAAAATTAGTACATTTGTAACACTACAGTGCTACAAATCCGTTTGCAAATCTTTTAACCTGGAAGAATTTATTGGTCCCACCTTTCTCCTTTTGCCAGGGAACTCTGTCGTTTCTCTTCTTGGTCGAGACAAGTTTTCTCGGGCACTCGTACGTGCAGCTTCCGAAGGTCTTTAAACAGCTTTTCATCGAGATCAGGGTGCTCCGGCAGCAAAATACAGTACATTAGTATCAGATCGTTACGATTATTACCTGCTGTTTTGCGTCAAGTGGTGGTTGTAGCTTGACTGTACTTTGATTAAGTACTTCGAAGAACACGTGGGCGATGGTCGCTGATAACCTTAACCATCCAGCAGTTATGGTAACATGACAAGAACCTGACACACGGCGAAGTGAAGAAATGACCAAAAAGGGTGACCAAACAGTTAGAGCTTCGGTTTCGTACCATTTCCTGTACAGATTACACCTGATAGCATCCGTGGACAACGTTCGTATCAGGTCTAGCAATACTAGCATATTTGCAGTAGACGGTAGCGACAGTCTACACCTCCCTAATCGGTGCCCGTCTGAAGAGCTTTTCCATTTAAAGATTCAGTCAGTTATCGCAATGGCTACGTCACTCACCTATTCATTCACCATCTCGCCCATCCCTTGAGGTATACAAAGTTCTATATAAAAATACGCTGTATATACAGCTTCACGTCACCCTAAAATCCTCCGGGTTGAAGGGTTAAGGCTAACAAATGTACCGTAGCCATTTCTAGTGACTAGCCTTTGAGCTGTATATACACTGTGCGACAAAAGGTCCCAAGTTTGAGACACTTTAACAAGTCGCTATAACTCCGTCAATTTTTATCATTTGAAGGTGCAGTTTTGACACGTGTACCAGAACACGCTAGAATAGGGCGGGCATGCGCTAACGCTCGCGTTTTTGCACTCTCTAGTGTGGCTCATATACAAAAAAACCGCTCGGGCCACCGCGACACAACTTTGGGAAACCTGACCTCCATACAAAAACCTATATTAAATAAAACCTGTCGAAAATGATATGACTAGGGATTTGTATGGTACCGAGGTTCCGCCCACTCAAAGGCGGACCCGCCTTTGAAGCGTCCTCTGTGGTGTCATTCAAACGACTTGATTACGGGGTTGACGAGCTCATGGTGCACGAGCAATCAACCGGTCAGGTCCTATCGTTGGCCCTACGTCCTTTCACGCACACTCTCTCTCATTCTGAACCTTTCACTTCCTCGGACGCCCGACGCCGATGTTTGGCGGGTGACTGCCGCAGGCGGATCTTGTTCTGCAGGTTGTTAGGAATCTCCGTGCCGTTCTTGAATGTGTTGCGCCATATGTCCCAGGAGCTACGGAGCTCCTCGTTCATCGAATGTTTTGGTTTCATGCACAGGTACACGGGGAGCGAGCTGAAGCGTGCATCGCAGAAGTACGTAGTCGTCCCGCCACGTTTTCCGTCCGTCCGGAGCAGGGAGCACACTTTGCAGTTGCGCTGTACACGCTTCAGCTATCCAGAATGGTTTCTTCACTCGTCAATTTGCTTCGCCGAATGCTTTACACGGTCCGCCATATTTTCGTCTTCAGAAGCTGTTGTGTCTTGAGCGGTGGGCGTGCTAGATGTCGAAGGCGGTGGTGAATCTGCGGTAGTATCAATATACATAATAGTCTAGCCTGTATATACACCTTGTATCGATCACACTTACCTGCTACAAACGTGTTACTTTCGTACATGTCTTCATCTTCCAGGGTAATGAGATCCGGGTGCAACTTTCGGATTTACTGAACGTGGGTCAATGGGCGTGTCCCCTTAGCATCGTGGAACTCCCGGTGTACATTGTAGCCATTGACAATAGCAAGATACAAAAATAGCGACTTGTAGGGCATCCGGAACGTCACTGTGCGCTGTAAAGAGTACCGTTGCAAGCGGAGTTGATCGTGCACATCAACTCCGCCCTTGTACTTGTGGTAGTCCTTCACTTCTTTAGAGCACGGTATTTCATGTCTTCTCCCTTCTCACAATCCGCTCCAGCGTGAGACCACTTCCTGTACACAGGAAAAACACCGCTTTGCTGTCCCACCATTTGATCGCTGCCACATTTTTCACCTGCAGAGATCTTGCGTACGTGAAAGTGTAGGTACTTGGGTTGTGTCTTCTTCTTCTCCTTGATACTCTCGGCAAATCCAATATGGTTCGTCGTGATCGTTCCGACGGTATAGAAACCCATCAACAGTAGCTGAATGGCAAGTATCACACTCGTGTAAAATCGATCTGTAAGCACGAGCTGGGAACCCTTATCTTGTCCATCAGGGAAATCTGCCATTTTCGGACGACGGCAGCAGGTCCCGACTTCTTATCCACCGATGTTGAATCATCAATGTGTTGCTTCTTGCCAACGTACTGTGGTGTAGTAATTTCGAGTTTCGGCACACGCCTCAACTAGGACCCTCCTGACTTAGGAGTGGGGGATCCTTAGGAATGGAGATGCACGGTAGTGACTCGGCTATGCCCACAAAAGCGGTCTTAGGACCAGAAGATTACGGTAAAAGGAGTCCGAGCCAAGTATAGGAGCAGAGATCACCAGTACGACACAGTAGGAACTTAGGAACCGAAATTCCCGGTACCGACTCGGCGGATCTTCCGGATACGGTTGTCCGGATAATAGCCGAGCTCAACGGTCGGCGCCAGGCTAGAGAGGCCGCCCAGACGCCGGAGAGACGCGGAACTCGGCTGAGGGGTCGACGGAGATCCATAGAAGAGCGTATGGGAACGCGCCAACGGACAGAGGCCGAGCTCAAGGGAATCTACTGGATTTCAAAGCTGGCGAACTCGGCTGAGGAGTCGGACGAGGTTGAAACGACTCCATTTCATTTGATATTTGTATAGGATATGTAGGAAACCAAGAAAAGGAACTCAGAAGATAACAGAACTAACATAGCAGAATTTGCTAGGTCCAAGACAAGTGTAGACCTCTCCGGTAAGTCCCTGCACGGGCTGGATTATGCCTGCAGTCGACACCCGAGAGGCATAGCTTGTAGAGTGTTGACTTGTAGCGCCAAGAGAATAGGTCGGCCCGGGGTAGGGTGTCTCGCTACGCGCGAAGAAGAAATCTTGCCGAACTCGGCGAGTCGGTACGTCAGATAGCCCTGGTGCCGTAACACTTTCAGTCGAGAAGCTTTTGCCTCGGCGACCCGTAAAAGTGCTGGCGCGCTGTTGTCCACCCATTGGTGGAGGACACGGGATTAAGTACAGTGGTCAGCAGAACTCGGCTGACCCTGGAAGATTGGCTGGCTTGGTTGCCTGGCATTCAACGAGAGTGAGACACTACCTGACCCGGAAGGGCCGAATCGCTTGGGGATAACTCAGCGAGGGCCAACAACGCCGACCTAACTCGGTGATTGTTGTGATTGCAAGGTAGAATTCCACGTCTGACGAAATTGTGTGTTTGCAGCACCACAGTACACCTCAAACCTATTATATACAGCATACGTATACATGTTATATGATATGTATTATACAATTTAGCAACCCCTTTTCGCGATGCGTACCTGATGTAGTATGCAGTGTGCGCACAACACAGCATGAACAGCTTCTCCCCCATTTACACGGCTTATCCTTCATGTAGACGCGAGTTCGATTGAAGGAAGAGCGGAGGAAAGCATTGCTTCATCAAAGGCGAGCTCAGCAGGAGGTGTAAACCCACGGTGAAATGTGCGCTGCAGCACATGTACCACATTCAGCATTTTCCACGCCCTATTGGTCTTCGCGCATGGATCGAGGTTACTCGAGAGGTGAAGGTTACGCGAAATCTCCATGAAGCGATCGCGCTTCATGTAAGCTGAGAAAACACCCGTGCAATCGCCCCATCATCCGCTTGTTTCCAGTGGTTTGAGATTTTTCACGATTTCGCTGAATGGCCCGAGCTAGCCAACGTCCAAAGAATACACACAGCTCATACGGAAGGAATGGCTTGACAGCCATCAAGTCCATACGTACGTCACCTCGCGTTCTAGTAGGCGTACAGGCATCGGGCCGACGATGCAGCATTTTTTCTGCGATCAACGTAAGCTTCCACGCGGCTCGTGCTTGTAGTTGTAACGGCATACCGCAATGTGCTGCCAAAGTGCCACAGGGATAAAGTAGAAGAAAAGAGCTAAATGTGAATCGCCACACTTTTTGCATCTGGTGTAGTCCCAAACGGCTCCTTCCTCAAGTCGGGGTAGCTAGCTATTCTCCTCGCCGATGGCTTGATACGGTGTCTGTAGGTACTCGTACACGTCAGGATTCTCTAGCTCCGTCCACCCTGTCGTACCATGCAATCGAAGCTTTCAAGATCCTTGCCGACAACGTCGCCAGCCATGACCTTGTCTGTTCCACCAAGGGAATTCAAAAACGTGTTAGCAAAGTGTCGTTCCGCAATTGACTCAATTGAGTTTGGATCATCTTCTTCCGCATCGTCCTGGTCGTCATGATCATCAGCAACGTGATCATCTCCGTCTTCATCCGTGTCGTATTCAGAGACGATGTCATCCTCTTCGGCCTCGTTGCCGGAGTCAAGACCACCAAAGTTTCAGGATCTCCTCCGTCTTCTATTTAGTTGAGATCATCTTCGGAATCGCTCGACATAATGCAGCTAGCTGTAACACATTAAATACGATACAGTATATACAGCGTAAGTATTCGAACGTTGTATATACAGGATATGTCGTTCAAACCTTCCTCTTCATAATTGAGTCGATGTTGTCGCGCATGGTAACTTCGACGTCGCTATGATCTTCGTCTGATAAGCCAAAGCGAGAGGTCCCTCCAGAAGTCACGACGGTGGGTCTTGGTCGAAGAACCCTAGCTTCGCGTGGGAGCAACTCAAACTCGTCATCCTCGGCGTGTTCACTACAGACACCATTACCTTGGCCACTTTCACCTGCATGGCATAGCGTAGAATCATTAAGTGTTAGAATTAGCCTCATGATGTTTCGAGTACACGCACTGTTCGTGGATTCATGGGTGCTCTTGGTGGTGGCGGGGAGTAGTCAAGACAGATGTAGCCGATAGAGTTGGTAGCGAGTGGCTGACACTGCCACCTTCGCCTTCTCCAACCGTGGTCGTCAATCCTGTGGCCACATCGCTAGACAAAGTAGGAGCTAAATATCATGCGAGAGAACATCCATTCACGTTAGACAAGATACGTCGTCGGTAATCGCAATATACCATGCATTTGACATTTTTCAGCGCACGCGGGGCTAAGCGCTGAGCAGCTGCCGTCGAATGACCTAGAAATGATAGTCAAACAAGTAGTAGGTCAGTTACACAGTTGACAACAAAGTCTATCATAGCCCACGTACCGGAGGCGTAGTGAGCTAGTTTGACGGGGTCACACGCACCTTTGCTTTAGAGGAAGCGTTAACGCGCTAACCACAACAGACGCCTAGCGTTCCTGCTGTAAGCTTGCAAAGGCCTGGCCTTCCTGTCCAATATGGTACCGAGTACCAATTGACTTGCGAACTTCCGGGTTAGAGTTAAACTGATTTATATTAAGAACACTGTTGTAGTTCTAACTATTGATAACTATCTGCATACTGAATTCCTGTCTAATCTGATCTGTTCTAATGGGGACCACCCATTTAGATGTACTGCTTTAATACAACTGACGTACCACTTAAGTACGACTGAAGTACGAATTAAGTCCTTGACGTGCCACACACCACGCGTGTGACGGATATCAATGGTGTGGACCATATTACAGAGAATAAAGGTTGCCCCCTGTCAAGTGGCCCCATTACACCCCCACACCCAAACGGGAAGCACCTTGTCCCAGGGGAATTCCAGCGAACCGCACAGGCAACGCCTCATTCTGCAATTTGCGACCGCGCGAACACCCGCCGAGAATCCTAGACGCCCACCGAGCATCAGACCAAGACCCGCACCACTTGCGATCCCAAAGCGCGTCGACTCCAAGGCGCTCCGCGCCGCCGACCACAAGACGAAAGGCAATCGAAGAAGCCGCCTCGGCATCCGAAGAAGGCTTCACAGAAGCCCGACAACAGGGCTAAGCCCGCTGCGACTAGATCCCGGTCCAGCAGGAAACGCACCGAGGTCACCCTGCCCGGACCGTACGAAGGCGGCAGCGACAACGAGTCGGACTCCGACGGCGAGACCAACGCGAACCTAGTTCTGGGCGACGACAGCCCGAAATCCCACGGCGACGAAGCTCCAAAAGCGGAAGATGCGAGCGCGCCGACGGCAACGACCGCAGCGACGGCAGCTACTTCCAAGTCCCGGATCCTGACGACAAAGCTTCGGACCGCGGCGACGAGGCTCACAGAGCTGCTGATGACGATGGTCAAGCTTCCAAAGTTCCGAGGGACGGCGACAACGCCTCCGAGGCCGGCGACGACAAGTCCCACTCGGCGACTGCAAAGCAGACCAGCGACGCACCCAAGGACGCTGCCTTAGCCACCGATCGCAAACCCGAGCCGGGTGCAACAAGTGAAGCGAAGCAGAGGATGCCTCGGACGAGGTCGACTACAGCGAGTCGGATCTGGAGTCGGGCGAGGTCAACGACCCAAGCACTTCACCCAAGCTCACCGAGCAGCAGCGGCGTCTCCATCCGGGAGTCCTGCAGCTCCTCGCAGTACTGCTGCTGTCGATCGTGCTTCTGCTGAAGCCGCCAAGCGGGAAGCCCAAGTTATCACTAAGTCGGCGACGGGGATGACGTACCCGAAGGGCTGCTTCAGCCCGACAACCGCCAGCACCTTCACGATCGTGCCCGCGATGTGAGGAGGCTGCGGAGCAGCGACGAACCTCGAAGCGAGATCACGAGCCAGCGGCACCTCGAAACAAAGAGCAGCTGCTCGCGCTGCGATACTGGCCCGTACGGGAGTACCGCGAATACCTTCGACAGAGTCGTGAGCCGGGTAAGGCGGTGCAGCAGTACGACGAGTGTCCCGTCGTCCTCCACGACGACACGGGCCTCGCCCGCCAGTCCAACGAACGCGAGTTCACAGACTGGCTACACCACTTGGGGTACCCCTTGCCCCAGTTCACGGACTCGCCGTACCGCGGCCGAATGGCGCCTCCGCTTCCGCATGGCAAAGTCCATCGTGGATGGCCAGTGGCGCAACCGATACCTCGAGCGCTCGAAGCCCACCCCGGGCGTTATCCTCGAGGAGGTTGTGCAGAAGATCCAGAAGTCGTGGCAGTCGCAGCCGGTAGAACCGTTCAGTGTTCTTGGCGCGGTTAGCGCCGACCGGCTGGTCATAAGCGGCCACGATGTCGGCGCAGTCCTCCGAGAGACGGCTACCAGCCTCCCACGTGCTTTGATCCTCCGGATAGCCGCGCCACTTCACCAAGTATTGGTAGTGACCGCTACGCCCGCGGTGCCTCAGTATTCTCTCGACATGGAAGTAGAGAGCGCCCTCATTACCGATCAGTGGAGGCGGGGACGCAACGGGACGCGTCCACGGATCGGGACGCTCCGCGTCAGATGTTGGCGGCGCGCGCTTCAGCGCCTGTTGGCCATTCTGACCACACGAAGCTCGTGACTGCAGTGGAGGGTTGTCAACGGCTCTTGGAGTCGCAGAGGACTGACTTAGTGGCCCTTCGAGAGAACCTGCACTCCGTCGAGTTGACTGTGAGTCATTTGGCTCCAAGTGTGGTTCAGCTCGAACGCAGTGCGGGTGATCGCCAGCGGCAGATCGACCGCTCGAGCGAGGACCTTCGACATGCGCTTTATCGATGCTCGGAGAGCGAGAGGGCCCCGCGAATGACCGTGCTGAGCTTCACAAGCACTGTATGGTGGCTCCGCGACCTTTACTCTCGCGTTGAGGCGTTGGAGAGCCGTGCTCCTCCTCCTGCTCCGCCCCCTGCGGCTGCTCCTCCTGCTGCGACCGTTCCTCCGCCGGATATGATGCAGATGATGGCGAACGCGTTTCGCCACTTCGCGAATACGTCGGACTCTCAGAGTCATTCACCTCGGCCTGGTGATAGGGCTTGAGAAGTCCCGCGTAGGACGTCGGGTGCGTGGCCATAGCCGACGGCAGGTCCAATGTGTACGCGTTGCCATGGACTCCGATGACCGTGAACGCAGCTTCGTGCTGCCCACCGTAGTGACCGCCGGCATAGGGAGGTTTTAGCGTTTAAGAGGACCTGGTCCCCAAGTTTAAACACATTCACGTTCCTTCGCCCTCGTCGATCACTGTTTTCCTTCTGTGTGTCTTGCGCGGCAGCCATAGCGTCCCGGACGCGTTGTCTTACGGCTTCACCAGTCTCGATGAACGCCAACAGGTTCCGTTTGACGGACGGACGCAGGCCTTTAAGGCCCCGCGGGTCTTCGGCGTCAGCCTCTCCCCACTCAAATTAGAAGCCGGAGGTAACGACAGTAGCGTACGCGGATGGCGTAGCCCGTTAACGTAGAATGGGGTGAAACCCGTCGACGAATGCACAGCATTATTCAGCGCGAACTCAACCTGCGGCAGCAGCGTGCTCCACTTTGTGGGTTCTTCGGCGCAGACGCTGCGCAACACATCCTCCAACACGCGGTTCACCCGCTCGGTTTGACCGTCTGTCTGCGGATGGTCCGCCGTGGACATGTCCAATCCGAGAAGACGGAACAAGTGTTTCCAGAAGTGTGAGACGAAGCGGGGATCCCGACCACTCATGAACGCCTCCGGAAGGCCATTATGTCGAAAGACAATGTCGACAAAGAGTTGAGCCGCTTGCGGCGCCGTCACACTCTTTTCACTGCGGCTAGCCGCACCATCTTACTGAGACGGCAAACGAAGATCAAGATGCCAGTGTGGCCGCGTGCATCTGCCGGAAGCTCGAAGATGAAGTCCATGCTCACCGAGCGCCAGCAATCGGCCGGCACCGGCTAGCTCATCAAAAGAGCCAGTGGGTTTCACACGTTGGCACGTTTCGCACGTCTGCACGTACTTCCGAACCCACTTGTACATCTGAGGCCACCAGAAGTTGCGCGCCACGGATGTGTACGTCTTCTCACGTCCAAGATGGCCGCTGAGCGGCGTGTCGTGACCCTCGTAGAGAACGCGATGCCACAAGTCCTCGTCGTTAGGAACGACTATGCGAGGCTCTCCGCCTTCATCGACTTGGTAATAGAGGAGACTTTCGACCAGAGAGTAGCGGTGCAACCGCGAGCGCTGCCGCGCAGTTATCTTCACCGCTGCCTTCGGCGTACCGAGTGCTCTAACGAGATCGACCAGATCTTCGTCCTCGGCGTACGCCTCTCGCAGAAGCTCATGGAGCGGGGACTCGAGGTACGCGACGTGCGCCAGCTCGTTGCCCGGACGTCGGGAAAGTGCGTCCGCGAGGACGTTCTGCTTTCCTGGCTTGTACTCCACCGTGAAGTTATACTCCGCGAAGAAGGAGATCCACCGCGCCATGCGTTGGTAGAGATGAGGCGACGATGTCGTAGTCCGCAAGGACGCGTGGTCTGTGTAGATCACAAAGGGTTTACTGCCAAGCAGGTGTACCCGAAATTTCACCAGCGCGTACTTCATAGCGAGAAGTTCCTTGTCGTGGACAGGGTAGTTCTTCTCTGCCGCCTTTAGTTGGCGCGACTGGAACGAGACCACCCGCTCTCTGCCGTCGGCATCGCCTTGCAGAAGCGCACAGCCAATGACAAAGTCCGATGCATCGCATACTACACTGAACGGGCGATCGTCGTCTGGCAACGCCAAGATCGGAGCGCTCTGCAAGCTTCTTTTAATAGACTCAAACGCTTGGTGAGCCTCGTCGTTCCACGACCATTCCGTGTCCTTCTTCAGGAGGTTGGTCAATGGCCGCGCCCTCTCGACATAATTGGCACTGTACTTGTGCAAGTAGTTGGCTAGGCCAAGCCACTTACGTAGGTCCTTCTGGGATACGGGAACCGGCCACTGCGTAATCGCGCAAACCTTCTCCGGATCCGCACGGATGCCATCCTTGCCAAGGAAACATCCCAAGAAGGGAATCTCTTCGGCGCCGAAGATGCACTTGTTGATGTTCGCATACAAGCGATTCTCGCGCATGCACATCAAAACCTCGCGGAGGTGATCGATGTGAGCCTCGACGGCCGTCTTGTCTTCCAAGGCACGACTGTGCACGAAGATATCATCGAAGTACGTCTGTGCGAACGCCCGCATCGGCCGAAAAAGTTGCGTCACCAGCCGATTGAACGTGGCCGGAGCGTTTGACAGCCCCTGGGGCATCACAAGCCACTCCCACAACATCCCACTGGGAGTACTCACCGCTGTGAGGGGTACGTCGGACTCGCGCATCAGCAGCTGATAATAGCCGTCGACCTTGTCAGTACTTGGTGCCCGGCACCAGATCGATTTCGTGTCGAACCCCCTATCCGGAGGCAACACCGACGGTGGGTCATCGCTGGCGACATCCGAGAACTCCATCAGGAGAGGGTAGTAGGGGTCCGACGGGTCCTTCAGGATGGCCGCGCCATACCTTTTCTGCCTCAACGAGGATCGCTCATCTTCAAGCACCTCCGGGTCCATGACGGAAGAGGTATTGAGCTCGACCGAGTCGTGTTCGCGGTGGATGAGGAGCATCTTCTCGAACTCGCCCGCCTTCAGCGAATCCAAAATTCCACATATGAGAGCTCTTCCAACTCGAGTAGCTCCGCTACGGTAGGCAGGGGAGCCAGATTCACGCCTTCCTTGCGTTCTCCTGTGAGAACATCAAACACCACTGGTGTGGTCGCCTCACCCGAAGAGACCGCCTCGCGGTATGAACTTGCAGCGGCTGACGCAGCCTGAACATCTTCCAACGTGGGAGTCCCTGTTTGGCCACTCTGCGTTGCGCGAGCTCCGGCTCCAGCGACTTGTCCTGCGCGAGCTGGCCCAGCATCGACGCCTTGCGTAGTGGGTGACCCAGCTCGACCACTCTTCGTTGCGCGAGCACCGGCTCCAGCGACTTGTCCTGCGCGAGCTGGCCCAGCATCGACCACCCTTCGTTGCGCGAGCACCGGCTCCAGCGACTTGTCCATCGCCGGCTCCACGGGCCTGAGCGACGCTCTCGATCTTGAGAGATCCATGAGCCTCATCGTGAGACACACACGGAACCTCCGCACATTCTCCCACATCCACCGAAGGCTCTTGAGCTCTCGAAGATGCAAGGCACGCAGACGGCAACGCCGTAGGCAGATCGAGTACTTCCGTAGTACCTGCGAAGTGCCGTTCGCCGCGTGGCATGCGATGCTCGTGCACAAACCCGTCCCGGGAAGAGGAGGGGACATGACCCGCCAGGGCTGGGGCTTGTGACTAGCACCGATGGTGCGACTTCTCCAGTCAATCCACGGCTCGTGCTTTGTCAACCAAGGCATGCCGAGGATAAGATCGTACCGATCATCCATGTCAAGGACAATGAACGGTTCGACCGAGTTGAAGTCGTCAAACTTGACGTTCAAGGATAGAAGAACCTTTCGCGTAGACACGATGGACCCAGTCGCCAGGCGAACAGATACATTGGTATTATTCTTAGATTCTTCCAAAGCGCTAGCATACAATGCACTGTTCTTGGCCACATTGGACTTGGTCGCGAACTTGTAGGACGCTCCCGAATCAATCAGGATCGTCAGCGGTTCGTCGTACCCTTTTACACTGGCCGTGACAACCACGAGGTTAGACCGCGCGGCGGCCACGGAGAGACACAACAGTGTCGTCCCAGGGACTTGCTCTCCAGGAGGCGGAGGTGGCAGAGCCACCGACCTCGAGGAGGAGCGAAGTCTCCCAGCAGGGCTACTGGGAGTTGTCGTTTTCCGACCCCGCAGATTCGATCATGTTAAGGGATGGCAAAGCCGCCTTGGCCTCGCCTACCTTCCACGGGTTCGTTGGACAGTTCCGACGGAAGTGGCCAAGCTGCTTGCATACAAAGAAACGACCACTCGCGCGTTGGTTACGCTGAGGTCGGGCCGACTGAGCCGACGAGATCTCCATGGGAGTGGGACCGTCGTTGACCGTGTCCGAGCGGCCTGGATACCCCTGCGCCGAGGGCACGCAATGATCTTCCAGCATGGCGACATGCACCGCATCGTTAAAAGACGTCGGCTGTCTGCGGAAGAGCTCCATCCGGACCGGACGCGGCCGAACGCCGTCCATGAAAACCGTCACCTTGACGTCCTCAGAGAGGGAGCGCCCGCCATAGCGGCCTCGAGGTTCTGCAACTCCATGACGTAGTCTTGAAGCGTACGCATTCCTTGCTTACAGCGAAAAAGAGCGACCGATAGCGGTAGGCCACATTGGTCAAGAGGAAAGTCGAGCGCAGCTCTTGTTCCATGAACGCCCACGAGGTGAAATACCCCGGAGACGACGTCTCTCGTGACATCGCCCATGCGCGCGCGCCTCCCAGATTGGAAAGCGCGAAGGCGACTTGGGCCCTGGATTCGTAGATCTGTCCAGCGCTCAGCGCTATCTCGATCTCTCGAATCCAGAAGACCAGACTGTCTGCTTCTTTGCCGTCAAATGTCAGCACCGACATTTTGACGGGCTTCGTTATTCCTTGTCGCGCAGCATACGGAGCAGAACCCGGAGGGATCACCTGCGTCGCACTCTGTGCCTCAGCTCGCATTGTCTCGCGAGCAGCTTCCTGCGCTGCAGCGCTCACGTGGGCAACCAGCGACGACTCGTATTTGTCGAAGCGTTCCACGCGCGCCCTCTGCTGCTCCGCAGGCAGGTTGGGGAATCCAGCGAATGCTGCCTTGCCCAGGAGACTAACCATCTTCTCCAGCGTAGCCCAGTGGGCATCTGAGAAGTGAGGAAAGTCCTGCCGGGACGGCAGCCGGCTCCCTGAGTCGTCCATTCTCAGAGACATCTTGATTGTAGTAGTCCGCGCCGGTAGCGGGAGTGACTCCACGTGCTACCAGGTGTGACGGGGTCACACGCACCTTTGCTTTAGAGGAAGCGTTAACGCGCTAACCACAACAGACGCCTAGCGTTCCTGCTGTAAGCTTGCAAAGGCCTGGCCTTCCTGTCCAATATGGTACCGAGTACCAATAGACTTGCGAACTTCCGGGTTAGAGTTAAACTGATTTATATTAAGAACACTGTTGTAGTTCTAACTATTGATAACTATCTGCATACTGAATCCCTGTCTAATCTGATCTGTTCTAATGGGGACCACCCATTTAGATGTACTGCTTTAATACAACTGACGTACCACTTAAGTACGACTGAAGTACGAATTAAGTCCTTGACGTGCCACACACCACGCGTGTGACGGATATCAATGGTGTGGACCATATTACAGAGAATAAAGGTTGCCCCCTGTCAAGTGGCCCCATTACAGCTAGCACCCTGTCTTCGCCCAAGAAGTAGTCCTTGCCCTCCACACCCATTGACTTTCCACCTGGGGGTAAACTTCCATTTTGTCTCAAAAGACCTCGCCGGGGGCAGCTTGTGCGTCCGCCCGCTTGCTTTCAACTCGCTCCAGCTGTAGCGCCAGGTTGGTGTCCCACCTTGTCCTATACGTTCGGTGCGACGCTTTTCCCGAGCAGCAACCAATTTCTTTGACTAGGCGAATTCTGAACTGAGTCGACAAAAGAGGGAAGACTTGGTGGCCACTCAAAAGCTCCTGCAAGACATGTTATATTGTGTAGCGATTGTGTATCTGACCTACTGGATCGAATCCAAGAATAAACCAATTCGGGAGTGCGGGTTCATTGCTCAAGAAGTTGCCGCAGCTGGTTTGCTTAACCTAATAAGTGTCGTTGACAGACCAGACATGAAAGGAGGTGCAGATCCCGTTTTAGAGCCTGAAGGAAAGCAACTCTCTGTCAACTATCCGATGATATCAATGTACAATATGAGAATGATTCAGCATCTCCTTGAAGAGATCAAAGAACTTAAGGCCTCGTCCACTCAAGCTCTGTGTGGCTCTAAGGTAACTATCAGTTAGATAGCGAAGGTCTTCACGGAAGCCCTCTTTTTGAGATGGTTTGTAAACCCACATTCGTCCTCCTGTAGTCTGCGTAGCAGCATCGGTTGTCTTTATAGTTTTATCGAGATCTGTAGCCCATACGGCTGTCTGTGTTTGCTGGGGTCGCTCGTGGAGGATCCGATTCTTCATGATAGTTTTGAGCTCTGCGAGGTTAAGATCGGCATTATCACCATAGCGTCCACCCGAGCTGGATATAATTCTTGGATTGAAGAAGAACATCTCTGGTTTCGTTTACAGTAAACGAGTTATAATATCTTTAAACTCTGAATCTGAAATAAGTCGATTGCTGTACATATCTACACTAAGAGATTTGAGCTGCTTGATAATGCTTGGGTTATCATTACCTAGATCTAGCTCCCCATTCAGTTTGTCATACTCTGCTTTAAGAGACTCTAACGGGTCCTCGAGCTTGTCGTAAAAATTATACTGTAGGTGTGTGATGGATAGAATCTCCTTAAATAGTTTTTTATCGTCGATATTTAGCTTTTCATAAGACGGTTGATCGATGTGTTGCTTATATACCAGAGTCCTAATCATGTTTTGCAGGTTATCGCTGATTTTACACGTAGGACCGCATTTTCGTCGATTTGGCTGCACTATCACAAGCGTTTTAGCATCTAGATCTGGTAGACGGATGTACTTACCCCCAACTGACGGTAGACGTATGCGCTAGGTGTAGCTAGTCCCTGGATCTCGTTGAGATTGTACGTACGACCACGCCTGATCACACCATCAAATGGATCCACCCCAGCACCCCTCAACCCACGACCTTTTAGACCCGAACGGGTGGCATGGGCGCAAAAGGCAGCATGCTCCCATTCCTCTTCCTCCTTCTTCTGACGATCCATTTCAGTATATAATTTTAACTTCAACGAATAGACAGTCTTAGTAGCTTTCAAAGCTGATCTTGCTGCCTTGAGGGCTGACTTATTTGCTTTAGAGCTAGACATTTATGCTGCGTTTTGTGCTGTCTCAAACTTCTGCTGAGCTTCTCCATACACCTGAAACGCGGCTTTCGCTTCATCATGCACCCTTTTATAATGTTTCGTCGTAATCATATACTTCCGGTCTTGGTTGCTTGATATCAACAGCATTATTGAAAATAACCGCTCGTAATATCTCGAGATTCTGCAGACATCTCCACATCATTTTTCGGGCCATCTATATCTGCCAGAACTCGGTATACATCTTCCATTTCATTTAGCAGCGATTCGAAAGTATCCATCCACCTCATGTTCTTCATTAAGTCAGACAAAGCCTTACCGGATAGTAGGTTATGTTTCCCATTTCTAATATTAACTGGTTGACGAAGGATGGGCTTACCGAAATAATAAACTTCATGGGTTTTAATCCCCTTTTTGAATTTACAATCGGCCTCAGGCGAAATGGAATCTCCACATCTTTATCAAGAAGCTCTTTAAAGTATTCGGTAGCTTCGCTATCAGAAATTGACATGTTGCCATCCACGTCTTAATTTGGACCTGTTCTAACGCCATGACGAGCTTCACGTCATCTGTAGCTTGTTCATACGTGTTTGGTGTCAATACCTTGTCCGCTTTACCTACTAGGTCAATCTTCAACCCTCGACCCTCGACCATTTCTAGAAACTCATTTAGAGTTGATCGCCTATCAATATTTTTAACACTAATGGATGAGGTCGCTTTTTTGTCATAAACCCTAATGGTACTACGATCTACCCATACATATACATCGTGAACAACTTCTGCTGAGATGGGTTTTCTTTGTAGCACAGGTTCGATGCTCTTAGATAAGCCATTAGATTCTAGAAATTATTATTTTTAATAATCCAGAAAAGTTTGAGCTTGGCATATTCATTGTGGAGGTTGATTTCTTATTAAAATAGATATTATCGAGTCTTCGATCTTTAAGCGATATGTCAAGCTCTTCTAGCTCATCCCCCACGCGCTTTCTGGCTAAGCGTGCGCTGACTTCGTTGACCGAATTGCTTTCTCCATCATCGTGAATGTTTCTGATTTTCTCTTCTGTTGTCTCCCAGTCAATTGATGAATAATTGGTGGATTTGTTTCCATTTTTAGTTACTATTAGTGATCCTCTCTCACCTAGGTAATATCTATTGTCCTCTCTACCAGTTTTTTACGAATTGGAACTACTCGTAGAGCAGCCCAGTTTGGATTGTCTTTGAAAAGATCTCGTGTGATTCTACCTGCTCCTGGTATCACGTGCGCGAACGGGTTTCGCTTGAAAGTTTGGTGTATTTGTTTCGACTTCTGCTGTTTGGGGATGAGCTTCAACGTTTTGATCAGTCATGTCAGGTCGAGCATTGACACCAAAATCAGTCATTTCCGCAGCGTATGTGCTCGTTCCAACTGACGAGAGCTCAGGGATTTTCACGGAGTTTCTATCACTCGGTCGTTTATTTTAAGTCATAATTTGTTTGAGATGACTCATCGGACGTCTTTGGGACGGTTGTCATTGGATTTGAAAAATCACCAGCCCAAGAGGTGCCTTCATACATCAGGCGCTTAGCCTTTGCTTGGCTTACACGACGATGAACCCTTCAAGCAGTTCTTGCCGCTTTTGCTGTCTCTGAGCTAAGGATTTAAACTTTGGGAACATTGTAGAGCTAAGCTATATTAGATCGAACACAAAAATCGTTAACTGCATACTCTACTCTACCAGTAACTCGGCATGAGTCGGCTATGAGTAGTTTTGTCATATAAGTGGAAAATCTCGTTTCGATCATTCAAAAGGCTTAGATATCGATCTTTGATAGATTTAAATGGCACGCCAAATATTTTTTCCAGCTCTTTTCTATATTTCCGATTTGATACTGTCCTCCTGAACGAAGATATCGGGTCAAGGCTGAGCATTTCATCTTTAAGTCTGGTGACTTCCGTAATTGTCCAGAGCTTTCGTTGCAACTGCCGTAGATCACGTTTGAGCTGTTCGTTTTCACTGGAGAGAGGGGTAAGTCTGCCGTGTTGTATGGCTTCCCGCTCCATCCATTGACACGCTTACACATTTGAAGAGAGGTAAAATATATATTTTAAGATATATAGTTGAGATGGATGAAATATCATCTTTCTTGATGACCCGCTTGATGATTTGCCTGTCTACGACAACTCGACGCTGCTAGAAGAAAGCTATCAAAAACGAAATGCACAGCGAAAGAAGAAAGAGTATTTAGACCAAGACTAAAGAAGGTGACACCTTAGCGTGATTCCAAGCAGAGCTTGGAGGAACGGAAAGCTCTGCGACCTTCCCGAAAGGATTTCAAGCGTCCATTCGTTGCAATTAAGTAGAGCTTAAGGGGGCTGCGCGACTCTGTTTCCGCTTCCAGTACTCTTCTTCCAACTGACTCTGTTTGTTTTTATTGATAAGGCGCAGATTTGCCTGAGGCTCCCATGAAGCAGGTTCGTTGCCAACCCATCTGATAAGAAACTTACCGTTTCGAAGCTTCTTGTGCTCTAATATCTCTTCCGCTTCAATAATATCATTTCGGTTGATAGTGGCTTCACTCGCTTCCGATTGTACTGTTTTGAGATCATTCGGTGCCTCATAGAGTATATGTCCGTTTTTGGATCGGATCTGTACTCGATATCCATCCATACCATCAACCGTATATACAGCCTTGCTCCAACGAGCGGCCTCCTTGTCAAACGTTTGCTTTTTGAGTCGATATAGCACCGATGTACCTTCTTCAAACTCATTCCCAATGCGTTCTGCCTCAACTTGATTATGCTTCAGCTCCGAAGTCATTACCTCACCGATAGCATCGTTTGGAGTCATCTCAGTAGAGCTATTGATAGTATTGTTGTAATTGCCAATTAGATCGTTGATTAGCTTCTGTGTTACCGTTTTTGGAGTGACCTTTGTTAGTCGCTGCTTCAGGGTTCTGTTGAAGCGCTCGATTTTGTCCATCGTTCCGTGATCTCCTGGCTCGTTGTTATAGTGTTCGATTTTCTTCAACTTGAAGAATGATTGCACTTCCTTGTTCATGAATTCTGTACCGTTATCGCTAGTTAGGATATCTACTTTCTGTAGCCTAACGAAAGCTTTAATTGCTGTCAATACAACCGAGGCTGTTTTATTTTTAAGTAGCTTAGCGTAGCCAAGGCGCGAGTTGATATTGATGCATGTCACTATTGGTCGCTTCTCCCAGAAACCGAGATACTTCTGCCACGATTGGTGGGTAGCATACCAAGCCTTAACTGATTTAAATGTAATTTTTGGGTCTATCTGTCTGGCCTTCTCGTACAATGACCGGGCTGCGATAAAACCTGTTTTGGGGTCATAATATAGCTTAGTCAGTAGATCGGCCATCTTATATGTTATAGTTTATAAAACACCTTAAAGGAAGCTAAATATCTAGAGGCGCAGTGCTAATTCCACCGTCTAAAACTTTTCTCTTGTCGTAATAGTAGTTTAGGGCAGTTTTCCTCTGCGTATATGTAATGATTGACTTGGACTCTTTGCTGATGCGAAAGCCCTTGTTAGTGCCTTGAAGAGGGATTCGGTCGCGAACAACCGTCTCGAAGTCATCTGGGTTGAGGACATCATCATTGTGACCACGTCCCTGTTGAATACCCTTCGCGCTAACTTTTACCTTATATTCATGGTCAGGGAGGTAGCAGATGTAGTTTTTGCTCGATAATGAAACCATAGCATCACCAGACCACTCATCCTTGAACAAACCAGGCGTACGGCGATCGAATTTAGCTACCTCAGTGTTGTAGTCACGCGGGAACCACTCGTACTTGTGTTGCTTGAAGTGGTCACGTAGTTCAGGTTTGATGCAGCTCTGGAACGGGTTTTCACAGCTAAAAGCGATGTATGCACTATCCGTGTCCATTTCCTGGTACTGGAAGTCGCTACGGTCGAAATATGTATCAATGCAGTCGTAGTTGAACTGTAGCATTCTTAGCTTGGTTAGCTGGTAAATAGCAATACTCAGATGGATAGGGGTTTTGTTTTTGATGCGCCGTTTCTTCATAGTGATCTCAGCAGCATCGTTCAGCTCATCGAGTCCATGGAATATGAAGTGCTCGACACCTGCTTTGATTGCAGCGTCATCTGATTCGTACTTGATCTCCTTGTGCTTTGTCATATCCATACCCGACCGCCCGAAAGCACTGTTGCCCACAAGTTTTATCATCTCCGCAATCATTGCCTTAGACGTATCAACGTCACCCTCTCGTCGTGCGTTCGACACAGCATCCATAAATGGAGAGAACGCCTTGTGAGACCTAGCCTTAATGAAGCTGTAGGTCTTGGTGACCTCCATACCGTGAGCAAGGTACCACTTAAGCAACGGAGCATAAATGAGGATTTTCTCGCCAAAGTAGCTGCCAATTAGTTTGCGAGCAGGCTTTGCGCGACCCGATTCTCTAGAAAGGTTGTAGTCATACATATGCGAGCCACTGATGTTTTGGCCTTCACAATCGATTACAGTGTTCTTGAAAATGGGAGTCATCTCGCTGAAATACTCTTTCAGGTGCTCTGGTGTGCGAATATCACACTCAAGGAAACCAAAGATCTTGTCGTTATTGATATCATCGATTATACCATTATAAGCCTCAATAGTGGTCAGTCGCCCGCATGGCATATCATTACCAAGGGCCCAAAGGTACAAAGCATTCGCATCGTATCCAATGATTTTTTACACATCTTGTTACCCCTAATCTTAGTATCGTTGCGCCTAGAGTAGCGATTGAAAATAATTGATGGTCCTCCAGCAATGTTAGCTTTCATCTTACCATAGATGTCTGATTCCTCCTTATCAATGCTAAACACGAGACGGTCCGAGTTAAAGTCGAGAAGCTTCTTATATCGGAAGCCACTGAGGGACATATCCTTGCGAGCGACATTGCACTCGATGCAACTGATCAAAATATTTCCGTCGATATGACCTAGCTTGTTGTTCACTCGGTCGGCTGAAGCTGTATCTGCTGATAGCTGATAGAAGCAAAGACCGCATAAGTACTTCTGCTGCTTGAGTAGATCGTTCAGATGATCGATACTCATGTCAAACTCCCGCTTAGCATCCGCGTCCTGAGTTTTGTATCCACTCATGCGCTTAGCCTGGAATCTAAACGCTTTAGCCGGCTCTCTGCTCCGCTTTTTGAGATTGTCAAAGCAGGTCTGATACATAACTTTCTCACTCAAGCCTGGTAGAGATACGCCGTCGGCAAACATATCTAGCTCAAATCCCTTGAACAGTTCACGCTGGGCCTTGATTGCCTTGATGAATGGAACCACATCTAAGTTGTTGTACCAAATGAGTTAGTCTTTGATAGATTTCATCTCATAGTGCTTCCACACGAACTTTAGTCACCATTGCTGATGCTAGTGCCACGTAGCGCACTGTTTAAAGCTGACTTAGGAGGGATCATGGACTGGTTTAGCACCTCAAAGGATTTGATGTGCTCGTAGGGAAGAGTCCCTTGCCAAGGCCACAGACGCAACGTATTTTGTCATCACACTTGCAGCCACCGAGATACGTAATAAGATACTTGTCATAGCTTGTACCAGCCGGGACGTAGTTAGTAATATCCAACATTTTCATGTCGTCCATGGTGATGCACATGTAGCTGGGGTTATTAATACCAGATTTGATATTATCGTTGGCAATGACAGCAAACATATCGTTCTTGATGAGATTGATATCGTAACGGCCACTGTTGGAGCCAAATACCGGCACCTGATCGAGTTGCTGCTTGATTTTGCTATAATCCGTTCTCTGCTTACGAAAACCGATGACGTTGTGGAAATCAAAGAAGCTGGAATATTTGCCTCCCTGAATCCAGCTATCTATATCACACATAGTGTACCTTTGAGATAAATCTATGCCAGTTAAACCGTGTGCGTTGATAAGCTTACGCAGAAGTGTTTCATACTTATTTACGTTGTAGTGCTGGATCTTCGAGCCAATATCGTTAATATAATTAAACATATCTGTGAACAACAACTTCGGGTGATCATTTACAAAGCAACGCACCTCCTCCGTTAAGCTATATGCTACCGAGACAGAGACTGGAATATGCTCGTGTGAAGACAGTGCTCTTTCCGCTCTTTACCATTGTCGGCTTGAGAATGGCTTCAAAGTCATAAACTATAAAATGGTCAAGATATTGATCAATACCCTTGATAGAGTACTTCATGAGCCGAGATTTAACGGTGTTCTGGAGTGGCTTGTAGATGGTTGGTTCAGCTGGGAAGCTCTCAAAATTTATGAGCTCGCACTAGTTCCTTTTATGATTATTTCGCTTGTAAGAACTTATAAATATCATTTCACATTTCTGGCATTGATATTTACTCTGAAGCATATTAACATCTTTCATATATAGAACATGGTTTGCGTGAGATAGAATGTTTATTGGTTCATATGCTTTGTCCGATGAGCAAATGCAGTCCGCTTTACCGCTATCGACATCCATTGAATAAACATTTATGCTCAGTTGGAAGCATTCCTCTAACTCATCGAGCTGAAGGAGATCGATCGGTTTGAAATTGCGAAAGAGACTAAGACTGTAGCTAATATTTTGTAAGAGCAGTAGCACTTGAATGCTGTCTTCACCAGAGCGTGAATGAATCGTGGGTCTTTCTTATCTCCTGACTGTTTGTGGTAAGCAATACAATGGAAGACACACTTATTATTCGTCTTAGGAAAGTTGATTACATGCTTGTTGTCGCGGATGATCTTGGGAATGACAGCCTGACTATCTCCAAGAACATGTTCGCGGTGATAGATGAAAATTCTAAATCCAGTAATAGCTTTTAGCTTGTATCCACTCGATGGGTATTTAAGTTTTTCAGTAAACTACATCGACCTAATCTCGGAAATGACCTTCTTACGAATGTCTGCCTTGCTATTGATTGCAGCAGGTCTCTCAAATACAGCCGTGTTTTCAATGTTAGGGTACCAATATTGAGTGAAGCTATCATCGGTTTTGCTAATAAGATCATAGCCGAGCGCAATGTTGACCTTAAAAGTATTATTCTGGCTGTAGAGAACGTTCTCAAGCTTATCATAAAACTCCGAGGCCTGAATGCCTTCATAAAGGTGTGACTCCATGTTCTTTCCGTTATAGAAACGGTATTTAGGGTCAACCTTGTAGTCAGCCGACACATTCTTCTTCAATTTATCTATCGATACCTTATACAGCTTAGCAACCAGTTCCTGGTTTCTCTTACTGGAAAAATTACTAATATATACTAATTTGCCAGCTCTACCGCGAACCTTGACCCGGTAGCTGCTCCCCATTGAATGGTTTGGATATTTAAGCGTCTTAGTCCTTCAAGCTCGTAGGCAAACATGCTTCCTGGTTTTATATTTTTACTCGTGAGCTCGTCTTTATATTATTGACTTTTTATCTCAGGATCAACTGACTTATATGATAGTCAAATACAAACAATCTGAAAAAATTAAATAATTAATTAAGTTCGTTTTTGTTAAGTTCGATTTGTCTCTTTGCCGCCCACATTTTGCGCTTTTGCGCTTTTATTTGATCTCGGTGCTTGTCATCATATTCCCGCTGCTTAGCGATACGCGTTTCTCTCGTCTTTAGATAGTAGCGCTTTTGGGCAGCTTTAATACGCTCCTTGTTAAGTATATACTGTTCTGCTGAGTACGCCATCTTTATATATTATATACTTTATATTTGTCAGGATTAAAATAATAAATCATGTTGCATGACGATATTTTACCACCCCATCCCCGTCTCAGCTGAAAACTACTGCGAGAATTTGTGTACTTTATTGATTGCACCACGCGAAGCGTCGCGCAGTAGTTTTCAGCGAATGGTCATGCAAAATGCTGTTATCAATTATGGTGCTATCAATAAAGTACACTATTCGCATCACTATTCTGATCATACAAAGTGCTGTTATCGATTATGCTGCTATCAATAAACATCACTATTCGCGTTGTGCAATCAATAAAATCCACTATTCTGGTCTGACTGGTCGAGCCTGCTGCTGAAGCGTTGGATGTTTCTCTCGCTCTCAGGTGGTCGAGAGGTCGCGCCCTTTGCAACACCCCTGTTTAATAGGTACGCCTAAACATCTCTGCGTATTAAATTAGCGTAAGAAAAGGCGAAATTGAAAATTACTCTTTGTGGTGTACTGAATGAGACTACTTCCAGCAGTTCTAAACAATAACTAGGATGAATTTCGCAGTAACCATTGCTACTGGTGGTGAGTGGTGCGGTGGAAGGTAGGGAACTACATAGATAATTGGGAAAGGGAAAATGAATGCGCTCAAACCAGAGCTGGATTGAGATGACTCGTGGCGATACACGGACACTTGTCAACCTCATTACTCGAACCAATCGAGTCGAGAGCGCACACTACAATATACAAGTGTGCGTATCAGGTGTGGTCATCCACTTCAAACGCTTCCTGCGCGCGCCAGTCCGAACGCTTGTGCGCTAACCGCCTAACTCCACATACGTGTAAGTCATATTTGCTATACACTAACAGTTTGCAAACAGTAGTGTTAGCAGTACAGTTAGTGTTTGGGCGAACACTATCTGGGGCAAGACCCGACCTGCAGGGTGACGAGCCCAAGCAAATGCTCCACCTCGTACCCGTCCAGCGCATACCGGTACGATGGCAATTTTACTCGATAGTCAGAAAATTGCATAGCCGCGGTGCTAGATAGCCTGCATTTAATGCGTTTACTCTGGAGTCATGATCGGTTGGCATTTACTCGGAATTCACTGAAGTGTAATCGCAATTAAGTAGCGACCCGCATAGCTAGAGTACTCGAATAATACAGCAAGTGAGCATAAATCTTCCTAACACTATGCATGTTGATCAAGATGGATTCTCCCGCCTCGTAGCTATTATAATTATTATATTATAGACCACTACAGCTTTAGTCACCCTTGTTCGGTGGGCTGACCGTGAGAGATACTGTAGTAACACACTGTCGAAAAACTTAGTGAACTGTGATGATAAGTGGCCTTCAATTTGGTGTTATGTTATTATAAAAATTAGTGAAACTGCACAGTGACGTGGGTATCCCAAATGAAATTCCATAATTGGATGGCATTCGTTTAGATTGCGTGTTCTCTTGCTTCGAGAACTGTATTCAGCTTATGTCAGGTCTGGTGAAGTTTTTACCAGCTACCGGTAGCGCGATAAATAACTAGACGAGCTTCAATTTTCTTGGCCATTTATTTCTTGCCGAAGACGCTGAGTCTTGGTTGAAGATTCAGCCTCGCTGGTAAACGACCGCTTCCACCACCTCCGAAATTTCTGCAATAGGCCATTGTTGTGGTAAGTCGTCACAGTTACCAGCTTGCCATCTCCTTGGTGTCTATCATGAAATCCAGTGTTGTCTCCCGCTCCTGCACGTGCTGCAGCCGCTCCAACCGTTCCCCCAACTCGTTCCTCCTGATTTTTAGATATAACGGTCGACTTTGAAACTACCACATCTGGATTCAAATCAATGAAAGTACGAGCAGTTTCTGTAGTGACGGCGGCAGTCTTTGTGGCTGAAGCGATTGTGTTGCTGCTTGCAAGTAGAGCAACCGCGGCAGTCAGAAGGATTTGACTTAGATGCATTTTTCTTGGGAACAGGGGCAATCCGCAATGTTTGGTTGGGCGCGTAATGTGGAGTGGCAAGTGAAGACTGAACGGACCGAGCTTGGACTAAGCACTTGGCGAGCATAGCGTACAGTTCGCCACGAATGGCATCGCAATGATTGTTGATTCGGGAGATGACGGGTGGACCAAGGCTCGTCGATTGACGATTGAGGGTACACCGTTGTTTACGGCGTTTGCCATGGCAATCGGGATCGGGGATCCTGTGCGGAAACGAGAAGACGACAAAAGTCAGAACGTCGGAACAAGGGTCATTGGCCAGGATCAGGGCCTGATTCAGGCCGCCTAAAATCCGGCGTTTGGCCCGGCCATAACCCAAACGCCGGTTTAAAAGAATGGGAAACGCGGGAATATAATATTCTCTGAAATTTATTTCAGAGTTTAGAAGCGATCCGAATGAGGTCCCATTTTCCGTAAATGAAAGACCTGCCAAAATAGAACTGCTTAGCCGTACCATTTTCGCAAGGGTTCTTTACAAACATTTAGTGTAGCAAGTACATAAATTACTTTGAAAATCGGTACATAAACGGATGTTACCCGTGTCGTCGCCCTCCTCGTTAAGTGCGACGTTTTTTCTTTTGGCGTTGCATGATTGTAATACTCGTGCATTTGAAAATCGATACCTGTGGTGGAGATGATGAAAGGTGCCAAGAACCGCTTAGATTATTCGGGGACGGCAACGCCACCATCATGATGGAACCAAAGCTGTAGCAGCAGCAACCTTGCGAGGCGAAAGTAGAGTCATACCAACTTAAGATGTTGAATGGGAGTAAGTACCGTAAGTCAGGTTGGAGCTGCGTGGTAAAATATAGTGAAGTTCTCTGGATTCCAGAGTCTACCAGGGATTGCAACGAGGACTGAATCCTTGCTTTTCTAATACCTTTCGTAATACAAATTGGACACTGCAGCATATAAGCTTAAAAACCCTGCGATACTTAATAACCTGGTCGATTATAATTTTATTTGTGGCGGTTGACCCTTCCGCAGAAGATTCGGACAAAATACCTCTATGATATGATATCACTTATCGTATTTTACCTGCAGCAGATGATTTATCCAGACCGTTCGAGCAACATTTTGGATGTTTTTCTTCTGGCAACACACTACGTAGTACTATAATACCGAGCCGTTTACTATAGTGGTGTGTAAATAATTCCGTACGTTTGGAATATATTGAAGCGCGTGCCCAGTACATAATATTTTGTTGGTTATTGTCCGGCATTTATACAGTTAGGTGTAGTAAGAATATGTGTGCGGCGTTGCATTGCCGATTTATCTTCACATTTTCATGCAAGACTACGTACAAAATCTAAAATCGCATCAGTCACGGAAACTTATTCATGCAATTTGAACGAAACCTTTCCTGCAGCTACCTTGGTGTAGTGGATGGATCATGTAGCTATCCGTTTCCAGTATTGAACAGCGTCGTTGCAAAACCTCCACCTAGTGCCAAACGACAGAAGCAACCACCTCCTGAAGAAACCACCATACGGAGGTTACCAAGGTAGCACTAGGAACGATATGCGGAGTAGCGGTAGCAGAGGTTAACGTTTAATACACATCTGAATTTGCTTTCAAGAGCTCGAGTCGACTAACAACAAGGCCACAGCCGACCCAAGCCCAAGTTCAGTCTGTCGATACACTACAAATTTAACTTTAGCTGTGTTGAAGCAGCATGTCGGAACCAAGTCCACCAAAGCGGAGCCGTGCCAATACGGACGGCGATGCCGGCAACCAGGGCGTGAGACCCAAGGGGATTACGCTACAAGAGCCACCTCTCATCACGAGCTTCGCACATGAAGCCCTGGTGAAGTGGAAGCACGAGTGGGTACTATACGAAGACGCAGTGAAAAATCGCTGCGCGGAAACCGGAGAAGCTGTCGCCGCTGTGCGAAGACCGGTGCTGAAGAGCATAAACAAGAGATTGTCGAAGTCATTCTCAGAGTTCGAGTTACACTCCCCAATTCCCTCGGCACTGCGCAGAGGATTTGAAACGAGGACCCCAGCAGACACTGCTGGCACTGGTGACGGCGGCTGAAGCAGCACCCGGCAGCACAACCTACCGCTGGCATCATGAGTGACGTACCCCTATCGATAGAGGGGGCACAAGCAGCGACCACCGGACCACACGCCGCTACGAGGGGCGAAAGGAACGGACGACGACACGGAGGAGCCGAGTAGCGCCCCACAAGAATCATTGGAGCAGAAGCCGCCCGAGTGGGGACCACACAATGTTGGACCAAACATACCAGTCACCGCAAACCACCTCCCAGCGCTTGTGACGACACCATCGGACGCGCAATGGGAAGGTGGCAACGCGAGGGCGGAGCCACAACTGAACCACGACGCAAGCCACTCAGACAAGACTGCGAAGGGGACCGAACCACCCGACAACGCCCAAACGTATGCAGCAGCAGTGACCAAGGGGTCACACCGAACGGCCGGGTCCTTACTCACTGTGACACCGACTACGATAGCAGGGAACTGGAGGCCTCGAGAGCGACGCAGTCTACTGGACACGCTGGCAAGGGAGTGGTCGGGTCCACTCACGCCTTCACTCAGTCAGTCGACACAGCAGCTACGGCAAGCTGCGTTAACGCCGACGGCTGTGCATTGTGGCGACAATCTCAGACCGTGCACTGCTGTTGAGACAGACGCATTGCTGGCGTATCTGGACGGTTCATTAGAACTACCACACGCTCCGATGTTCCTGAAGGCAACCATGGTACTCATCCAGCGAGCGATGGTGGAACAGTTCCATGAGTCACACGTGGAAGCCACGCTGACGGCGCCGGTGGTACCTAGGGCTAAACTGAGACGCAACATGACACACATGGCTCTTTTCGCGTTGCTGTACACAGCCAACGCGGACACGCCGCGTGGACGTCAAATGATCGACCGGATGCTGGATGAGGTCAAGATGCTGTATTTTGACGGCATACACACCTTGAATTTTGTCTTTTACTCCCGAAGAGTAGCAGAGCGATACATCGGCATGGCGTTCAGACTCCAAGGCACATGTATAGAGCTTGAAGACACGGATACAGGCCACATCCCGTACCGGCCTGCTCCGTAGACAATACTCCGTCAAGGTCTACGGCGGCGAAGGGCTGGGACTGGTGACGCTACTAGTAGCGCTGGGGAGATTGAATGGGGTGAAAATTGTGGACGCTGAGCGACTCAGAGTTGATTCGACGGAAGTCGTGGACAACAGATACTTTCTGCTGCGTTTCGGGTCTGAAGATTGCCCAGATAAGCTTAGGGGTGATCAAGTTAAACTTCGGTGCCCACATCGTCACGGTTCACCATCATCTCATCTCATTCACCAACGATTTCCGTGTGCCAGGTGCTACGCACCATATCACACAACAGGGTTTTGTAAGGTAAAGCCGATGGCAGTGGAGAGAAGTCAAGCCAAGCACATGCGCAACTACAAGGGACATGTACCAGTGTACCCAGTGGGGGCAGCGGTACAGCATTGCCACTCAGACGAGGAAAGTCTTGCATATTTCCTCGCTACGCTACAGCAAGACCTTGCCGTTGACCAGAGTGCGACGGGCCAACTGACAGACACAACAACCGATGCCAAGCTGGAGCGCATTGATAGGCCGTCAAATACTATGGAGATCGATACTCAACAACCCACAGGGGCCGAGGGAACGGAGGAGGGTGGTGACCAGTCAACCGCTGAAGGGAGTTAGCACGCGTCCCCCAAAGGCGAAGAAGCGGGCTTCATAACGGTGACGAGGAAGCGGTCTAAAGCGCCAGGCGCTGCACAAGCGAACCAACGGAAGCCTACGGATGGGATAGGCGTGAGCAATCCGAGAGAAGGCCCAGCTGTTGCTCAATCGCGGCGTCCGGCCGGCAACACGACGAATAATTCGCAGCTGACAACGACAGAAACAACGGGTCAGCAACGCAAGCAGGCGGGCCGACAGACTTCCAAGGTACCGAAAGCTCAACACAATCACAAGAAGCCGAAGGCTTTTGCGAAGTTCAAACGAGAACGTGAGGTGGGCTGGTTTGTCGCGCTGGCACCATCGTCGGATGAGGACAGTGACAACATTAGTGCCGACGGCTATTATGATGACGCACCTTACGCCTACGAGCCCAGGGCGGATGGTGCTTCTTGCGGGCTGGATGACGAAGGCATCGAGGCGAAGGAGGCCAGCCAGGATACCACAGACGGCGAAGACCACCAGATGGCGGACCCTCACGAGACATCGGCGCTCGAGACGACGGTGACAACGCCAAGAGACACTGCAGCCGAGACACCGCCGTCGCTGTCGACAACCGTCACCAAAGAGGTCGATGAAGAGATAGACAGCGACGATGGGTCGAGTTTATCTGGGTACGTTGGGTCCGCGGCACCGTCGCAATCACAGTCGCCTGGTTTGACGCCGGGGTCAGAATTCCAGTACTCACTGGACTCTGCTCTAGCGGACAACTCACCTACGAAAGAATCCGCGAAAGCAGAACGGGACCCGGACTTTGGAAGTCGCTGCCGTCGCTGCTGTCGTTGCCGTCGGCGCGTTCGCATCTTCCGCTCTAGGAGCTTCGTCGCCCAGAACAAGGTTCGGGTTGGTCTCGCCGTCGGAGTCCGACTCGTTGTCGCTGCCGCCTTCGTACGGTCCGGGCAGGGTGACCTCGGTGCGTTTCCTGCTGGACCGGGATCTAGTCGCAGCGGGCTTAGCCCTGTTGTCGGGCTTCTGTAAAGCCTTCTTCGGATGCCGAGGCGGCTTCTTCGATTGCCTTTCGTCTTGTGGTCGGCGGCGCGGAGCGCCTTGGAGTCGACGCGCTTTGGGATCGCAAGTGGTGCGGGTCTTGGTCTGATGCCCGGTGGGCGTCTAGGATTCTCGGCGGGTGTTCGCGCGGTCGCAAATTGCAGAATGAGGCGTTGCCTGTGCGGTTCGCTGGAATTCCCCCTGGGACAAGGTGCTTCCCGTTTGGGTGTGGGAGGGTGTAATGGGGCCACTTGACTGGGGGCGACCATTGTTCTCTGTGATGTGGTCCACACCATTGATATCCGTCACACGCGTGGTGTGTGGCACGTCAAGGACTTAATTCGTACTTCAGTCGTACTTAAGTGGTACGTCAGTTGTATTAAAGCAGTACATCTAAATGGGTGGTCCCCATTAGAACAGATCAGATTAGACAGGGATTCAGTATGCAGATAGTTATCAATAGTTAGAACTACAACAGTGTTCTTAATATAAATCAGTTTAACTCTAAACCGGAAGTTCGCACGTCAATTGGTACTCGGTACCATATTGGACAGGAGGCCAGGCCTTTGCAAGCTTACAGCAGGAACGCTAGGCGTCTGTTGTGGTTAGCGCGTTAGCGCTTCCTCTAAAGCTAAGGTACGTGTGACCCCGTCACAGAAAACGTCGTTAGTTCGGCTTCCACGCAACAGCACAACAATTCGCCGAGTCAGGTCGGCGTTGTCGAGCTTGCGCAGGGTTCCTGTCGGATAACTTAGCGGTTCGCCCGGCTGGGCAGTTGATTGTTGTCCCCAACAAGTACCAAGCTCCAAACTCTCCAGAGACTCGTCTGAGCGGGGCAGGCTACGTGCTAAACCCTGTGCCCTCCACCAAAGGATGGACGACAGCACGCGAGCGCTTTTACAGGTCACCAGGCGCAGATTACGCCCAGATAGAAGGTTACGCTGTCCTGAGTTGTGCAGACCCACCGGCTCGTCGAGTCGACGAGACTAATCTTCGCTTGGTAGCGAGAAGTACCCACCTCGGGCCGACCTTGATCTCTTGGCGATACCAGACGGCTCCCCTACAAGCTATGCCTCTCGGGGAACGACGGCAGATATAACCCAGCCCGCGCAGGGGACTTTCCGGAAAAAGTGTACGCTGTTCTTGGATTAGAAGATTCTGCGCTGATTGTTATCTCTATGTCTTCGGAGAGCCCCATCGGGCCCTTCCCTATGGTATTCTATCGGTCCTTTACAAATATCTAATGAAATGGAGTCGTTACAGATCTCCCTGCGACTCTTCACTCAGCTCCGCCCCTGATGTTGAGCTATTTACCTACCTCTCGGCGACTCTTCGCCCAGATCCTGATTTATCCCCCAGTTGGCATATCTTTCTCGAGGCATATTCTCGCCATGTCGACTTTCGTCGAGTACAACTTTCGCCGGGTCGAGTCTTCTAAGAGAAAACTCTTACGTCGTTTTTGCAAAGTGACTTGAAAAAGTATTGCCAAGTAAAGGATGGAGGTTGGTTGTTGAAGGGGTGTAACATCGTATATTTTGGTCGTACATCATGATTTTGCATGATTGGCCGTCGCAGGCCCTTTGGCAACTGCCTCTGATCAAATACTGACCAATCAAGATACCACATTGTAGGTCATAAACGATGTGCGCTTTTTTTCCGGTTGCAGAGAACTCAGGCCTAGAACGAATTTGAAAGGGTATACAGATCAGCAACGCAGCGCCAATAACATTTTTTAGCATGATTCTGACCAGTTTATGCTGCGTAGTTGCCCTCCGACTTTATGTCTATCTCGGAATCATACATTTTACAAACTACCAAGTCGGTGGATCGATTTTGTATCAGATATTGCATTGTATCAGGTTTGTCAGGTATCATTTAGGACAGGTTAATCTGTACGAGGTCGTTTAACCCCAGACCCACACACCACGGAAACCAGGGCATAAGGAAATACCCTACTGTAAAAATTAAAAACGTCGACGACCCTTGAGGGGACGTCCAGTTTTCACCCCGACTCCGGTATTGTGAATTCCGTCCAAATGCATGGCGGTTTCACCGCCGGAGATTCAACCAATCGCCCAATGCAGTTTGAGTAGAACCCATACATGTACCGCATTTTTGTGATTCTAGCCAAAATGGCTATAAGGACCTGGTTCATCTGTCGGGTTTAGTTAAATAGGAGGATACCATATGGTAGGGGCCTTTTCCATTTGACTTGATCAACTATCGAGTAAAAGGGAAAATCAATTTGACCTATCCCTATGAATCTTTTATAAACGAGAATAACCAATCAGATTGCTTCGTTAGATCCCTATTAACCAGACCCAGTGACGCGAACCAGCCCCACAACGGTGCACCATTCAGCTCAGTTTCACTTTCGACCCTCTGCTGCGTTAGCTCCCGTCCATCTTTCCATGGAGTCCCTCCCTTCGTCGCTGGATGATGATGTCCAGACGCTGCAAAGTCCGCAGCTCTCTCCGCGTCCGCACCAACTGATGTTCCAGTTCGTGCTCCAGTTGGCCCTGTGCGTGGGGGCAGCTCTCGTCCAGCAGCTCCCAAGCGACCCCCAGCCAGGAACGGTCTCTTCCGCCGCCACAGCAGCTCGGCCAAGAAGCTCAAAAAGGACAAAAGAGGCTCCTCTTTGGCAAAACCAAAGCCCGTTCCGCTCCAAAGATCGAGCGGGACTTTATCCAAATGGAACCTTTTGCTCCTTTGACTAATAAGGAGTCACAAAAGGCTCGACAAGTGTCACTAGAGACGGCTGTAGTCGTGTTCCAGCAGGTGGTGGAGAGTTTGCAGCAATTTGTGACCACTTTCGCCAAGACGGACAGATTTGTGTTCCATCTGGCGAGTATGCGACGGATGTACTTGGATTTGCATGCTGTCGGAGTGAAATTGGACTATATCGTGGAGGTTGGAGGTCTGGAAGAGATCATGAAGAAGGAAAAGCAGGAAAATTGGGAGAAGCAATTGCAGACTGACAGAGAGAAGGAGGAGGCGGAGCTGAGTGCTCGAGCGGCCAAGAACGCGCTGCCGTTTGCGAGGAAGATGCTGCCTCATGAACCTATGGAGGCCTTGACTCTGCTCAAGTTTGAGATTGACTTCTTCAAGCCTGGCAACTCCACCAAGCATGTAGCAAGCATGAAGAAGGTGTTTTTCAGTGTCGTGAGGTCGTCGAACGGTCGAGTTGCTAAGATCCCGGACTGGTACATTCCTCCGTACGCGATGAATTATTCGCGGGAAAACGTGATGCTGGGGTCGGTGGGCACGGCTCACCGTGGCGTGTGGGAGGACAGGAAGCCGCCTGCTGGAAAGAAGCCCGACAAGGACGAGGACAGCGAGCAGGTGTCGAAGTCGTACAAGGTGGTGGTAAAGCGGATCTTCATCCATGCAGACGCAATTGAATTATTTCGACAGGAAGTCGAGACCTGGTTTGCGATGGACCACCCGAATATTCTTAAATTGTACGGCGCGTCGCACTGCAGTCGACCTGCACTTCTTGTGTTTGAGGACGCTATCAAAGGGCCTCTCGTGAATTACTTGGCTTGTCAACGACAACTTCAATCTGAGAGTCGCAGAGAGAAACGGAAGTGCGCAGGTGTATTAAAACAACAATGGCCGTATCGTAATCAGCGGCACACGCTGTGGAGTCTGTTTTTACAGGCTGCGGAGGGATTACGGTATCTACACGAGGACCATAGATTGGTGCACAGCAATTTGAAAAGTGATAATATTTTGGTGACGGCGCACGGCCATGTGAAGCTGACGGATTTCGGACTGGGTATGGTGGCGCTGCAAAACCAAGCTGTGCAAGATAAGAAATTTGAGGAACTTGGTTGGCGCGCACCCATCTGCCGCCAAAAGAAATTGTTCCGCCGCCCGGCCTTTCAAGATGATATCTACTCGCTTGGCCTGTGTGTGCTGGATGTACTGGCGCCCTGCATTTCTTCTATTGTGGAGGGCAATAGTCCAAATTGTCCGAAGCGTGTTGGAGAGGAAGAATTCGATCCGCTGGCAGACAGCGTGTTAGAATTGATTCCTGTCAGAAGCCACAGGGAACTCATCGTTGACATGTGCCAGGTTAAGCCGGAAGCTAGGCTGACGCTGGAGCAAGTCATCTCGCGCATGCAGAAGATGCGAGATGAGGCAGCACTGGAGCCCGCGGATTCGAGCGAGTGCTGTATTCTTTGAGCTGGTTGAGTTATTTGGTGTCACACCTTCGCTTTAGCTGAAGGTTTGTCGTTATTTATGCGCATCGAAGCATGAAGGACGACAGAATTGAGTAATAGCGTTGCGTAAGTACTTCTCGTGTCCGTTTTAATGATGCTAACGTTAGTCTTGGGTGGCGTTGATCTGCTAGACGTATCTGAAATCTGAACTAAAGTGATGTAGTTAATGAGTATCACTGTGATACAATCACATGTCACTGATATTAATAACTCTTAAAAGTGCAGTGGGGAACACCAGCTGGATCAGCACTCAGTTCATGGCAAAAACGAACACAACAACCAGTTACAACATCCAAAGCAACCGTGGAATGACAACAGTGAAAAATATCATCGCATCTTCTTCACCGCAGACAACAAGTCGGCAAAACCCAAAGACGAATGACATATTGTCACGTCTCACCGATGATCATTTCGTTGTTATCGTCCAACTTGAGGAGATTGTATTATAATACATATAGTCGCAAGAAACTGACAAAATTACATGTCAATTTCTGCTTTTGGTCTGATTCCTCTCATAATGCAACTTCAACTTGCTAACCTTAGAGATCCCGACATTGACATGAGCCAAACTCACTCCAATCACTAATAAATAGCGAGAACTAGTCAAAAGCCGCGTGTTTTGCGACCACTCTCTTATCCACACCTGAACGCCAGGTAAGTTTTCGTGGTCAATCGCCGACTGGAGAAATACATCGAGAATGGAGAATGGAGCATTCCCTTTCTCCCCATTTAGACGCCTAACGCGCAGCGGGGCTTCTCAATGAGAGGTCCTTAGTCCTGTATAACCTTAGTAACTCAAATGTGGGCCGGTTGGGAAAATGTTGATGTATTTGTGGCCGGTGGTGATAATTATCCCCTGGCAGAGGCACAAACTCGTTCCGACTTCGGAATAGCTCCAGGAGGTATTTCGAGAACCGTATAAACTCGGAACGCGTTCCGAAAGCCGCTCCTAATCGCAGAGCAGATTTTCGAGAACGAGTTTCAGTTTTTTCTACTTAGCCTGTGGCGTGCTAGTTCAACGTTCACGCAACATCTTTGAAAATTGCGTTCAATTATAACAATAGGAGCCGGCACTCCACCAGCAGTGGCTGCATCGCTACGCCGACCGCCAAGCCGGCTAGATCGTCTTTGAGGAATCACACGTGCAGACATGACCAGCTCCTTTTAAAGAACGCCACTCCACCTTCTAGCATCTGGCCAAAACGTCTTCCACTGGGACTCTGTGGAGAACATAACACTAACCGGAGTTAGGTGGACTGCCGGTAGGCGCCTTCTAAGAAGCCACTCAACTAATATTGTACTTCCTCTGTCAACCTTTCACTATGAAACCAAAGTATACTTCGCTATTCGTCTAACCTGCGATATCCCACCACAACTTCACTCTTCTCTAATTTTTACAAATGTTTACTTCGAAGTAGCTAGGAAGCTGAGCTTACTAGCGCGAGTGAAGGCATCAGATTCGACAAGGCTGTAAGCACTATTTCTGCGAGACTTTAGCTCCGCAAACGCCAAGAAAACGCTGAAAAGCCTTGAAAAATGAAGATACCGGTACGCGTTTAATTAAAGCAATGCAGTTACCATTTCACTTGACATGTGAATTTCAGAGCTCATCCGGGCGCTAGCGCACGGCCTTGTATACAGGAACGAGATTGCGCTTCAACAACACATGTCAGTCGTAAATTATTACGACTCGTAATTTAAAACGCACTTTTTCGCGTACAGTGATAATGACGGTCGCTGCGTCTCGCGTCGGAGAGGGCCGTGCGCTGCTCCTACTCGTGACCAAGCTCGCGTTGGTTTTCGGTTGTGCTGTGGGTACCGTATTGGGCCTTTGCTGCTGCTCGTGCGCCGCGTGCGCGAACATGACGCGGCGCTGGGGCTCGCCACGTCGAAACTGGACTCTTTGTCCATGCGCAGCCTCTCCTCGCTCAAGGAACTGCAGCGCTCGCACGACACCTTCCAGCACGTGTTCACCGTGCAGTTCCCACTGGCGTTGTCCTGCTTCACAGTCTTCTACATCCTTAAACAGGTGAAAATAGGCAGCTTAACATGTACTTAAAACAATTCGCATCATGGGACACTAACATTTAATCCTGCTGCTATAATAGACGTTCGCCATCCCCGGGTCAGCACTACTCAACGTGTTTGCAGGAGCCTTTTTGCCATTGACGCTGGCGTTCCCGTTGGTGTGCACCTTGACGGCGTGCGGGGCGTCCTGCTGCTATTTGTTGTCCAAGTCGCTGGCGTCCGAGGAGACCGTGCTGAGCCTGAGTGAACGGGTGCTGCCGGGCAAGCTGCACACACTCAGGCTCAAGATTGAAGATGCGAGAGAACGAGGCCAGTTGCCGTTTTTGCTACTGTTCCTAAGGGTGTTCCCATTCACGCCTAATTGGTTCCTCAACATGGCGAGTCCGTGGCTGCAAGTGCCACTGAAGCTTTTCGCCCCGTCGGTGGCTCTCGGGCTGCTGCCGTACAACTTCGTCACGGTGAATGCTGGCGCTATGCTATCGACGCTACAGAGTACGAGCGACCTGTTGGATCCACGAACGATGGGCTTGCTGGTGGTTTTGGCGGTGGGAATGCTCATCCCTGCGCTGCTCAAGAAGGAGGCGAAGGGCGTTGAAGCAAAGAATGGCCAAGGAGGCGAGATCAATGTTGACAGCGAAGCCGAGACTTCCAGCAAGAAGATGGATTGAGAGGGTGGCTCGGTGATGTTCATGGTGAAATGATACTTGTGTAATGTTGGATTCTGAGTTGACTTCCTAAAGCGCGCAAGTTTACTTTTGGACGCTTAAAATAAACTACATTAAAGTTGCCCCTCCAGCCTCGTTTGGCTTGCGGATAGTTGCTTGGCTGCTGTCCGAGTCTGTTGCTCCTCTATATTTCTTGTACGCACCGTTCTGTAGAATGCTTGAATGCAATGCCGGATCTGGTCAGCTGCAGCGATGCAGCCCTCGCGCTGGAGTGGCGCCAGCATTTCTGCATCTGTACCGGTTCGTGGTAGCAAACGTAGCTGCGTGGCGACGTCCGTGATGCCAAGCAGCAGACCATGAATTTGTGACTTCAAGTCAGGCATTTCTGGTTCAGGCTGATTAGCGTTTCCGTCATTCCCGTCCGTGACAGAAGTCAGCTCGACCGAATCTGGCGTCAACAGCACTGCATTGATCTCTCCTTGCAGCTGCTGTAGGAGCTCGATCGAAGAATCCGCGTCCACGTTTAGAAATGCGCGCACTCGCTTTCTTACGTTGACTGAGGTACTTTGGTCGCTCATGACCCACACGTGATTAGGGAGAGAACTGGTACCCAACATATCCTCAATCTTTGAAGCAATTTCGTCGCGATAGCGCGTCATTGTCGCGTTCGGCTCTTGTAGACTTTCTGATCCAATCGGTGGTGCGGGGCTGCCAGCAGCTTCGACGGCGGGACCAAATTTGCGCGGGCGAAACAATTCTCCAATAAGTCATTGGGTATCTGACCCCAGGCTTGGTCAAGCAAACGTGCAGCATCCAGCAACGTCGGTCTGTAGCCAAAATGAACGCCCCCACTGCATCCATTATCACTCTTCTCAGCTGCTTTGAGTGCTGCCTTCACTTCCTGGGGAGCGTTATGATACGACAGCGCACTCTGC
Organism: Phytophthora hibernalis; assembly: GCA_012656075.1. Lineage (NCBI taxonomy): Eukaryota > Oomycota > Peronosporomycetes > Peronosporales > Peronosporaceae > Phytophthora > Phytophthora hibernalis. The sequence continues at coordinate 1,447,949 of JAAKBF010000324.1, forward strand.
ACCAACAGATACTTGTACTGCGCCTTCAGCGCTGCAACCACACTCATCTGCAGCGGTCTCCTCCACCAAGTTTTCAAATTAACTGGAGTGGTCGTAGGAACGTCCACCGACCCCGGGAATACTGCGTCGTCTGTGGCAGAAACACTGCCCGAATCCCTTCCTCTTCGAAATCTCCTTGGTGTCCGGGCCGCTCTCCGTCCACAACCAGCAACACCGATTTACTCGTTCGTTCACGCACAAACGGCACGAACACCGAGCTATACCATCTCCCGAACGTCGCTCGATCCAGCCACGCTCTCTCCTGCGCCAAGTACGGCGACGGGGAACTCGAAGGTCTGCCTGGTCGTGGTGTTTCTCCTTCAGTAGGCCAGTTTTCCTTCCCGACCATGCAGATCGGTAGCGTCATTCGCCCCGTCGAGTTGCAACTCATCACCAACGTCACCCGCTTCCACGTCGTGTCTTCTTCTGCATCGAATGGCAGAGCATCATAAAACAAGGACGTCTCTTCAACTGTAAAGAGCCACTCGGGGTCGTACTCTGCCATGACGGTATGCAGCTCCTGCAGGGTCTTGACCTCTCTAACTTTATATCCACTGGCCTGCTCTGTCGTCGTCTCCGCACCGCCCACGAAGGCCGTGCGGACGCCGTAGCGTCGACTGAACTTGTCGTACCAGCCCCAGCTGGCCTTGAAGTCCTCGGGACGGACGCCCATGGCTCTGGCCACCAGTTTGGCCTTGTCGATCACCACCGAGGGCGAAATCTCAGCTCTGGCTCGTTGTCGGGCGTCGATCCACGTCACCAACGTCCGCTCCAACGCTGGGAAACGCGGCGTGGGTCGTCGATGTATTTGACCTCTCAGATTTAATATGGCCGACGAATTAGCCCGCGCCTTGATATCTGCAGCTGCGGCCACCACGCGACGAATGGTCTTCTCGTCCACACTAAAGTCACGCGCTAACTGGCGCAGAGAGAGCGGCGGCTCTGCGCTCTGGTGCTTGCGGATGATCTCCAGGCGCTGCAGGTCGTTCAGCCGCGGACCCACGCCACGTCCGCGCTTCCGCTTGGTCGCCATCGCCGACTTTTGAGCAATATATGCGGATAGAGAGGTCCTCTCAAGATGCATAACACGACCCAACGCATTAATCAATTTGGACCATGGCGCCAGGTGAGTCACGGAAGGGGTTTCTGCTGTTGCTGTATGTTCTGACGCTCGTCTGCTATTGCTTGCAGGAGGTCGCGTGCGGAAGGAGCTTGAGGAGTGCCAGAAGGACTCGCAGCTGTCGGGCGTCACGGCTGCATCCGTGAACGCGGCGTCGCTCTCAGAGCTGCGAGGCTCGATCCAGGGCCCAGCGGCTACTCCCTACGAGGGCGGCCACTTCGAGTTGGAGATCGTCATTCCTCCCAAGTATAAAAAGTATAAAATCTGGCAGGAAATGGATAATGGACTAATGCTCGATATTATCCAGGTACCCGTTCGAGCCACCGCAGATGCGCTTCGTGACCAAGATCTGGCACCCCAATATCTCATCACAGACTGGAGCCATCTGCCTCGACATCCTCAAGGACGCGTGGTCTCCGGCACTCACTATCAAGACGGCGCTGCTGTCTATCCAGGCGCTACTATCGGCAGCTGAACCTACGGACCCACAGGACGCAGAGGTGGCCAGGATGTACCTGCACGACCACGAGCAGTTCCTCAACACTGCGCGCTTCTGGACAGAGTCGTACGCCAAGCAGACGGACACAGGCGACGACGCGGCTCTCTCCAGGCTCATGGACATGGGCTTCCCTGCTGTACGAGGCTGTAAGATGTTCTGCTACTGAAGGTGTAGGCTAACTGTTTTATTTGGGATGTGCAGGACAAGGCCAAGGATGCACTATTGGCCGCTAACGGAGACGAGAATGCTGCAATTGAAAAGTTGGTCAGCAGCATGTAGCTGCCTAGTTAGCCCTCCCTTTTGGGGTGTGGCTGGCTGAATGTACAGATTACTATGAGCTTGCCACTCGCTGTCTATCTACGGGCTACTTACTTCTTGGGTTTAACTTGAGTTGTGCGGCCGGCTGTCTGTGCAGATACCTTCTCCTCGAGTTTCTTCTTGAGCAGTTTGCGCTTGTCACCCGTGAGCTTCTTCCTTGGGGCGTCGACTGATCGTGTCGTGTGCTGTTGGAACGCTGCTCGCTCGAACTTGCGTGCAGCGTCGCCGCAGCCGTGCACCTCGGGCAGTGCGTGGTCATAGCAGAACTTGAGCTTGCAGAATTTGCACACGCTGCCCAGCATTTTTATGCTTTTCTTGCAGTGACTCGAGCTCTGGAATGCGCAATTTGAGCTCTTACTAGCCTGCCGAGTGAGGAACTCCAGCTCATCCTCGCCGTCTTTCAGCTCGTCTACTGGAGCTGTGTTGACCGTTTTCGCCTGACCCTTTTTCTTCGTGTTCTTCTTCTTGTTCTTTTTGCCTGAAGACGTAGGCGCGGGAGACAGGACTGGCTGTCGAACGAGTCGGCTAAGGTGGAGGTCCTTCAACAGTGAGTTGGACACCTTGATATCGATTTCGGTATCAGGGGTGCTTTGCTCTTTGTTGGCTTCAGCCCCATCGTCTTGCCCCTCCTCTTTGTTGCTGTCGTGCTCGTCAGCTGAGCTAGCGCTGTCGGAGTCCATCAGCTGGAAAACACACTTCGTCACTACGGCCTTGTCTTCTACCTGATCTTCGTCTTCTTCCCCCTCAACGTCAGCTGTAGTTTGAACTTGTGCCTTTGTTTCAAGTGTCTGCACTTTCTCTTCAGGTGCAGGTTCTGTTTTCTTCGTCTGAACTGGTGCAGACGTAGGATCTGATTTTGCTTTTACCGCTGCTTTAGGTTTCTGTGGCTGCTTAGTCTTGGTGGTCTTCGCAACTTTGGCCTTCCGTGTGGGTTCTGAAGAAGAATTAACTGTAGCAGGGGCAGAAATGTCGCGCGGTTCACTTTCGCTCGCAAGGACACTGAGAGACGAGACCAATGCCTCGTCCATTGTTCCTTCCACCACATCTTCATCCAGGTATTCTTGAGCACTACGATACTCGCCAAACTTTTCAAAGTGCTTCACTAACACAGCCAAAAACTTGTGCGACGAGATAGTATCGGTATCGCATACCACTGCAACATGGCGCTTTGCACGCGTGATGGCCACATTCATGCGCCGGTCATCAGCAAGGAACCCCACCTGCCCGTTTGCGTTGGCACGCACGAGACTCATAACTACGGCCTCCTTTTCACAGCCCTGGAAACCATCCACCGACCGAATCTCAAGCCTCGGATGATTATCTAGAAGTAGCGCTTTCAAAGTCTGCACCTGCTTGTTGTACGGCGTAATTACTGCCACTTCATCCTCCTTCAGGCCAGCTTCCAACAGAGCACGGACATGTTTAGCTACGACGCGCGCCTCGCCCTCATTAGACTTTGATAGCTGGAGAATGTTGTGGCTTTTATCATCGTCATCCTTAGCGTCTTCCTCGAGTTCACATCCTGCCGTGTCCAATAGGAGTAAAGTCGCATCCAGCAACTCATCGTCTTTCGTGATGTTGACATGCGGTAATTCATGCAACTTGCGCTTCGCCACACCCTCGAAACTCTCGAGCTCACCCTTGTACATTGCCTGTGAGCTCCACTCGCTAATGTTTTCGTGCATACGATATTGGATGTTGAGCATTTTCACGATACTCTGCGTGTTTGGGAAGCTCGTGATTCGGTCAAACAGCGTTACCTCCAGACCTTTTGCTGCTGCTGTCTTCGACTTGATGGTGGGTGGCAGCTGCAAATGATCCCCGGCAAGCACGCAGCGCTTGGCCTTCAGTATAGGGACCCAACATGACGCCTCAAGCGCCTGTGCGGCCTCATCAATAATAACCAGGTCGAAGGTCACATCCTTAAGCAGCTTGGACGCCGCACCCACGTTGGTAGCGAATACCACGTTGCTGTGTTGTACGATATCACCTACCACCTTCTGCTCACGCTGCCGGATTTCCTTGCGATTAGCTTTCATATCACGTCGCAGCTGGAATCGCACGCTCTTGTCACGTGTCTTCTGCAACTTTGTCTGCATCGACGCCATCTCCTTCCGGATGTCATTCACAATCTCCGTGCCGTCCGCGCTCTGGATCTTAGCATCCAAACAATACTTCAAAATTTGCGGTAATACACGCGCCGGGTGACCTACGCGTGTAAGCCTCATCTTTTTCCTAACACCGAGCACGTACTCGCCAGCTTATCCAGAACGTTATCCACAGCAATATTCGACGGCGCGCACACGAGCACCTTCAAGTCAAATTTGGTCACCGCCTGCAAAATAAACTCAACAACCGTCGTTGTCTTGCCCGTTCCTGGCGGGCCGTGAATCAACGCCAAATCCTTCGACGCCAACGCAAAGCGGATCGCGTCCACTTGAGACGCGTTGAGTCCCTGATTAAACGGCGTGATCTCCGGCAGCAGTGTATTCCAGCTCGGCTCCTTCTCCGAAAATACCCTGCACAAAACAACCTGTCAGAACATATACTCCACCCTCAACTAACCTATTGCTACGTACACGTCGACCACGGCTTGAGCCGCTCCGAAGTCAAATTTGGTCATTTGGTCCAGCGCACTCGTCAATTTGACAAAAGTTGCATTGTTCACCAGTCGGTCCAGAGTGATCCCAGCTGCAGCCCCCAGTAGATCCACTCCGTCCACGTCATCGTGGTCGCTGTTGACTGCCACAGAGATCCCTTTCTCCTCCACTTTTGACACGATACCCGTGGGCAGCTTCTCTCCACTCTTGTGCAGACGGATCTGCACCAAATCCCCCACTGAGAACTGGTGCTGTTTGGCCTGGCACAGATTGAGCGACGGGAAGGAGAATTGCAGCAGAGAGCGCCCAAAGAGGCCCGTGGAGTAGCGTGCGAGCGTCAGGTGCGTCAACACGTTGGGGTTCTCGTGGTCGTCCAGCGTCGCCAGCTGCTCCCGCATGGCCTGCACCTCCTCCTGCTGCTCCAGTGCCAGTAGACGACGCGTGGACGTCACCCACGACTCCAGAGACACGGGACGTAGCGCCGTGGCGTCCTTCGCAGCCTTGCTCTTCCTTGACATCTTCTCAATAGGATAATGACACGCAAAGTGTACATATATGTATGGATCGAACCCATTAATAAGTGTACCACACGAACACACCAATTCTATATTTTGGTCAAATCAGATCCCGCGGAAGAGGAAGCGCACTCCTCAATTGTCATGGCTGTAGGGACGACGACTCCCGAGGCCAACGGACTACGGCGCCGCCACGTGCAGGGCGAGAACCAGGCGGCGGATGACGCGCGTCTGTCGACGCCTCGCCGCGCCCCGAGGGCCCCCAAGGGCTTCGTGGAGCTGCTTATGTCTCCGCTGAGCTTCGTGTTGGGCGACGGGGAGCCGGAGGACCCGCAGGCGGCGGCGCGCAACTTCACACACAGTTTGAGACGTCGCTACGGGGAGAACGTGACGCCTCGTTTCGAGCACACGTCTTTTAGGGACGCAGTGTCCACTGCTCGGACGGCGTCCAAGTTCCTGCTCGTGTTCCTGCACTCGACGATTCATGACGATGCAGACGCCTTCTGTCGGTAAGAGCAGTTTGGGCCAATGTTCTGTACAGTTGGAGAGCAGCGATCTGATTGGCTGGCCATGTTGATGTTGGTTGCAGTAAGGCCATGTGCACCGACCGGATGAGCGCCTACCTGAACAACAGCGACTGCATCGTGTCATGGGCGGGCTGCGTGCAGCATGCAGAGGGCTTCGGCGTGAGTTTGTCGCTGGGTTGTGCCACGTTCCCGTTCCTGGCGCTGCTGTCCTGTGTGTCGCGTGGGGTGAACGTCGTGGAGAAGATCACAGGTGGGTGGAAGGAGGCTACAGGTTTTCATTGGGGGGCTGATCGTGGTTTTGTTTGTGGTGCTAGCCAACCTACCGGCGGACGAGATCATTGACAAGCTGAACGCGGCGGTGGACCGCAACAACCAGCTCTTAGCCACAGCGCGCCACATCCGCCAGCAGCGCACGGAGGCGCAGATCTTGCGGGAACAGCAGGACCAAGAGTACCAGGAGTCACTCGCGGCAGACCGTCGCCGTGAACAAGAGGCGCGAGAGAAGGCGGAGCGGGAGGAATTGGAACGATTGAGGGAGGAGGAAGAGCAGCGACGTGCAGAGGACGAGGCCCGACGCGTCGAGGGGGAGGAAATCCGCCAGGAGAAAGCGTTCAAAGCCGAGATTGAAGTGAAGCGTTCTCGGATCGCGGACGGCCCCAAGTCGCGCGTCCCTCCACCAGGCGCTGATTACAAGACGGCAGTGATCAAGTTCCACCTGCACAACGGCACCCGCCTTGACCACATCTTTTACGCGCATGACACGTTGAAGACCGTGCGCGACTTTGTCGATGTGGAATTCTTCGACCGCGAGATCCCAATCCGGAACTACGAGCTGGCCACCAATTTCCCGAAAAAGGTGTACGGCCCAGAGTTGCTGGATGTATCTCTCACGGATGTGGTATGTGTTTTGATTGATTATCTTTGCTGAAGTCGCGGTACACTAACCTTATTGTTGAAATGAACAGGGACTCAGCCGCAGGCGCTCGTGTATGTGCAAGACCTTGACTCTTAGGCACGGTCTCGAAATGCTAAATGCCAGCCCGGGTGAGTGACATCCCCTTGAAAACAAAGCGATTCATGCATACAATGGAGAGTCAAAGCTTCTCTATAAGGGGTTGCGAATTCAAGCGATCTCCAAAAGTACAATAGGTAATGAGTTGGTTCTAGCTCCTCTAAAGCTGGAGCGAGCGTTGTTTGCCCGATGCCGCACGGTACATGCGATCATGCAGCGCAGCGGCCTGCTCGTGCCGTTCAGAGACAACGCCAGTGATGACCACGCGCTCCACGCCCTGCACGTTTTCGGACCAACGCAATGAGTCGAAGATGCGCTGCGAAGCCTCCGCTACGTCTCCGCTCGGGGAGAGGTCGAGGTATGCCCGTACACGGTCCTTCAAACTGGCCAGCTTGCCATTGAAGTCAATCACCACCCAGCGGCTCAGATCCTGCTTGCTCGACGCGTCCATTACCTCGGTCGCTTCCACCTGATACAGATACGTGTCCACATCGGGGGCGTAATGCGTGATCATTTGTCCGGGGGCCTGTTGTGCCTCCTTGGTCTGCATCTTGGCTTCCTTCTGGATGGTCACCACCTCATACCTGCCTCCTAGTAGCTCCGCATTCTTCTGCAACATATTTTCCAATGCCAGCTCCGACACACCTCCACGACGGAACACAATGAGTTTGTGTTCCTCAGGGACAATCTTCACCACCGTCGACTCGATGCCGACCTCGCAGCAGCCCTCCTCATCCGCTTCAATGACACTCAAATTCTCACAGGCACCCAGATCGTCCATCACGTGTTTTGCAGTCGTCGGGGATACGTGTCCGAACCTGTTTGCACTCGGTGCAGCCACTGGCACTTTGGCTTCCTTCAACAGCGCCTGAGCGATGGGGTGTTTGGGACAACGCAGCCCCACGAAGCCTGTGTTGGCCGACAACGTCAACGGCAGTTCCGGGACCGCCTTGGCGATGAGCGTCAAAGGTCCGGGCCAGAAAGCTTTGCCCAGACACTCAAAGGCCTGACGACCTGTAGGGGTCAAGTCCACGAGCTTCACGGCGTCTTCCAGAGCGAGGACGTGCACGATCAGCGGATCCGTGAGCGGCCGCGCCTTGGCGGCAAAAATGGACAGAACGGCCTCGGGGTTAAGTGCGTTGGCACCCAGACCATAGACGGTCTCGGTGGGGAAGGCCACGAGTTGTCCGAGCTTGAGCTGCTGCGCCGCGAAGGCGAACCCTTCGGCATCTGGTTTGAGCAGGCGTGCCATGGTGGAAAGTTGGCGATTGCGAGGGCTACAGAGCGAGGTGAGACGTCGCGACAGATGCGAACGGAGCGGAAACGTTTTGTCTTGAAGGTGGTGCAAGCGGCAGCGAGCGGGGTCCCAGCGTTGCGGAGATACGGCACGGCGATCGAGCTCCTCGGAAGAGCACGAAGATGTCCGCGAGCGTGGATTTGATGGCTGGCGGCGACTCCGTTTAACATTTATTGTCCTTTGCATTTATTTTGCCGTCTATTTTAGACTCTAAAATAGACTGTGCAAATCAGTTTCGATTAGCCCCACGTGCAAAAGGCTGAGATGCACCCAACGATCTCGCTTTTGCACTCCCAAAACTGCATTTCTGCGTTTCCAGGCTGTAAACAAGACGGTTGTGCTTCAAAATCGAGTTTTAGCGTTTAGCACCTGCCTTTTAAGCTTGCACTTTCGCTTCGGAGTAAAGTCGTAATTAGGATAAAATCGAGTTGGCAGGTCTAATATAATAGACTTTTATCGAGCCTTTGCCAAAATATATGCAAAGCACAATAACATACCGGTAACTCAACGATCAGAACACATCACAAATCGAATAGCCTGTAAGAGTTTATTGTTTATCGTTGAAATACTGATTTTTAATGACCTTAGCCGTAAATCTACATACATTCCAGATGTTCCATGAGAAAGCATGTGGGCACTCTGTGGCATAGGATATGCTCTCCTCTGGCAAATCCGCAATAAAGTCATATCTGAAGGCGAGACGTGGAGAGCGGAACAGCAAATGTGATGGTGAGTTGGAAGCTCAGCATTGTAATGGACAAGCAGTCCTAACCACGAAGCCAGGAAGAGTGGCGCAGCCTACCGTCGAGTGACGAAGCCTCTGTACTGCGACACGCTGCGCCACAAGTATCGATACAACCAATCTCCAGCTGTAGCACGGATAGCCCTGCTACAGGACAACTGCAACTGCAACAACAAGTCTCTCCCTGGACTGCTAAGGATGAGCAGGAGAGAGCAACGTAGAGAAGAGCGTTAGACTTAGCTCAGTTCACATTTTACTTCCAACTACGCAATACACGCTGCCTGTTGGTGGGAGTTCCAGCTCCCAAGCTCGTGTGGAACGTCACATTGTTAACAATAGTATCTGTTCAAACACGGATGCGGACAAGAAGCGGTCGTTCGGCGGTGGACACCCCACGTCGAGGCCAAAACAAAAGCGACGGCGAAGGAACGGCTATGGCGAGCGTACCGATCACGTCGTCAGCCATTCTGCCACCATGGATCAAGGACATCTCGCATGCAAGCCTCGTTCAGTGGAAGAAAGAGCGCAGAGAGTACGAAGACGCGATTGCTGCACGCTGTGCCGTCTCTGGTGAAGACATCACCAAGGCGATAATGAGTATCAAGAGCACGTTCGACCAAGCGCTGCTGAAGATGTTATGCAAGTTCGACTGGGAGATACCTCTCGAGTCGATCACGGAGGAGAGAATCGTCAGTGAGATTGACAAGATTGTCACCAACGTGAAGAACGGCTCGATCGTGAATATCGATGCGCTGTTCGACGACGAGTTGCATATGGACCTGCAGGAGTCCGATGTGCAAGCCCGGGTGGTGAACTACTTCAAACTGTGCGAGGACATCATTTCGCGCAACGGATTGCAGGCCACGTTTACCACTCCGATGGGAATTAATCATAAATGCACGATACTGAAGAAGTATCTGCAGCCAACAGCACTTCGTGACTAGGTAGCGACTCATCAAAAACTCGTCGACAAGGCCAGCACAAAGAATGATGTGGCTTTGTACAAGCTCGTGAAGGAGAAGGCACTGGAGCAGGAAAAAGTGTTCCACTCGGTGGCTAATCGCAAGCGACTGCAGCACCAGCCGAAACAGAAAACCAAACCACGACATGGAGAGCGACGTGCTAATGGTAGAAACGACAGCGACCGAACTGCTGCCGGCTCTAAGTCGTGGGGAACAAAGCGTAAGATGCAGACCGAACCTGGCACCGAGCGCCATGTTCCGAGGCCTCCAGCCACTGGATCATCAAATACGGCCGCAAATAGCAAGCCGCGTGGTGGATGTTTTAACTGCGGCAAGGATCATTGGTTGAGTGAGTGCCCTGATATTGATGAAGCACAGAAGGAGTCAATTCTGGCAAAACGAGCCCCCAAAAGGCAGTCGGCAAAGAGATTCAGGCTAAAACGTATGAATCCACGTACGAAAACGCACGACCGCGTGTGGTCGACAGTCAGGTTGAATGCGTTGCTGGAATTGCCCTACTGTGTGGATAGTGGATCCGACTGGGGCATCATTTCACACTATCACGTGTAGGAGTTGCAGGCTCTTGACCAGGATGTAGTAGTTGTGGAACTGGATGACCCAGTGACATTAGAGCTTCGGAGGCACAGTGCTCACTGCGACGCATGGTATTGATGTGTATCTGTGCCTGAATACAGCGGCCGGTCCAGTGAGATGCCAAGACCCGGAGAGGTGTCTTGTGGTGGAATCGGACGACGATGAGTTGATCTTTGGTCGCGTGCTCCTCTCTGATTGGGTATTGATGTGGATCGTGAGCTTGAGCAGCTCGCTGCACGCAACTTGACTGATGACGACTCATTTGGAGACCCGGCCGGAATGCCGGTACGTGATGATACGCTGGACGAAGATGTCGCCAACGTGATTAACGGCATGGTAGCAGCATGTGTGGAGCGTGGAATAGTTTCACATGGTGCTGAAGAAGAACGACATACTGTTTTCTTTCGAGGGATGAAGGCTCGTCCTCGGCGATGACCCGCCTGCTAGAGTACCACCACTGAGGATTCGGCTCAAACCTGAAGCCAAACCGTTCAAGTGCAAAGTTCGGCAGTACAGCCCTGAGAAGTCGGAGTTTCTTGCGAAGTTCAACGCTGAGCTGGTGCGACTTGGTTGGGTGATTGAGAATAAGGAGAGCCGGTGGGCATATGCAGCCCTACCGGTTCGGAAGCCAAACAGCAACGCGTTCCGCCAGGCGAATGACTATCGGCTGATGAACTCGATGACAGAAAGCATTGCTGGAATGATGCCCAGTTTGCACGTACGATTGGAAAAGTGCAAGGGCAAGAAATTCTATGCTATCTTTGATTTCATTAAGGGCTTTTGGCAACTCCCTCTGCACAAAGACTCCCAAGAGTTTCTCTCGTAAATGACGGACAGGAATTTTCACCCCAACGAGAGTGCCGCAAGGTTGTATGGATGCAGCGCTGCATTTTCAGTCAACAGTGGAGGAAGTACTCAAGAGTATCTGCACGAGTGTGTGCTTGTTTGGATCGACGATCTGCTGGCTTACGCGGACACTGTGATCGACATCATGGATGTGATCGAGGCCATCCTCAAGCGACTCGATGGTTTTGGGTTTAAGCTAAACCCTCGGAAGTGCAAACTGTTTGAGACTGAAATTAAGGGGTGCGGCAGGATCATCAACAAGGACGGTGTTGGGCACGACCCGGAGCGAATGCAGGCTCTACAGAAGATCCCGCCACCCAGCACTGCCGCTGAATTGCAACAGTTTGGCTGTGCAACGAACTGGATGCGTGACGGATTAGTGGAGTATGCTCGGGTTGTAAAGCCTTTGCAGGAACGACTTGATGAATCGCTTCGTGGTACGAAGCGTAGCAAACGAGCTGCAGCTGGTATTCGTATCAGCCTCTCGCAAAATGAGTCAGCAAGCTTCGCAGACGTGAAGGATCTGCTTTCGAACTCCGCTATGCTCACGTATCCAGACCCTACGAAGCCGCTCTGTTTGCTGTCAGACGCTTCTGATTCTGCATGGGGGCTCATTGTCAGCCAAGTTGGGGACTGGAAGCATGACAAACCGATCCAAGCACAACATCACGAGCTACTAATTTGCATGGGTGGATCGTTCAGTGGGTCGGCGCTAAACTGGAGCGTTATCGAAAAGGAGTGCTACCCGATCGTACATTCGTGCGAGAGGTTGGAGTATTTGCTGCTGCGTCCACAAGGATTCAAAATGTACTGCGATCATCGGAACATTATTCACTTGTTTGCACCGAGCATAGAGCTGAAGAAGACCATGCGTGGAAAGCTTCTACGATGGTCAACGAAGCTAATGGAGTATAGGTACTCAATCGAACATATTGAGGGAGCAAACAACGTGTGAGCGGATCTCATCTCGAGGTGGGGAGGCAAGCGAAGCTCCAGCACACTGCGGAGCAGCGCAAAGCATGTTTCGGGCAGCAAACGAAAACGGGAGAAGCAGACAAAGGGTTTCCGTTCGACGCACGAGCAGACAGCACAAAGTCCCCGTCCGCTTGATTCATACGACTTTGTGTGGCCGTCCTTGGAGGAGATTGCTGAGGTGCAGGACAGCCGTCAGGCACCATCCACCGCAAGCAAACTTGATGACGGTGTATGGCGAATAGATGGTCGCATCTGGTTACCTAGCAGCGCTACGGAGCTGCTGCAGCGCATTATTGTGGTGTAGCGGGATCAGCCAAAATCTTTTAAGTTCCTCAAAGTCCACCTCGCGCAGTTCATACAGAACAGCCGCGTACACAGCGTAGTCCTCGATAAAACGGCCGTAATAATTCAGACTGCCCAGGAACGACTGCATCGCTCGCAGCGATCTCGGGAACGGCAGATCGGTCAGTGCCTTCAAGTCCTTCGGGTGAGCTTCTAGTCCGTTGCTCGACACTTGATGTCCTAGGTAGTCCACCTTCCGCATGCCCCAGAAACTCTTCACGACGCTGATCGACAGGTTCCACTTATCACACGCTTCTAGCAGAGCTTCCACTCGGCCACAGAGCTGGTCCCACGACCCAACGGTCACCAGGATATCGTCGATGTAAGATCGACGCCCAAGCACCGACGGTCGACCAGGGGCCAGGGGCTCCCCACTTTCAAACAGGTCGACGAGACCTTCCGAGTTACCAGATCGAGAGATCTTCATAAATCCATATAGGGCGTTGTCGATCAGACGTTGGTAAATCTGTGGCGCATTCTTAAGACCGAATGGCATCCGGTTCCACTCAAACAGCCCGAAGGGGTGATGAAAGCCGAGATCGCCCGCGCCCGATCGGTCATGGTCACGACCCAAAATCCACTAGCCATATCCAGAGAGCAGTACCAGAGGACTTTATTTAAGTTCTCTAGCAGCTCGTTTATCAAAGGCATGGGGTAGACCATCAACCTGGTCAGGCTGTTCACCAGCCGGTAGTCGATGCATAGGCGTATATCCACTCCATTCTTCTTGATAATGATCACGATCGGGGACGCCCATGGTGAGGTCGAATACTTGATAATAGTCGCAGATAACAATCCTTTGAGCAGATCTGACAACTTCTCCCTGAATCGCGGCGCGATCTTGCGCACTCGCTGGACGATTGGCTTGGCACTACCTACGTTGATGTCGTAGACCACACCCCGCGCTACGGGCGGCAGAGCATTTCCCTTACCGAGCAAGAGGTGGTGTTTCCGCCAGATAATCTGCCGAAGCGTCTCGATCTTCTCCGGATCGGCGCCTACGAAAACACCTACCTGAATGTCATCGATCATCACCTCGTCGGTCGTGGTCGAGACCTCGTGCAGCACAGCCAGCTCTCCCTGCACGTCCTCCGCAAACTGTTCGCCACCATCACGGCATACACCTCTTCACCTTCTTCGCTTCCAATAACCTCTAGGCTCTCCGGAGTGGAGATCCAAGGTCATAGTCGCGGCATCCGATCGGTCGAACTCGTTCGATCGACGAAGATTCGAGCCCTGGTCAGTTCGCTTCTCGTGCAGATCATATGTATTACCGCGTAGATCTGGTCGACTGTTAACTCGATCTACCGATGTCTGGTTCAAAAATACATAGATGCAGTAGCTAGAACGCTCGGCTCGTACGGGATTCCAACCCGACGAGCGTCCTAGTTTAACATCTTCTCAGCAGTCTCAGGTAACATGCCCGCATGCTTCGTCGGGTTATACCACTGGCGGATCTGGTTGTAGAATTCCTCTATCGGGCATTTCCCCTTGTCATGCAGCTCTCCGCATCCTCGGCACACGAACAGGCAGTGGTCCGCGGGATGACCCTTCTTGCCGCATTTCTGGCAGATGAGACGTCTCCAACAGCCCAGATCCGTATGCTTCCGGGACCCGCAGTGCGAGCATCGCCCTCGATCCGGTCCGTCGTGGCGGAATTGATTCCGATGATCCGGGAGAGGCCGATCGGGCGCCGCCTGGGGCGGTCGAGGTTGATCCTGGACCGGGTGTGGTTCTCCGGCTGGGATCGATCTCTCTTCGGCCGAAGCGGGATAGGTCCGACGAAGATCACCATCGGAATCCGACCCGTCCGACCCTATATCCGATCACGAGTCTGTACGTTGCGCTTGGATCGCTTATACCGCTCGCTTGGTCGGGGCTGCCGGTGCAGGATTCGATGTCTTCTACCGATACTTGGATCCGAACGCAGACTTCCTCTGTCTGTTCTTCGCTCGTTCGCGATCGCGGAGGACCTCCTCCAACTCATCGGCGTCAGCCAGTCGGAGCAGCGTTAGCTGATCTTCTAGCTCCTGATCACCCAACGTCTCGATGTAATGTTTCACATGTTCCCGACGCTCCTTCGAATCTCTGTCCTTGGCCTTAAGCCTAGCCCGCAGACCAGCGATATTCAAACGGTAGAGATACTCTAGAGGCGACTCGTCCGATCGTTTGCGAGCATGATAATACTGCGAGGCGACCGACACTCCCAGCCCACAGTATTGAACCTGGAAGCTGAAGAGCAGGTCATTCCACTTGCCTCTGGTCGATCGGCTGAGCTGTCTGTACCAGTTCATGGCTGGTCCTGACAGCAGATCGGCAAACGTCAGGCACTTCTCACTGTCCGAGGCTTGATCTCGAAGGAAAGCTGACTTGACTTTGCTGATCCAAGATCTAGCACGATCTTCGTCTTGATCTCTGCCAGTGAACTCCTTCAGGTCTGAGATCGCCGAGATTCGAACACGTTGGATCATGGTGGATCCACCCGATCACGCGGTGGCTGAGGCCATCATGGCTCGTCCGACATTCGGAGTATCCAAGTCATCCGGATCGTATTTTCCGGAGTGACTCCGGGGATCCGACCGACTCCATGTCTACATCTTGGTGTCCCGTGTAAGTTGCTTGCTCAGGGACCCTCGGTGCGGCGACTGCCTGTTGCTCGCTCAGGAATCGAGCCATAGCCGCTTGGAAGTAAGCTTCCAACTAAGCGGTGTCGTCTGCGGACGTCGCAGCGGCTGAAGCTGCACTGAACGTTCTCAATCCTCGATCCTCGGTCGCCGTGGCCTGGGACGTCTTATGCAAAGGTCGATCGACCGCCTTCGACGCTCGATCGGACTTCGTCGGCACCAGATCTTGCCGCGTCGGGGTCTTCTGAGTTCGACTTGACGGCGACGACGTGGGCACTTTGCCCAGAGGCGACGTTGTCTGGTTGGGGGTCTTCAGGCGCGATCGCAATAGCGCTTCGCCGGACGGACCTAGTGACATTCACTGCGGGACCGTCGGGCCTTCTGAAGCTGGTTCCGACGTAGCCGACTCGTAATGTGATGACCCCGTCTGAGCTCCAGAGCTATCAGTCAACGTAGATGGCTGTCGACTGGCGATCCTCGGGGCTTCACCGACCAGCGACTTCACGATCTGGAAAAGGGTATGCGTCGACGTCTGGATGGCGGTCCGGTCCATATCAAATAGCTGATCCGGATCAAACGCTTCCGCTATCAGGCCGGCTTGGTCCAGGAAATCCATCAGGCTCTGCACCGCCTCCAACGGATTGGTCGACGGATCTGGACTCTTAACCGGCCCACTCAGGTCCCCGATCCGGGCGATCTGCAACGATCTCATCACTGGGTTCTGAGATAGGAAGTCACGCAAGACCTTCTCGTGATACATCTTCTCGTTTGCCATCGTGCTCTTGCTCCAATTTAACTTCCTTCCGCTCCGATCTTCGGTGTCCGATTCCGGGGCTTTCAGCTTCTTCTTCGCAGTCTTGCCTTTCTTCTTCTTCGGCATCTGCTTGAGAACTTCGGAAGCCGCGACACCGGTGAATGCAGGGCGTTCGGTCTTCGCGATCGAGAATGCGGGAGTCCCGGACGGGACGAACGTGTATGGTTCACGTTTGACCTTCTCTTCTCTCACGGCCGGGGCCGCGAAAGCGGAGAACACATAAGGCTCAGGGCTGACCTGGTCTTCTGTGTTCTTCTGCAGATCTCGGTTCGCATCGAGATCTGCGGGGTCCCCGAAGGGACCTGGGGAAGAAATCGAGGTTTTCTTCTAGATCCGGATCCGGATCTATATCTTGTCTGTCGACAGAGCTCCTCCCAGGGCTCTGCCGATCTGCGGATTTCGCTTCATTCAGCGGCGTCGTTGTCGATCCGATCTCCGATGACGCTTGTTCCACTTGTTCAATCTTCATTTGCACTTCTTCTTTATCGGACTCACGGTAAAATCCTGAGTCACCAAGAGATCCGGGCACGCGCACCATTGTGGTGTAGCGGGATCAGCCAAAATCTTGTTAAGGCCAGATCCGACTTCCCACCGCGCCCAGACACCAACTAACGGAGGGGGTCCCCGATGATCCGTGATCTGCTGAACTTGGTCTCACCTTGTGTACCCGTTGGTGGGCTGAGTCTGCTCTTTCGGGACTCCGAAGAGTGCAGTGACAAGAAGTCTTGAACGTCCTGGCGGGACGCGGGGAAGGGGTGGAGTAGCGCGGAAGTCTTCACGCTACAGCCGAGTATATGGCTCGATCGGGTGTTGTCGAGAGTCGATCGAGGGCTTGGACTTGATCCGAAGCCTGGGGATGCCTTGTGGGGCGTTGTTTTCCGTTCCTTTTCCTTTCCTTTCCTTTGGGTGCTTGCCGCTTCCAATAGCGGGACTTGAGTTGACGACAGTTCGAAGACGATCGACGGACAAGCAGTAATCCAGTCGATCGAGATATGCACTAGAACGATAGAGACTTAGGCGTAGGAAGGTCGGCCAATGTGTTATCCGATCCTTACGCTACAACACTAGATCTACTAACGCTAGTATGCAAACACCTTATGGGGACAATGTTCTTCCCGTCTGGAAGGCACTTGCGATGTTCAGTGCAAATTCGAGTCTGATTTATGGTTATGTCTATCTCAGCCAAACACGTAGTCTGAACTCCACTAAACAACCGCTAGATGCCTTGCGAGTCACCTGCCGCCGCTCTTACCCATCCTTCCCGGTGCCTTCGTACACTCGTCGATGTCGTCTTCGCCCGATCTTGAAAGACAGTTGGTCGATCGGCGGATCCTCGATCGAAGAGCGATCGGGGTGTTACGATCGAAGAGCGATCGAAGTGTTACGATCGAGGGGCGATCGAGGTACGATCAGCTGACTCAGCGATCGAGCCACGATCGTCAATCGGGAGATTCCGACGCACCGATCGTGGTCGATCTGGACTCATCTGCGGTACCATCTTCTTTATCTCACTTGATCTCCCCTTCAACATCAACCCATGACGTGGACGCATAGTCCCCGTGAGACACCCAAGCTTCTCTGGCGGAATCGGCGATCGTGCCTTTCTCATCTTTGACCCGTCTTTCTCGTAGCCGGTCCGCCAATCTTATTAGGCGCTTCGCCACATTATGGTTATTGTTCATTGCGGAGCGAGTGGACATCACGGAATGCACGTGATGGTTAATCACCTCCGCCGAATGTTCAACATCAACGGTCTGAATGAGCGGGTCCGTTCATTTTGCCGTAGCTGTTTGCTCTGTTTACACGTGAATGGTGGAGATATTATCCCTAGACCATTCAGTGAGACTCACTTTACTTTCGAGAGGAACGAGTCACTGCATTGGGATTTCTTGACCTTGGGGAGTCGTTTGGAACATAGCGTTACGTCCTTGTGATGAAGGACGAAGCAACGCACTTTGCGGAGCTCGTCGCGTGTGACGGACCTAGCTGCTGCTGCCATTCTCGACTGGTACAGTCGTTTTGGAATACCGACAACGTGGGTCAGCGACTCTGGCACACACTTCACGAGCAAGGTGATTGCAGAGTTAAACCGGCGCCTCAAAGCACAACAACGATTTACTTTGGCATATACTCCGTGGAAAAGGGGTGGGTGGAGAGGGTGAATAGAGATATCATTCGAGTTCTTAAGGCAGTTCAGATTGAGTGCTTCAGATTGGCCACACCTCCTACCGCTCGTGCAGTCCAGCCTAAACCACTCTCCGGTGCAGTCGCTGGCGAACAAGGCCCCGATCGAACTTTTCACTGGGCTACCCTGCCCAAGCACGTTGGACACTGTTCTGCTGCCGGGAGGGAAGGACCGGGTAGTTTCTTTGCCTAAAGAGCACCCCGATTTGGAAAACAAACTACGGCTGATGCGAGCGAGCATACAACGGATGCACAAAGCAGTTGAAGAGGACCGCAAGCGCGAAGCAGTTCGTTACCGCGGCCGAAGTTTGAGCGACCCGTTAATTTCTCGATTGGTGACTATGTGCTTCGATCTCGGGTAGACGAGAAGCTTTACGCCAATAAGCTCAGAGTGACTTGGGTCGGTCCGTACCGAGTGACAGGTGCGGTCGAGTATTACTTTATAGTGGAACATTTAGTGACAGGGAAGGCCATGAAGATACATCCGTCACGCCTAAAGCACAACGCGGATTCGTCTCTCAACGTTTCCGCCGAACTATCGACCACGTCGAGTCCCAAGGTACACTACTGGCTGTGGGACCACCGCTACAACAACAGCATGCGGATATTCCAGATCAAGGTAAAGTGGCAAGGTCTCGAAGAGATCGAGGGCCGCTGAAGACACTGCCGAAACTAATGGAAATGTACGCGGACGAAGCTAACGACGATCGGCTTCGACGTGCCATGACAATGACATTGCAGCGGAAGAATAGCTAGAGCTTTTCGACAGCATAGCGCACTGCATGACCAGCAGCACACCAAGATGTCAGATCGTGATGTATGACTGCTTGGGGTGGCTGTGTGATGGTGAGCTGGAAGCTCAGCATTGTAATGGACAAGCAGTCCTAAACACGAAGCCAGGAAGAGTGGCGCAGCCTACCGTCGAGTGACGAAGCCTCTGTACTGCGACCCGCAGCGCCACAAGAATCGATACAACCAATCTCCAGCTGTAGCACGGATAGCCCTGCTACAGGACAACTGCAACTGCAACAACAAGTCTCTCCCTGGACTACTAAGGATGAGCAGGAGAGAGCAACGTAGAGAAGAGCGTTAGATTTAGCTCAGTTCACATTTTACTTCCAACTACGCAATACACGTTGCCTGTTGGTGGGAGTTCCAGCTCCCAAGTTCGTGTGGAACGTCACAGCAAGCAGCCTACGTGTGGAAGACCAGTCAGAGGCAACTCCACGCAGTGGCAAGAAGAAAACGCTGGAGGACAAGCACAAGACTTGAAGGGCTGCAGTTTCAGCTAACGCTGGACTGTTACTGCAATAGAGACCTGGAAGAGGCTCCAAAAGGGAACACCCCCAGCACGAAGCTAAAGAGGCAGCAGCAGGAGCCAAAGCTGATCGCACGACTTAAACAATTTCAGGAAACTATTAACAAAGGTTAAATAGACTACCTTCACTCTCTCTCCATGAGAAAGCAGATACATGTACATGTACCGTAATGCATGTTATACTCTCAAAATCACGTTCATGAATTGCCAACAGTGCAGACGTCGAGGCCTACAGCTTCAGCTCCAGTAGAGTCTGCTTCTCAGCTGGAAAAACGACCCCGCTTGCAGTGAATAAGCCACAATCACTTTAGTAAAATCGTCCAGAGTTCCAGCTTCATTTTGACGGTTGTTTCGGTAAAAACGGATACAGTAATCTGCGTGAATAAGCAACGGGTGTACAACTTATTTCCTGCGAAACTTTATATAATGCCTCGCTGTTGCTGGCATTATATAATGAAACTTTATATAATGCCAGGAGATGGGCGAGGTACTTAATCACATTAGGTTGCTCGTCTTTGCTCACTCCTTATACACCCAGTCAAGCCATATATATCAGGCGTTGCCTATTCACGCAGATTACTGTAAACGGTTGTCGAGATATCGAGTTTTAATTCAACCAACTGTAAAAATTCTACTAAACTGGCCAAACCCCTTACCGTACTTGCACCTGTTCATTTCCATATGCCCGTCAACTCACTTCATAGCCACCAGATCAATCGCAAACATGTTCATATGCTTCGTGAAGACCCGCAAGTTGTGGAGTTGCGGCCCGCAACTCCACAACCCAGGCTCCATAATACGGAGTCATATTATGAACACCAGACCAAGAAGAATTAACACGCCACATTCAACATTCGAGAGCCACCTCTCCCTCCTAACGGCGTATGTAAACTTTACAGCTAGCAGCGCATCAAACTTGTCATTCTCAATTCCACCACCAGGAACTCAAGTCCAATCTTTCTTCCCAGCAATAATGAAGTTTTTCCAGGTCCTCATCATCGCCGCCCTCGCCGTAGCTGGTGTCCGCGGACAGACTGCCTCGGCAACTACTTCGGGAACCACCAGCGCCAGCAGTACTGGAACAACCACCGATGCCATGACGCCTGCAGTCACTCCTGCTACCGGAGCCCCTTCGTCTACTAGCACGACGGCTGCTAGTGGAGCCACGTCAGCCTCCGGACCGGGTGCCACCACGGCCACCATCGGTGCTACCGGCAGCGCTTCTGTTGACACGGCGGTGGGCTCCTCAAGCTCGACTGGCTCAGTGAGTGCTGGCGACTCGACCACTTCGACGACCGACTCTTCAACGGCCACAGTGTCCTCATCTACTGGTGACTCGAGCTCAACGGAGGCTTCGGATTCAGCCAGTGCGTCTGGCTCGAGCGGTGCGTCTCAGATCACGGGCGTCATTGGTGTCACTGCTGCTACCATCATGGCCGTCGGCGCGTATTTCCTGTAAGCGTCCTAGCGCGAGTCAGCTACCACTTTGTGATATAGTGCACAGAATACAATTCCATTTCGACAGCTTTCAAATTGGACTCTTCGAGCACAGTCTCACTTGAAGTCACACCCAAATGGCTACAGGTTTTTGTAACCCCCAACTTGATTTTCGTAACCGGTTACTCTCCACGCTCGTCCGTTATCATTCCTCGACATCCGCAATGGAGCAGATCAAGTTGGTCATCAGCGGCGCCGGCGACAAAGTGGCGGGCGCTGCGAGTGATGCCAGTAAGAAGTTGGCGAGTGTAACCGGCGACAAGAAGAATGCGACCAAGACGGATGCGCCAGCTTCGAACGCTTCGGATTCACCCCAGCACGTGTCCGAGCCTCACCAAGCAGCAACGGATGGTCGGCTTCGTGTCCTGCTTCGTGCTTGGGTACCTCGTGAGCTTCGGGGTAATGCAATTGGGTACGGAAGAGAGTGGGAGCTATTAATAACGTGTTCTGGGGTGATGGGCGACTTCTCTTATTTGCCAGTCGACCTTCGCCTTGATCGCGGGCTCGGACAATGGAACCAAGTTCGGCATCACCTACACTCTCGGCAACATTATCTCACTTTGCGGGTATGGCTTTGCAAAAACTGTGTGGAAATCTGGCAGACTGACGTTAGATGGTGCTGACTTTTAGGTCGGGCTTCCTCGTCGGCCCCAAGCAGCAGGTGAAGCTCATGTTCAAGCCAGTGCGGCGCATTGCGACCATCATCTACCTGCTGATGATTGTCGTGGTGTTCACAGTCGCCATCGCCGTACGTCGACTCGTTGGAAGTTTGAAAGTGTTTGTGTTGAAGCTTATGCGATGAAATGTTTTGCGCAATACACAGGCGCCGGAGCTGGGTCTTGTGGTGTTGCTTCTGGTGATTGTCCAACGCGCGGCTGCTGTTTGGTACGATTTTGAGCAATGTAGCTTGTCGACGATTGGTTTTTACAAGTTAGTGTTGCTCTGCTTTCAGGTATTCGGCAAGCTACGTTCCATACGGACGCAAAATCATTGCGGGCGTGGCCAAAAACTTTGCGGCACCGTCGTCTAAGTTTGTCGGTGCAGTCACCTCAACATTCCACTTCAAGCTGCTTTCGTGAAACAAACGACATTTTTTCCAATGACCAAGATGAACAGCATTATCGGGCTGTGCCAAGCTAACACGAGGAGCAGATACTTTGTTTGCAATAGATCATTCCATTTATTTACTACCTACGTGCTATGAGGAGCTACAACGTGAAAGGCGACAACAGGACGATAACGACCAGCTTGCTGTCACGAGGGGCACGGTGTCTTGAATAAACAAAACAGCATACCCCCTTCCGTTGGCGAAAAGTGCTAGCTGCGATCGCCCTAGTTGTTACCGTAGTAGGTCGTGTTGGTGTACACGACCATGCTGTACTCCGACGGGCAGTATGGGAACGTCTTGTCACTCACAATATCGAGGAACAGGTCGTGGCCGGTTGTGTATGTGACGTATCCGCCGAAACCAGCGCATACAACGATGATGAACGCGCCAATGGCCTTCTCGTACCACGGGGTGCGGTTCCAGAACACCTTGAGGTAGAAGAAGATTGGCAGGATCATACACGCGAGAGACACAGCCCAGGCGCCCACGAAGTCCGAGAAGTCCATGAAGTGGTCCTTGAAAATGATGGCCAGGATAAGCAGAATCACCACAACGCAGAAGCGCAGCGCCACGTACTTCATGATCACAACGGGTCCGCTGTTGTGGTATTCGTTGAGCAGGGCTTCAGGAGACAGATCGTGCTCAGCGTCGGCCATCGAAGTAATCGATGGGCGGCCGGTGATTGTAGGCGTGCCATCCTTCTCGCCGACGTGGCCTTGCGGGGTGTTGATGACGTTGAATGCCGGGGATTCCTCGTCCAGAGGGGGTAGCAGAGGACGTTTGTGCATGCCCAGAATTCCGCGCTCAAGAATATACAGCACGGGGTTCAGGATCACAGACATGGCGATGGTGATGTGCAGTTGCATGAACATGTAGGCGAGCACGACAGCACCGCGGTTCGCGTTCAAGTTCAGCGCCGTGCCGTTGATGGCGAACAGTAGGTTACCGGGGATCTGGCAGCCGACGTACGAGTACGAAGTCTCGCCGATGATCAGGAAGCAACAGGCAGAAAAATCATGGTGGTGGCAACCACGCGAGGCATGCGCTCGGGCTGCGAGTGTTCGCGCTGCAGAGCAGGCACCAGCACGGCGGCGGAGTAGGCAAGCGCAAGATTTCCGAAGGAACTAGCGGCTTCGCTGAACTTGATTTCCGGGTGGGGGACGGGCGGGTGGTCGTTGCCAATGCCCACAGCAAGGACGGCAATGGCGATCGCATCAGCCAGCACTGTGCCCAGGCAACCGGCGAAGGCAGCGTACGCGCCTTCCTTCAGAGTCGGCGTCACGATGACAGGCAGCAGCATAGCAGCCATGATGATGCTCCAGTACTGCGTGTCGAAGGCTCCCGGGGAGATACCGTCGAGCAAAATTCCTCCAAGCACGAGGTACGCACAGGGTACGAGGAGGCACACGCCGAACTGCGCAAGCAGAACGAGGTAGCATCCGATCTTGCCGCAGCACCATTCACCGACATCACCGTACGTCTTGAGGTTCTTGGGAGCCGCCAAACACACACGGAGATGGCCACGCACGAGCAGACATTGGCGAACCCCATGAAGAGCAGCGCCACCGTCGCGATGGGTGCACCGGAGCGGGCAAAGTTGGCTGGGAGACCCAGCGTACCGATGCCGTACACGGTGCAGAAGAAACTAAAGGAGATCTTGAAGTCCTCGAGCGTGAAAAACGGCATGTTGGGACCGATATTAAACCGCCGTCCGGGGTGTGGATGGAGGGATGCTTGAGGTCAACGGAGAAGAATTGGGAATGAACGGACTGGCGGAGACCCTCGGACTCGGAGACCTCGTCGAGAGACGCAGCCTAAGCACCGGCCGAACAGAGGTGGGCGGAACCTTCGTTTGGCCTTGCATCTCTCCGCGCACGCTACCAATCAGCAGAGACCGAACGTGCCTGCGCGGACGCTGAATGGCGATTCGCCAGACCGGCGGCGCGCTGATCGTGCAGGGCTTCTTCATAGGGGAGCCCACGGGAACAGAGTCTCCGCTGTGACGCAGATCAAGTTGATCATCAACGGATTCCGTGGGGGCCAGGAGTCGCCTGCGACGAGCGCCACGGCCCGTTTATGGCGGGATGAGAGACGGATCTGTCGACGAACAAGGGGGATGAGCGATAGTGCACCGACACAGACACTGCCTCGTCACAAAGTTCGGACGATCTACATGTACGATCAACTGCCAAGGAGAGACGAAAACCCCGCGGAATCGCCGCAACAGGAGCGACAGGGCGGTTCGATGGTGCTGCGAGTTACCGAGCACTCGGGCCAGCTCTCGCTCACTCGCAGCGCTGCGAGCGGCAGGCAATGATCGGCATTTATGTGCCTGTTCGGCTAGAGAAATCGCCGAAAGCATCCTCGCCCACTTCAAGTTGGCCACCGCTGCAGCAGTACGTGTAGGCAGAAGACAAGAAATCTATTGCGCTGGCGATGCAATCCTCGATCGCGATATGTAGCAAGGCAAGCACGCTTCCTGTCACAATTTGTGACTGTCACGACTCACCGGGGTATGTAGTCGATTGTCGACTGCCGAAGCTTGCTGAAATTGGAGTAACGTTAGGCGTGGATTGAATTTTAAACTTCACACGTGAGGAAGAAGTTCCCAAACCTGGTCTCCAAACTGATGTTCATGTATGTACCGGTAATAATAGGCATATTCAAAACTGCACGTTCTGTTGAATAGATCATAGTGTTTATTAGCTGCTACAAGAGCCTATATTGCCAGGGCCAGCGTGACACCACAGCGACGGAGCGGTGCTACTTGTTGGCACAACAGCACTACGCCACTACCGGTAGGTTGGCGCAATATGTTAACCGTGGACGCTCTAGTTAGCGTAGAAAGTCTCGTTCGTGTACACGACCATGTCGTAGCCCGAGGGGCAGTACGGGAACGTCTTGTCACTCACAATGTTCAGGAACAGATTCTTGCCCGTCGTGTACGTCACGTATCCGCCGAGGCCAGCGCACACGAGGATGATGAACGTGCCGATGGCCTTCTCGTACCAAGGAGTGCGGTTCCAGAACACCTTGAGGTAGAAGAAGATCGGCAGGATGATGCAGGCCATCGACACAGCCCAAGCGCCGACGAAATCCGTGAAGTCGACGAAGTGGTCCTTGAAAATGATGGCGATAATCAGGAGAATGACCACGATGACGATGCGGAGCGTCATGTACTTGGCAGTGACCAGCGGTCCGCTGTTGTGGTACTCCTCCACCAGAGCCTCGGGGACAGATCATGCTCGGCGTCAGCCAACGAGGTGACAGACGGGCCCACGCCGATGGCTGAGGGACGGTCCTTCTGCGGCGTGTTAATCACTTCAAATGCCGGGGATTCCTCGTCAATAGCTGGAAGAATGGGACGCTTGTGCATGCCCAAAATGCCACGCTCAGCGATGTACAGCACGGGGTTCAGGATCACGGACATTGCGATGGTGATGTGCAACTGCATGAACAGGTAGGCAAGCACGACAGCACCACGGTTCGCGTCCAGGTCCAGTGCGGTGCCACCGATGGCGAACAGCAGATTACCGGGGATCTGGCAGCCGACGAAAGCATACGATGTCTCGCCAATGATGAGGAAGAGGCACGCGGTGAAAATCATAGTGGTAGCGACCACACGAGGCATACGCTCGGGCTGCGAGTGCTCGCGCTGCAACGCAGGCACCAGCACCGCGGCGGAGTAGGCTAGAGAGAGGTTACCGAACGAGCTGGCCACCTGGCCAAAGTCGAAGTCGGGGCTGATCACAGACGGGTGGTCGAACCAATGCCGTTCATGAGAACGCCAAGAGCAATTGCGTCGGCCAGAAGCGTTCCCAAGCAGCCAGCGAAAGCGGCAGCAGCACCCTCCTTCAGAGTCGGCGTCAGAATCACGGGCAGCAGCATGCAAGCCATGATGATGCTCCAGTACTGCTGGTCGAAGGCGTCCGGGAGATGCCATCGAGCAGAATTCCACCAAGCACCAGGAACGCGCACGGCACCAAACAGCACACACCGAACTGCACGAAAAGCACGAGGTAGCGGCCGATCTGACCACAGCACCACTCGCCGACGTCACCGTAGGTTTTGACCGTTTTCGGAGCAGCGAGCATCACACGAGAGATGGCCACGCACGAGCAGACGTTAGCGAAGCCCATGAAGATCAGCGCGATCGTGGCGATCGTAGCTCCCGAGCGGGCGAAGTTGGACGGCAGGCCGAGCGTACCGATGCCATACACGGTACAGAAGAAGTTGAAGGCAATCTTTAGGTCCTCGGAGGTGAAGAACGCCATCTTACTGCGGTGTTAAACGCTTGACGGATGACAGTCTAGACTCTTACGTTGACGGGACTTGCTTGACCGGTGCAAAACGAGAAGTGGACGTGGCAATGACTCCAGTGCAAAAAGGCTCCGGTTAATCTGTGTCCTTCAAGAGACTCGCCTCCAGTCGCTGCTGCTTGCCAATCACCGCACACGCAAGCACGTGTGTGCAACGCTGACTGGGCAGCTCGGCTCTCAACGATAGGACAAGTCGCTGGTGCCGGCTCCACATTGTCAGCGCGAGTATCGACCATAGCCTGGGGCAGTCATGTAGCGATGGTCTCTGCAAGTGACGCGAAGGCTGGCAGGACACCGGATTGGTGCACGTGATGCAAGTGATGCTCCGTCTCCGTTAGCATTCCCACAAGAGACAGACCTGTGGACGAACGAGAGATGATGGGCACGCGCATAGAAAAATTGAAGTTTGGAAGAGCCGGGCGTTTGTACTTGGGTTTTGTAAGACGCAGCGATGCGTCAAAATGTACGGTTCCGGTGCAGAAGATCGGAGACTTGGATGCGTGATCCGATTAAAATTGCCTTTGCCGCTCGCCGATCTGCTTGTAAAGCGAGCGAAACCCAATGTCTGGCAACGTCTTTAATATGGGAGGTATTAATAGCCGTCCTCATTGTCAACCGAGCGAGAGGAGGACAATTACGTTGTCACTGTGTATGTGAGCGACTCGCGGGTTGTACGAAAGAGGATGCGTCCGCCTGCAACAACGCAAGCGTGCGAAGTTTGCCATGGGGGACACTTTCGTAGAGGTACCGCTGGGGATGCGTCCAACAGCTCCAACTACAATGTACCGGTATGTGTCATGAACGACAAGATCGACGACTCGAAGTTCCTGCGTTCCGCTCAGTTCTGGTGCAAATTTGTCCCTCCCAATGCTGCCAACGCATAGAGAAACCTCAGAGCAACGATGGCGACTCGATTGCGTTTGCTTGCAAGGCTAGCCTTGAACGGCTCGCCCCCGCATCACCTCTCACTCGAACGTTTTCGCCAAGGGCGACGACTATTGAATGGATTCCATACCCATCGGCTATTACATGTATAAGCCGAGCAAGCCGGATGTTCGCGTCTTCCTCCACGTTGTCCACGAAAACGCTTTTCACCAGCTGATTGGCCTCCTAGGGTGGGACCACGCAGGGATGTTAAACTTTCTTTTAATAAAGTTTCATTTTATCTTCTTATAATGCAAAAGAAGATCAGTCAGAATCGGCGGGCGTCTTCTTTTTCTTCTTATAATCATACTACAGTATTAATAGAGCAGTCACTATTTTATGACTTGTCCTATTTTGCTAAGAATCATATTTTTCTAAGAGTTCACCCTTAGAGCGCTGCGGTGTATTTGGTCAGAAGGGATCTGTTTTCAAAGTCAATACGTGTATTTTGAACTATATACTGGCAACGGATGGACTGACAGAGTACTGGCAGATCCATGTTTTCATTAAAAGAAGTCCGCTTGATTTCTTCTTTTCTCTTCTTTTATTGTGAATTCTGACGAAATTTGCCAAAGTTGGCTGGTTGGCCCAACCCTCCATAAATGAACCAGTGAAGCTCATTGGCCAAAAAATCATTACGGCCGAAGAGATCCGGCGCGTTGCACCAGTGTGCGTAGGCAACAACGTCTCGAGGAGCGTCCCCGCTGGCACGAAGGAGTCGGAGCCAAGTGTACCAGCAGGGACACGAGCGGCGAGCGGAGCATCCCGCCGGCACAAGAGAGCCAAGTATCACCGCCGGCACCAGAGCGTCGGAGCGGAGGTCCACCGCCGGCACCAGCAGAGACACAAGCGGCGAGTGGTGCGTCAACACAGTCAGCAGCAAGTTTACGAGCGTTGTACCGAACGCTCAGTGTAAGCCTTTCCACGCGATCCTGCTGGAAGAAAAAGTTTCCAGTCCCCTCAACAAAAGGTATTGCTCATAAACATATCCATGCTCGCAAGTGAGGCTCATACTTAGCTCAAACGTTTATTTTGCTTTATTGTCGTGACGTGTGTAGTGTGTTCGGTGCATTGGTGTGGTGGAAAATGGAGGATGCCGTCACCAGACAGCACGCTCATCCAAATACAGTGTTTCACTGTCTCTATGGATTTTACTGTCTCGGATTGCCGCGCAAACAGCTTGCCTACATTTATCACAAGAATGTTAAGACAATTGGCAACTGGATTAAGGTCTACGAAGAGACTGGCACGTACGAACGAGCTGACTCGACAGTTTCTAGTACCTTTTATCGGCACAACGGCAATGGCTCTGTGACTTCTTTGCGGCACAGCCTCTCGCCTATTTAGACGAAGCACAAGCTGCTTTTCGACAGGCCCATCATATCACAATTTCAAAGACCTCTGTGTGGCGCATTATTCACGAAGCTGGATTGACTAGAAATGTTTTCGGGCGGCGTGCTATGCACATCAAGGAGAAGGATGTGTTCCGCTTTGTCGAGGAGTTGAGTCACGTTAGTTGGTGTAACCACAATCTGGTCTTTCTAGACGAAGTGCCATTCGACAATCGAGGAATGGTACGCAAGAGAGGTT
Organism: Phytophthora hibernalis; assembly: GCA_012656075.1. Lineage (NCBI taxonomy): Eukaryota > Oomycota > Peronosporomycetes > Peronosporales > Peronosporaceae > Phytophthora > Phytophthora hibernalis. The sequence continues at coordinate 1,476,715 of JAAKBF010000324.1, forward strand.
ACTCGCTCAAAGGGCAAAGTATCGCGATTCGTGGAGACTTTCAACGGAAGCCGCGAGTATCTGTATTGGCATTTATGGGTGCAGATGGCATTATCGACTACTTCGACACGGAAGAGACCTTTGATCGAGTTGAGTTCGTCAAGTGCTGTCGTGATTTTGCCTACTCGTCAACTAGAAATGTTCGCCAGTATCCCGGTTCCAATTCAGTGTGGATTTTGGATGGCGCGTCAATACACAGGCACCCTGAAATCGTCCACTTCCTGCGAAGTATAGGCATTGTTCCTATTTTTCTTCCAGCATACTGCCCATTTTTCAACCCCATCGAGTATATTTTTGGCTACATGAAGAAATCCTTTCAGCGGTATTACGTCGAATCCTCTGGAAGAAATCTGCAACCGTTTGTTGTCGAGACGTTCACCCGATTCGAGAAGTTCAGCATGGCGAAGGTTTTTGAGCATTGTGGCTGGAACGTGCAGGGATATTTCGATCCTTCGGGTTCCATGGAGAAAGAGAAGCGACAAGAAAGAAATGATGTGGGGCATGCGTTTCCGGTGAACGACGATGAGGATGACTTGGATTTTTAGCAAGACAAACGCAAAATACGGAAGCTAACCAATAAATTGCATTAAAATTATTCTTGATGATCGATGTCAGCTGCATTCTCCATTGTTGTCAGTGAATTGTGCACGTCGGCCAAAGGTGATAGAGGGATGTCGTCGAGGAAAGCCTCAATGGTCTCTTTGCGCTGGGCCAATAATTGTTTCTGAGCATCGAGTTCTTGTCCAAATGCTTCCAAGGTGTGATGAAGCTTTTCGTTGTCTTTCAGCGATGCATTGACGCATTCGAGAGCTAACCGGGCTGTACGAGATAGATTGGACATGTGCTGCTCAGACCGGTGATCAGCGCTGCGAAATAAATTCTGGATTCGAGGATCTGGGAGTTCCGTTATAGCGGCTTCCCAAGTCGAACGATCCAGGTTCCTGGTGATTGAGTTAGCCCAAATGCGCCAGGCTGTAGCACTCCCGCGATATGTGTTTCCCCATACACCTCGGAGACGTTCAACAACATCATGAAGTGATGCTTCAGCAGTTGCACCTGAACGATCCTTGAGCTCTGGTCGAATGCATGCATTCCTAAACTCTTCAAGAGCTCGTGCATTGAAATGCCCAGCCCGTATTCATAGATCATTAGCGTCACGGTTTCTCCACGAAGTGAAGCAACCCAACGATTCCAGGCCTGCTCAGTTTTGGTAGTTAGAACTAGATGTCGGTTCCACTTGAACTGCATTGCTTTAGTCCATGCCGACTCCTTAGCTTGCTCAATTGACCAGGCGTCGTCTTGCTTCACAGCTTGACCTTTTATTTGACTGCCAAACTTTTCCCACAGCTTGTGAATGATATCACTGAATGTGGTACCATTCACAGCAAAATCGTCCAGAGTCCGACCTGATGCATCTCTTTGCCCAACCGTTTGCTTGACAATTGGTTGTACAACAAGTTGTAGTCGATGCTCAGAGACTTCGGGCGACGCTTCCAATGAAACACGAGCCTGTGGACGCGCTGAATCCGTCGAAGTTTGCAATGGCTGAGGTGGGATTCGCTCACGTAATGGGTACGGAGACACGCGCGCAGTGCCTGGTAATACTGACGGTGGCGTCCTTCGAGCAGATGCCCGTATTGACCCCGGTGGTGCTGACGCTGGAGTCCTGCGAGCCGCCGCGTGCGCTGCTCCTGGTGATTCTAAAGGTGGCGTCCTTCCATCAGACGCTCGAGTCGTTGCTGGTGATGCTGAGAGTGGTGTCCTTTGAGCAGATGCACGCGACGTCCCTGGTGGTGCTGTCGGTGGTGTCGTACGGGCAGATGATCCTTGTCGAGCTACTGCTGACGGGCGCTCTTCTTGTGCAGCAACTGGGTCGGTGGCTACAGCGTCGCTATCCGTTTCTCCGGTGACGACCATGTTGCCTTCGAAGCTCTCGTTGCTTCTGGCGGTCGTTTTCTGTTGTGTATCGTACATAATACCTTCGCTAAATACTATAATATGCTTTTGAAGAGGTAGGTCTATTGCATGCGTGGTTGACTCAAAGAACCACGCAAGGAAAATTCAAGTAGAATGCACAATAATTAAAAGAAGATTTCTTTTTCAGAAGGCTTTCTTTTAACATCCCTGGGACCACGGCATACAGTATCGCATTGAACTTCCTGCTCGGCAGCGCAGAGCTGGCCAAGTTGTGTCATCTATCCGATACCGCAGCCGCAATGGACACGCAAGCCGACTTGCATCATGCAAGTTGCATGCATGCAGCGGCTTGGCGTCGATTCTGTTTTCCGTTCCTTCTACATGTACATACAGGGTCCTCAGAGCTGGGTTCGGTAGTAGCGAGCTCATTAGTAGTGTTAGTAGAGCTAATAGCACTACTAACAATGATAATAAGGTCAAGTGAAGCCGTTAGTAGAGCTAACCAAATTAGTAGTCGAAAAAAGCGTTAGTAGTGCTATTAATACTACTATCCTGATAATCATTGAAGAATCATCAAAGGCCGGATGCCTTCTCCCGCTTTCACTTCTCTTATCCCTCGCTTGCCTTCGTACGCGAATCAATCCATGAGCTGTACCAAGAGTGCTTGTTCGTGCATCTCCGTGCAGCGTTTTTAGTGGATTCCTGGTGTCAAGCCAGCTTCCACCTCCAGCGTGAAACCCCAGAGTCTGCCAGACTGAGAGAGACATGTGTGGTGTTGTGATTCACAAAAACGTCGTTAGTTCGGCTTCCACGCAACAGCACAACAATTCGCCGAGTCAGGTCGGCGATGTTGGGCTTGCGCAGGGTTCCCGTCGGTTCCCTTTGCGGTTCGCCCCAGCCAGGGTTCAGTTGAGTGTTGATCCCAACAAGTACCAAGCTCCATACTCTCCAGAGACTCGCCTGAGTGGGGCAGGCTCCGTGCAAACCCTGTGCCCTCCACCAAAGGATGGACGGCAGCGCGCGAGCGCATTTACAGGTCACCAGGCGCAGATTACGCCCAGCTAGGAGGTTACGGTGTCCTGGGTTGTGCAGACCCACCGGCTCGTCGAATCGACGAGACTTGTCTTCGCTTGGTAGCGAGAAGTGCCCACCCCGGGCCAACCTTGATCTCTTGGCGCTACCAGACGGCTCCCCTACAAGCTATGCCTCTCGGGGAACGACGGCAGACATATTCCAGCCCACGCAGGGACTTACCGGAAAAGTGTACGCTGTTCTTGGACTTAGAAGATTCTGCTCTGATTGTTATCTCTGTCTTTGGAGAGCCCCTTCGGACCCTTCCCTATGTTCTTCTATCGGTCATATACAAATATCTAATGAAATGGAGTCGTTACAGATCTCCCTGCGACTCTTCGCTCAGCTCGTCCCTTGGTGTCGAGCTGTTTTCCTACCTCTCGGCGACTCTTCGCCCAGATCCTGATTTATCCCCCAGTTGGTATATCTCCCTCGAGGCATATTCTCGCCAAGTCGACTTTCGCCGAGTCCAACTTTCGCCGAGTCGATTATCGCTGAGTCCAGCTAAGTGCGACCCCCGTTTAAATCCGTTCCCTGTTGAGTGCGATGTATCCACTTGGCGGTGTACCCACTTGGTGGTGTACCCTCTCGATTCTCTTGAGTGCGATGTACCCACTGGTCTAGCTTAGGGTAGGGTTACCCAAAATATGGATTTCCCTACACCACAACCGCCCCGGGCGTGATACGAGCCAGGCTGATGAGTGTCTCGTCCATCACTCCGTTCTCCAACTTTCCGTCGGTTGGAAACCTCGTCGAGTCAAGCGCTGTCACCTTCAGGAAGCCCATCGAGGACGCCACAGCTCCTCTCGCTGGCAAGGTACGCCTCCCGCGCTTGGCATGCTTCTAGTCCTCACCGATGACCATCTTACCCGCCACGTGTGTGCGCTTAGTAGCTTTCCGTTTCGGACTTACAGCCACCGCCATTTCGTCGAGTTGGTTCTTCTCCGCGAGCTTATTTGCTTCCTCAAGTGCCGTCGATTCCCTCGAGCGCTGTTGCAGGAGCACTGTACGTGCGTCGTTGGACCTCCATGCCTAAGTTCCTTTGCTCGGACCCGCTGATCAACTCATCGATGGATCCTCAGGATCTTGTCGACTTGACGAACTCGCTGGGCTCGCCGGAATCTTTCGTCGCTGGGCCCAGCCAAGATCTTACGTCCGTTGCTGAGGTCGCGCACGGTCTCCAGCCGGATGATACTTCGGCTCGGCCGGGATCGCCGGGATTGCCAGTGGAAATCGCGGGTATCTCAGCTACTCTAGCTGAGTCAGAGGGTGACTCGGCGAATCTCGCGGCAGGCGATTCCGCTGGGATTCGTCGATCTCTCGCTCAGCAAGGGAAGAGCAGAGACAGCGCGAGGCTTTTCTCGCTCAGCTGGTCTCGTTTCTATTGACCAGCTCTCCTCCACCTGCCGACGCTTCGACTCGCCAGGCCTTTCTTGGGGTAAAATCGCCAGCTTCTATCTTGGCTGCGTTGCAACGTGATGTTGTGCCTCTCCCGGATGTGTCCGCCGAAATCGCCGAGCTTCGGACCAAGCTCGCCAAGTCTGAGCGAGTGGCTTCTGCTCGTTACAAGAGAATGGAGTCGGCGATCGCTGAGTCGGTCTCTTTGCGCCACCAGCTAGATACCGTCACCTAAGAGCTGGGAATTTATCGCTCGGGTTCTTTGCGCACGACTGAGCTAACAGAATCGTTCAACAAGACGATCGCTCAGCTCCCGGTGGAGTCCAGGACCATCATTGCACAGCAAAGCGACCGTACTCGTGCTGCCGAGGCGACCTTTCGGAAGCTTCAGGTTGAGCTCGAGAATCGCGATCGGACTTGTGCAAAATATTATTGAGATCAAGGCGGAGCTCACCACTCTTCACGGAGTGGCTTCCACTTATTATCGCCAGCTCCAAGAGGCTACAGTCTTGCTTTGCTCTGGTGGTGATCATGCCCTCCGAGAAGCTCGTCGAACGATCGAGTCGCTGCAGAATACCGTCCTGCGGCAGAAACGGGTTATCGCTTTCCGCGGTCGCTACCCCGTATGCGACCCGCACTTGGCTGTCGCTGTTCTGGGTTGCGTTGATGTCCCCGGGCTGGATCCTAGGGACCTCCAAATTAACGCACGTCTCTGTCGGCTACTCGCCGAGCGCTTCCCCGAATCGTTGGAGCTTCGTTTTTCGCGCCGGTCCTGTGAAGTTACCCTCTCTCTCCGCTCAGCGAGCTCGTCGAGCGGAGTATCTTCGGGCTCAGCGATTCCAGCCTCGGCGAGCTCGGCTAATGTTACCCTGGCGAGTGCAGTGTTGGTGGTTTCTCCGTCTTTCTCCGTGGTCTCACGTGTCTTCGCCGAGCTCTCCTCGCCACAAGCGGTCCAAGTCAGAGTCGCGCCGCCGGAGACACCGTTCGGTCTCTCAGCTAAGGAGCGCGCCACTGAAGCCATTGACTCCAGCCAAACGCCTCCGTCGATATTCAAACCCAGCGAATCCGACGGCAGTCGGCCCCGGCGGAGCCGGTCTAAGAGTGTTTCTCGCGGCGAGTTTGAGCGTCCCGTACCTGGCGAGAATGGTTTCGACGCATCGACGACTTTGCTCCGGGCGGAAGTGGTCGCTGAGCATGCGCCTTCGCTGCCTATTCCAGGGCGGTGTCGTCTCAGCTCTCCGGCGGCTGGTCTTAGCTGCGCCAATTCGAGCGGTTATTATCCCCAGCGACACTCGCTGAGTACGACGTTCCGGTCGAAGTTGATGAGACCAATGTTCACGTCGACGAGTCACCCGATCTCGGGGCAGACTCGTCGAGCTCCGTTGATCCGGACTCGGCGAGTTCGTCAGCTGTTTTGTTAAGTTTATCTCTGGCCACGAGCTCTTCACTCGGTCGTATAAGTTCTTCGCCGAGTCCAGCATCTGGATCTGTGGCCTCCACTGACTCGTCGATAGAGTCGGCTCCAACAGTCGTCGAGTTCGTCTACTTCCGTGGCGACTCCTTCGCTGAGTTCCGTAGTCGCCGTTCCGGCTTCGACTAGCCCTACGGTGCCTTCTCCTCTCAGCTCTCCTCGACGTCGCCCCTCCCGAGCAGCAGCAAAGAATTCTGCTTGCATTACTCAGGCTGTTCTCGCCGAGTTAGACGTCCTTGACAAAGATGCTTTGGATGGTTCGCCTAGTCCAGCTTCGCCGAAGGTGGCGGGGTCCGTCCCTTCTGGTGATTTTGAGCTTGGAATCCCGCCGAGCTAGACCAGCAATTCGCTGTCTACTTCTCAGCCGTCACCGGTTGGTTCTCCTGTGAGCTCATCGAACGGGATGTCCCATCGGGAATTTTTGATGGACATCGAAGCTGAGGATAGCTGTTCATCTTCAGCTAGCACCGTGGTCCTCACGGACCGGGCGCCTCCACGTGGCAAGCTACAGAGCTATGCCGATGCTCCTCGAAAAGCTCCACATTCTGTCAAGCGAGGGAGTGCACCGGCTCGTCGATCGAAGGGCTCGTCGAAGAAGAGAGCAGCTCCCAAGTCTTCTTGCCAGACTGTCAAGAAAGCCAAGAGCTCATCGATCGTTAATGATTCTGGTCCCAAGTCGTCGAGCAAGGTTCCCCGGTCTCTCAGGCGGCCAGGCCTAAGGTTTCAGTACCCAATACGGCACGGGCAGATGCTTCTGTTGCCAAGTCGCCTGCGAAGGGAAAGGCACAGGCTGCTTCCATGCGCTCGACAGGTTTCAACTCGTCGAGATCGTCCAAGAAGATTCCAAACGTTCCTTCGCCAAGTCAGCCTCCGACGACCCGCTTCTCCACAATCGCCCCTGTACACTCACGGGCTGTACAGCTGCCTGGGTGTGTAGACTCATTTCCCAATCTCCTTCCACGCCGAATAACCGACTCCGTGCCCGATGCCCCGATGGACAATCCGCCAGGCGACTCCCCTCCACCGGCGAGATCGTCGACTTCCCAAACTACCACTCCCCTTCGCGCCGTGACAGCGAAGTCGCGCCAGATGCGCCTATAGCGGTTCCTGTCGCCCCTCGTCCTCCGGTCCCTCTCCTGGACGGTATTCCCGCTCCCCTTTTAGCCGAACCACTACCCCGAGCTGCAATCTCCATTGCACCACTGGATCAGATAACTATCCCAAACTCGTTGGCTGCCGTGAGACTGCTGTGGTGTAGGGAAATCCAGATTGTGGGTAACCCTACCCTAGGGATGCCTAAGCTAGACCAGTGAGTACATCGCACTCAAGAGAATCGAGAGGGTACACCACCAAGTGGGTACACCGCCAAGTGGATACATCGCACTCAACAGGGAACGGATTTAAACGGGGGTCGCACTAGCGGCTGGACTCAGCGATAATCGACTCGGCGAAAGTTGGACTCGGCGAAAGTCGACTTGGCGAGAATATGCCTCGAGGAGATATACCAACTGGGGGATAAATCAGGATCTGGGCGAAGAGTCGCCGAGAGGTAGGAAAACAGCTCGACACCAAGGGACGAGCTGAGCGAAGAGTCGCAGGGAGATCTGTAACGACTCCATTTCATTAGATATTTGTATATGACCGATAGAAGAACATAGGGAAGGGTCCGAAGGGGCTCTCCAAAGACATAGAGATAACAATCAGAGCAGAATCTTCTAAGTCCAAGAACAGCGTACACTTTTCCGGTAAGTCCCTGCGTGGGCTGGAATATGTCTGCCGTCGTTCCCGAGAGGCATAGCTTGTAGGGGAGCCGTCTGGTAGCGCCAAGAGATCAAGGTTGGCCCGGGTGGGCACTTCTCGCTACCAAGCGAAGACAAGTCTCGTCGATTCGACGAGCCGGTGGGTCTGCACAACCCAGGACACCGCTAGCTGGGCGTAATCTGCGCCTGGTGACCTGTAAATCGCGCGCTGCCGTCCATCCTTTGGTGGAGGGCACAGGGTTTGCACGGAGCCTGCCCCACTCAGGCGAGTCTCTGGAGAGTTTGGAGCTTGGTACTTGTGGGGATCAACACTCAACTGAACCCTGGCTGGGGCAACCGCAAAGGAACCGACGGGAAAGCCCTCATCGCCGACCTGACTCGGCGAATTGTTGTGCTGTTGCGTGGAAGCCGAACTAACGACGCTTTCTGTGAATCACAACACCACAACTGGTGCCGCGACCCAGGATTCAGGGGTGTGCTTTGTTTTCGCTGGTACCAAGTACAACCAAGTAACGAGCAACAAGTGAGAGAAGATGGTGAAGGGATCGCCAAGTTTGAGCGACGCAAGCCCGGCGACGGCCGGAGAATCGCCACTCGATGAGTCGAACTCGACGAGAGCCAGCATTACCGCCTCGGATGCGGAGGTGACGCGCTCCGTCCAGTTTGACGATTTCGACGATAACGAAGGGCGAGGAGGAAGAAGAAGAAGAGAAGGATGATGAAGGGACAGAGTATGATGAAGTGAAGAGAGTCGTCGATCTCCGTGAAGAAGTCGACGAGTTGTCGCTGCAGGTGACCCGCATGGGAGCTCCTCGCCCAGTCGAGCGGAACCTCGCAGCGGAACTCGGCGATGACGATGACGACGAACAAGACGTGGCTCCGGGTGACCGACCGCCGCTTGTTCCCAAGGCGACAAAGAATGTCGAAACACCGAAGGCAAACCGAGTCCTGGCCCGACTCGTCGAAGAAATGAAGACCAACAGCCGGTGGATCAACATGTTCGCTCCAATGTACATGTGTCAAGCGAAGTGGGCTCAACTCAGCGAGGAACTGGGCCAACCCGTCAATAGCCAAACGATGGACCAACTCGTCGAAGACACAGCGATATTACTCCGAGCGATGGGGTACCGGTGCGGCCATAAGCCGTCGAAACCGGCGCTGACATCTTGGAGTGTGCACACGGTCGGAGTCGAGCTGATGAGATGGAAGCGCAAGCTGAAAGACCTGTTCGGGATGCAAGGTGGACCCAAAGGGACAATTACCCAAGGCTCGCCCAGCTGAAGAACTCGACGAAACCAAACTGGCTCCACCCGTACGTCACTGAGCCGTACGTATTCCCCGAGCCGAACGAAGACCCAGCGAAAATTCCGTTACCAAAGACACCCGAGACGAAGCGTGGTGTATTCCGTAGCACTGAAGGAACACCGTATTACGCCGATTCGCACATGCGAACTCCGAAGAAAGCCAGCGATCAGCAGGCTCAGCGCCCGATGACAGAGTTCATCACTGCTGAAGAAGCCGCCGAGCTCCGTCGCTTGATTCGATCGGATGCCGCAGCAATCGCAACCTCTGGATGTGATGACCAACTCAGCGACGGAGACGACTACCCTGGGTACCGCGATGTCGATGAGTCGCCGCACGACCACATCCGCCAGCTCAGCTTGGACGGGGCCGAAATCGACCGAGGACAAGCCTTGAAAATCAGGACACACGCACCGCTTGAGAAGATCATGACCTTTGAAATGAAGCGCTACCGTTCAGAAGATGCGCTACAATGAATTAAACGCTTCATCTACGAGATGAAGGGGACGTGCAAACGGCAAGATGAGTGGTGTGAACCGTTCTCGCTGAGTCTGGGCGAAGCTGCTAAGGGTGGTTCCGGCAGCTTCCCAAGAAGAATCAGCGAAAGTAGAATCTTCTTAGCGAAGCCTTCCTGGATTACTACTGCTCGCAATTCGACCAGTCGGCGCGGGCCCGCAACTACTCAGCGAGACGCAGGGAGAATGAACATGTCTGCGATTTCTTGCTGAAATCGAATGGCTACGCGCGCACCGCCCACATCCAGTACGAGAAAGGTGGAGCTGACGCCGCCGACCACGTCGAACATTTCCTGCTTAATTGCGGAGACGACGACATCATGGATCTGCTGTACCCACAACGACTCAGCGATATGACGAAGGTCGAGAAGGTGATCAAGCAGCGCTTACTCGCTGCAAAGCGCAAGAAACAACGCGATCGTCTGAGCACAAGTCGCAATAAGGACGCCAAACGAGCCGAGAAGTAGGGAGAACAAAATCGCCGAGTCGACTCCAAGAAACAGCAGGACGAACGCCGTGGTCGACAGGGTGAAGACAGCGGTCGCCGAGTTACGCTAACAGATGCGTCGATCGACGACCTGTGGGCAGCACTCGACACTCGCCGAGCTACGGCAAACACCGACCTCTACGACTCGTCGAATGGAGAAAGCGATGCGAGCGAAGTTCTTAACCAAGACTCTGAAGAAGACTCGGACTACATCGACGCCGGTAATACGACTGAAGACTCCAACCGATATCAGCAGAACTCGTCGAATCCCAAAGGAGAAGCTAATTGCCGAGACGGGTCCCGTGAGCGAAAGACATACGGTACGTGCTGAGCTTGCGGAGTGGCAGGTCACGATGCACACTTCTGTCGCCGACGCCGCAAGTTCTGCAAGCAAGTGCACGAAGTAGGCCAGTGCCTTTCGAAGCTTCGAGAAACTCGCCAAGTTCGTTTAGACGTCAGTCGACAAGTCCATTGTCCCGGACGATCTTCAGGACATCTACTCGTCGAGCCATTTAAACGAGTGGGCTCGCCAACCATGACTGGGCTGGACAACAACGGGCTGCCACAGTCAGCAGAACCAGGAGTCGAAGCAAACCACGTATTTGCTTTTGTTGGAGAAGCGGAACGGCCCGACGAGTGGAGTGAGAGTGAGAATGATGAAGAGAGCGGACGAGCGGATGTGGACGAGAATAGTGGGCACGGCGAGTCGAATGAAGACGAAGACCGAGCGATTGGAAGTATGGACGGAACTCAGCGACCGATGATTTCGATAGGTCAAGCCAAGAGATGGAAGTTGCTCCCTGGTGAGCGACTGGGATGGTGGCCATCGAGAAAATTCGATCGCCGAGTGAGAATGAGAGCTCTAGTGATGGGAGCTGTGAATGATGAGCGGACAAAAATCTTGTTGGACACCGGGGCAAACGTGTCGGCTGTGACCGAAGCCTTTGCTAGGAAATTGCGACCGATGCGACTCACCAACAACGACATGAAGATCGATGTCCAAGGAATCGCCAAGTCAAAGGTGGCGACCACCTCTCGCGCAATCGTTAAGGTTGGGAAGTAGTTTACGAATTTGAGGTGTGGATCATGCCTCATCATGGCGAGTCGACCTGATATTGGGTACCAACTTCATGATATCAGCCGGTATCAGGCTGGACTTGTACAACTCGATGGCAAAACTGCCCGATGAAGTCGTGGTGCCATTAATCAAGTCGTCGACAGACTTGGATGACACAGAGTACGGCCGAGAAGTGATTGGAGGCCCACGGGGACATTGGACATCATGAGCAGAGAAATCGCTCAGTTCAAGTTGGGACGGAAGCACCCCAGCGAATCGACGCATGAGCTGTGAGTTCGCCAACTTGAAAGGGGTGATTCCGACAGTCGAGCACAACGCTGCTGGGCGAGCCGTGCCGGTCTTGCTGACGAACATCACCGCGAGCCTAACGTGGTGTCCAGCCCATTTTCCGGTGGTTTTATGGATGCCCCACGGAGTACTGCCTCGGGATGATGGTTATGTACGGGTGGACTCAGCGAAATATCGCGACTGGCAAGTGCTTCGCCTACGAGGGCGATCTCGACAACCGATTACTCAGGAAAGGGCAATGACTATATATGGAATGGATTAGCCGACAGCCTCCCGCTGTCAAAAGGCCACAGTACACGACGCCGACGGCTATAAAACCAAGACCCGTCCAACCAAGAGAGGACGATACCTCGTGAATCGCTAGAAGTCGACGAGCTTGACGAGGATTCGACAGGTGAGCGAGCGGAGAAGCACCTCAGACTGATGCCATTAAGGAGACTTGTCGAAACCCGACGATTCGACATCTCGGCGAAGAAAACGGACGATACAACGGAACGGGAAAGAAGTGAATGGCAGCAGGCGTGATTGGATCAGCACAACTCGGTGATACCCTCTGTCCATAGCGAGGAGCATCGGAAACGATGCAATACCTAAATGGACATGGGTGACCAGTGGGACCCTGGCGAACGTGACCCAGTTCGACACACTACTAGGCTAAAGGATCCAGGACTCGTCGGATGTGACGAGTTGGAAGTGCCAGACACTCTATTAAACAAGGACCCAGCAGAAGACCTTCGGTTGCGGTTCCTCGCAGCCGCTGAAGAACTCGAGATGCGCCTCTCGACGGCTGACGTCGTTCTCGAAGCCGGGTCAAAACTCGCCGAGTTTGAACACTTGTCGAGCGAGGAAAGTCTAACAGATTACGCTCATAAGCTCGCCTTTTGCCTGACCTGACGGAATCGTTATGTACGGAGCTAGGTTACGAAGGTGGCAACGTTATATCTCCAGCGCATGATGTTCGACAGCAAAAGAAGCTCGTCGAAACCTTGAAACGTTATGAAAATATCATGATCTCGAGCGGAAATGCGCTTCCACCACCGGCATACGGAGTGGTCTGCGATATCGACGTCCAAGGGCACGAACCCATCAAGCAACGAGCTCGACGAGTGCCGCTGAATAACTTGAGCAAAATCTATGAGCTTTTGAAAGAGCTGCTTCAGGCAGGACTCGTGTCATTTTCGAAGAGCCCTTGGGCCTCGCCAATCGTGATTGTCATGAAAAAGAACGGTGTCGATATTAGGCTTTGCATCGACTACAAGCTGGTAAACGCAATTACGGTCAGCATGGAATACGCAATGCCGCTGGTCGACGACTTGCTGACGGAACTCGAGAGCTACTTATGGTTCTGTTCCCTCGACGCTGTTAGTGGATTCTGGGCCGTAATGATGACTCGACGAGCTCGCGAAATTTCAGCTTTTGTGTGTGCCCTCGGCCACTTCGAGTGGTTGCGCATGCCGTTTGGGCTTAAAAAGCGGCTATTATCTACCAGCGACTCATCGACAATGCTATCTGGGGTTACGTGCAACCGAGTGGTGGCTGGGCTACATTCGCCGAGAAGATGCGGCTCGCTGAGGCTGCAACAACAGCTCAGCGCAAGAAACGACCATCCCGGCTAACGCAAGGGGCTGATTCAATGAGTTTAAGCACCAAATTTGAAGCCGACTACCGATCTCTCGATGAGTCTGACCCACTGCAAGAGCTCGCCAACAGCCCTGAGAATGACATGTTCAGTACGGGTGAACAAGACGAGTCACAGTTGATTCCGGTCTTTGGTCGACGATCGTTCATCGACGATATTTGCTTTGGAGGTGCAACCTTCAACGAGTGCCTCAACACGCTCGACCGGTTGCTACACCGATTCGCCGAGTGCAGAATCAGTGTGAGCTTCACCAAAAGCATATTTGTCCAGCCGATGGTGGACTTCCTGTTCCACAAAGTAACGACCGACGGAATCGCCGCGGATCCCAAGAAGCTGGCTGTAATCACTGAGCTTCCCTTCCCGTCATCGAAAAAGGGATGCAGGCATTCTTTGGTGCACGCAATTACTACAGCCGGTTTATTCAAAACCTGGCGTTGTATGGAGCTGTGCTTTATCAGCTGAAAGAAGATGCCTTCGGTAGTGGAAGCGACTTATCGACCGCCAGAGCTTCATTCGCTGAGCTAACGCGGAAAGTGACAGAAGCGCCTATTCCCAGGCACTTCGACCCATGTCATGGTCGTTGTCAATGACTGGGCGTTGAGTAGCACCCTGATGCAGATGCATGATGGGAAACTGCACCCAGTCCGCTTCTGTGGCAGAGTTCTGAAAGAAAGCGAGGCCAACTACCACCCAGCCGAGCGAAGTGCTTGCGTTGCTTTCATTGCTGAAGATATGCTATGCGCTGGGGGCGGGCAAGACAATCCATGTCAACACCCGGTTCTCCACACTAGAATGGGTGTTCTCGTCGAAGACATTGTACGGGCGACCAGTGAGCTTCGCCGTCCTGATCTCGCCTTACCACTTGAAAATTAAACGGGTGCGAGAGCGGGATATCGAATTCGCTCAGCTGTTGCAAGCCTCTGTCACTCCACATTGGACTCGACGAGTCGTTAGCACACATTGCACCACCATCTAAGAACTCGGCGAGTATCCGCCTGGACCCCGAATGGCTGTGTGAGAACGTCCCAACCGACTTTGAGGGATACGTCCTTCGACGGGTCGGCGAAGACGGAGAAGTATGGCGGCTATGGTAGTTGCTCGTGGATCTTGTGGCAGTTGCCGATGTGGGACATTGTGATCGCTGCGAAACCACGGTCAATATCGCCGATTACTCCGGAATGAATAACGGCGTCATCGCGGCCCTTGACCGGGGCATCACCGACCTTATTATAGTCGGCGATTCCAGGCTCGCAATCCAGCAATCCATGGGGGTGATCGCATGCAGGAAGGAGACGTTGCAATTTCAGTCGGCGCGCCATAAGGAACTCATCGATCGCCTTAACTCAGTACGCTACCTCCATGTAGTCCGATGCTACTACTCAGCGGCGGATACGTTAGCCACGGAAGCTCTAGACGCGAAAGCTGGGTGTGTCGTTCTTAGCGGTGACCGCAAAGCTGAGCAAAAGACGTTGAACCGGATACAGGAGAAGCAGTGTATCGGGAAAAGCTCGACGAAGGAGGCAGAAGAAGGCCCTCCTAAAGTCTCAGCGATTACTCGAAGTCAAACTCAACCAGTTCGCCGAGTTCGATTCGCCGAAGACGAAGAACACGACCCAGCGAGCAAACCGGCACCCGACGTGCCAGTAGAGTCCGATTCGCCGAGTCTACCCGGCAATGATAGCCCAGTCGACGTGTTCGAAATGGAGTACCAACCTCAGCGAGTAGTAGAGCAGGGTAAAGCTTGCTCAGAACGGCAAGGACTGCCAAGTGCCGAAGACGTCAACCCTCTAGTAGTCCAAGCTGAGCGACGAGGCCGGATATCAACGGCGCACGACGAAAAATGTCGGTGGTCTGACCTGAAGAAATATTTGCGAGGTGAATTCGATGAGCTCACTCGGCGAAGAGCCGGCGACGCCGGCAAGGTTGCCGATAATTTTGTACTCAGCGAGGACGGCCTACTATAATTACATGAGCCGTCGCAGAGAGCGAGGTAGACCCAACGAGCACGACACGAAGCTAAGAATGGTAGTGCCAACCACACTCATCGACGAACTCTTGGCGAACTGCCATACATCCATTGAAGGAGGACATCAAGGCATCGTTAGGACTTACCACCGGGTGAAGGCCGCTTACTATTGGATTGGTCTGTACGCCGACGTGGTCAAGCATGTGCAAGCCTGTGAAGATTGCAACACCAGTAAGAGGAAGCCTCAACTCCGCGGATATTCGCCAGGTAACGTCGTCTCCGATCGACCTTTCCCGATTGTGTCGATGGACTTCGTTATACCATTGCCGAAGACTCAGCGAGGAAACACGGCTCTCCTACTGTTCCAAGATCACTTCACCGGGTTCGTAATCGCTAA
The DNA here is from genome assembly GCA_012656075.1 of Phytophthora hibernalis. Lineage (NCBI taxonomy): Eukaryota > Oomycota > Peronosporomycetes > Peronosporales > Peronosporaceae > Phytophthora > Phytophthora hibernalis. The sequence continues at coordinate 1,492,043 of JAAKBF010000324.1, forward strand.
GGCGATGAGCGATACTGGGGGCATTTGAAGTGGCTAAGTCGTTTGAAGAGTGCATATGCCGTCGATTTGGCGCACCATCGCTCATCCGACACGACCGAGACCCGAAATTTATGAGCGAAGTCTTTCAGACTTTCTCGGAGATGATGCGGTCTAGGTCTCGAGCTACACTGAGTTACCGACCACAAGCGAACGGACAGCAAGAACGCAGTGTGAAGACCATGATACAAACGGTGCGTGTCTACGTAGAAGACTCACTTCAAGCTGATTGGGACGACATCGCAGAGAAACTAGTCTATGCCATCAACAATTCGAGGGATTCGACTCGGCGAGAAACGCTATTCTACTTAGTGCACGGTTGGGACGCCCAGTCAACACTCAAATCGATGACGTCCTCCATTCGCCGGGTCTCGAAAGACTCAGCGAAACGAACCACCTCAGCGAAGATACAAAATGGCGTCGGGAAGCTAACCGACAATGGGAAGTAGCGATCAAACTAGCCTATGAGTACCAGCTAAAGAAAAGGCCCGGCGATCAAGAGAACACAACGACTTGCTGAGTCGGAGCGAGCAGAAAGCCATACCGAACGGCTCGATGAGCGAGGAGACAGCTGAAGCAAGCGAACAATAGTGACCGACTTGTCGAACCAAAACGGTCGCTGTTCAAGATTGGAGACCAAGTCTGGCTGTTCATGGAGCGCGTCAAACCAGGCCTGAAGAAGAAGCTAGCCCATCGATGGCACGGCCCGTTCCGGATCAAGCAGAAGATCGAGGAGCTCGCCTATGAGCTGGAGCTGCCAGACAAGAGTGGCTACCGGTTCTATCCAGTAGTCAACGTGTCCAGACTAAAGAAAGTGACAGAGCTCGGCGAAAGGCCTACGACTTCGCTAGTCAAAGGGCTCAGCGAAACCGATCGATTGGATTTCGACGAGGAACTGCTGCCAGAAGACAGCTGGGAACCTGACGAACGGACTGGTCGATATGAAGTCGAAGCCATCCTTAGAGACGAAAGGCCACTCTCGACGAGTACGGACCGAGCCCAGCGTCGGTTTCTGGTAAAATGGGTAGGCTATGACGAGCCCAGCTGGGAACCACTGTCGAATTTATCGTGTGGAGGTCTTCTCTTCGACTATCTTCGACAAAAGAAACGTGAAAACCGTCTGCAAATGGTGCAAGTTGCAGACAAGTGTTAAATGCTATTGCATATGACAAAATACCACCGACCTGTGAAGACAAGCAGGCAGGTCGAGTGAGCGAAAGCTACTGCGTCAACTTATATTTTTGATATTACGAGATGGATGAATACGGACTACATGAAGAAAAGAAACAACTACCAAGACTCATCGAAAACTGCAACTGGGCGAACTGGGAGTCTCAGCGAAACGGCTGCTTAGGCCTCGTCGAAAATTTGCTCGAAAATGTGGATACCAACACGATTAACCGGAGGCTGAGCACTCTCATCACAAGCAGGAGGATCTGGCTCGTTGGGATCAGTGTCCTCCTTCAAAGCCCTCTCGACGTCGCCGACGGAAAAATTCCCTGGGGCAAATACCGGGAACTCGGGATTGCGCGGGCGGAAGCACGTGTTGTACGGGTGCAACTCTGGACGAGTCACCCACCACACTCGCCAGTGTTCTTGAACGTCCAGGTCCTTGAGCTCAGCGAACCCATTCGAACGAGACGGGAACATCGGCTGGTTAATCAACGAATACGTAGGGACCGTGGGCTCACAGTAGAGTTCGGAGTCGAGACTCGGCGACGAACCTCGAGCCGAACGAGATCTAACCGCAACCCGGAGTGCCTCCTCGTAAGACTTCATGACGATCCTCAACAGGTCGCCTCGGCGCTTACGCTCGAGGTGTACACCGACCACAACTCGTGGATTGCGGCGAACTCCGACACGGACAAACCGGGATTCAGGTCTGGGTGTAAACCCAACAAGACACTCGAATCCACGATCCAGTGATTCCTCTCCCAGAGAGCCACGAAAATCTTGGTACGAGAATCATGAAGTCGCGACTCGTCGAATTCCCGACTATCACACAAGAAACAAGCTCAAGCGTCGCAAACGATCATCAAAGGAGTCGTCGATTTCGCCGACTTCTTCTTGGAATGCAGACGTTGGAGGCTGCGTCAATCTCGCCCGCCGAGACAAAAATGGGAGTCTCCGGGAACTTGGCGAGGACTTGTTGGCATGGATGAGACGGATTAAACACATCCATCCACTTCCGAAGCACATCGAGAGTAGTTGGCGTCGGCGCCACACTAGACTTGCCTCCGATTTCTAGCATCTTGACCGGGGAACGACATGCCAACATTTTCGCCCAGCAACGAGCGGACCCATAATGGAAGAACTCCACGCTACGGGTCTGACGCATCGACGGAGTTTCCCGAGCCTCGCGCGCAACCGTGTGCTGCACGAGCACGCAGCGTCGCGATTGGAAGCTTCAACGGTGCAGGCAATTCCTCCATGCCGGGCACGCCAGTTTCCGGGATTCGGCTGCGGTCAATCTACGATCGGATAGATGGGTCTCGATCCAGACCCCGGAGACGGGTTAGGGTATCCGAGATCAGCCATCGTGGATCCGGATCAATACGATGCCATCATTTGATACGCCGATCGCAATCCCGATCAGATGGTACCAAAATAGTGGTACACTTGAAGTTATCCCGGGCTGAGAGTCAGTACGAGGTAGTGTAGGGATGCGAAAAGAATCCAGTGGGTAGAGGGAGAGGTAGGAGGTTAAGATACAGAATAGATTCCGATTTGCCTTGCAAGACGCAAATGTTTTCTAGACTACCGGGGAAGGAGGTATATTGGCCTATCCGAAGAAGAACTCGCTACGTCAACTAAGAACACGACGCACACATGGATAGCTTGGCCAAGGTACGCTCCCCATCACAAGATCCCGCCAAGAGGAGGCGGCAAGCAACGGAAAGGGCTACAACAGCACAAGAAATAGATACACCCCCATGCGATCGGCTTGAACCAAGACTCGATCGCAGCACACCGACGACCGCGTGAAGAATACCCGCGTGGCCGTCACCCACCCAGACCCCGGAAGGAGCAATCAAGCTCCAACCCCGCCTTGGTCACCACTGAACGTCTTCACGAACACCGGAAGAGCGTAACCCGCCCAGCTGTCGGGTACACAAGGTGACAACAAGGTTTAGATCGCGCCAGATCAACGGAGTACCCCCTCCGACAGTCGGCAGTTCGGGCGTACCGTGCGCAAACATCGACCGCGTCAGCAATTTTCGTGAAGCAGCTTCGCCGACCACTGAGCGCTGCAGTGACCGTTTTGCGCCTCGCGACGTTCTACGCTGTACTGGTGGATTCTGTGGTTCCTGTCCCTGACTGCGAAGACCACTGCCGAGCCGACTCGGTGTATCCAAGACCGTCATCGCCATGCCCAAGAGACGCGCTGCCGATGATGACCATTCGAGTGATGAGGAGGAGTCCTACGAACACTCGATGCCCGCACCCATCTTCGCGCCCATTCTCGGACCTAAGCTGCGTTCCATCTCTCACGAGGCACTCATGAAATGGTACAAGCGCCGCCGCGAGTACGAGGCCAAGATGAAAGCTCGCTGCAGGAGCACCGGTGAATACTACGACCTGATTACTCAGAACGGGAAGGAAACGTTCGACATCTAGTTACTGATCTATTTCTGTGTGCTACAGCTGCGGAAGGAGGTCGACGATGTCACTGAGGGTCAGATGATCACCGAGATCAAGACCCTGCTGGCGAAAGTAAAGAACGACGACATGCCAGACATCAAGGCCTTGTTTGCAAAGGAGCTCCTGATGGAATTGAAGGAGACCGACGTGGATGCGAGCGTTCTCGCCTACTTTCAACGCTTCAACGAAGTCTTGTTGGAGAACGGACTTGATGACATATTCGCTGGTGATGACGGATAGAAGGAGAAGTGCAAGCGCCTTGTGTCGTGCCTTGCGCCTCCTTTCCTCAAAGCTGATGTGATAACTGCCGTTAGCTGGACCGACAAGGAAGCCGCCAAGAGTATCACGAAGCTGTACTCCTTGGTGTACGACAAGGCTGTCGAGCACGAGCGCAACTTCCAGAAGAACAAGATGATGGGGATGACGCTGAAGGGTCAAGACAAGACTACTTCGTCCAAGTCTGCAAAGTCTGCTGGAAAGGCGCCCGCACAACTGAAGAAGCCTGCTTGCGACGAGAAGAAGTCCGCGAAGCAGAAGACCGACAAGAAGGTCGACAGGGACTTCGACAAGAAACCTGTCTCGAAGAAGGAGCCGCTATCTCCATGCCCGAAGTGCCACGAGATGCACTGGTTTAACGACTGTACGAAGGCGACCGAAGCCGAAAGGTCGTGCTCTGGCAGAAGCTCCGCGACGCCGCCAAGGTTCGCGAGTCTCGAGTGAAGAGACTTAGAAAGCTGATGCCGCCGACTTCGTGCACCGTGACGATCAACGGCGTACTGGAGTTACCCTGTTGCCCGGACTCGGGATCCGACAGCACGGTGATCAGCCGATCGCACTGGGAGCTGCTACGCGCTGCAGACCCTCGGTGCAGCGAATCCGACTGGACACGCCGGTGCAGATCGAAACGTTCGGTTCGCACTCGGTCGTGGCCACCATGACGACCATGCTTCACGTTCTCATTCACACGGCCGCTAGCTCGCAGACGCAGTGTCGTGCTTGATCGTTGACATGGATGACGATGAATTGATCATTGGCCGGGACCTGCTCGCTACCCTGGGGATCGATGTGGACAGGCAGTTTGAACAGCTCGCCACCCATCATGATGACGAAACCAGCGGTGATCCGTTTGACCTTGAAGCTGATGAGCCTCCTGCGGATCCAATCCAGCCCACCACGGATGAAGATGTCCATGCTGCAGTGGACTCTCTCATTCAGAGAGCACTTGAGCATGGATTTCCGCCTGACAAGGTGGACAAGCTACGACTCATCGTGCACGCATACAATGTTTGGCGCATGGTTCTCCGTGACGACCCGCCTGCACGAGTGCCACCGCTCGAAGTGCGTTTGAAGGATGGGGCTCAGCCTACTAAATGTATACCCCGCAAGTATCCTCCGCACATTCACCAATTTTTACGTGATTTTAACGAGCAACTTGTGGCTCTAGTACGCGTCAACGAGAACCCCACAAGTCGATGGGCCAGCCCCGTACTGCCCATCAAAAAGTCACAAGAAATCATGGACCTTGCGCCAGACGACGGACAACCGAGTGCCGAAATCGATGACGGACGTCATGGCCACAGTGATACCTATTATTTCATTGGTAATGGAAAATGCACGTGGAAACAACATTTTGGACTTTTCGATTTCCTGAAGGGTTTCTGGCAGCTACTTCTAGCTGATCTCTGCCAGGAATGGTTATCTTACATAACCGATGAAAAGATATTTACTCAACGCCGCGTTCCGCAAGGCTGCGCCGATGCCGCGATCTACTTTAAAAAATGGAGAAGTGTTTTGCAAGCTTGCTGTACAAGCATCTTCTGGTTTGGATCGACGACCTGCTGCTATTTGTCGACGACATCGACACCTACCTTGATAAGCTCGCCGAGCCGTTTTCACTGCTGAACGACTTCGGCCTGAAGCTAAGCGTGAAGAAGTCCAGCCTTTACCAAAAGGAGGTGAAGTGGTGTGACAAGATTATTGACGCGAACGGTGTCCGTCATGATCCTGCCCGAATTGACTCGCTTCGTGCAATGCCGTACCCAAGTACGGCACGGGAGCTACAGTAATTCATTAGCGTAATTAACTGGATTCGCGAGAGCCTCATTGACTACGCACGTCAAGTGTCTCCGCTCCAGCGCAACCTCGACGAAGCTCTGGCCAATACCCAACGCACAAAGCGTACGCCGGCCGGAATTTCAATTCAATTGGACGCGACAGAGCAGGCAGCGTTCGACAACGTGAAGAACATGCTTGCCTCCGCTGCCACGCTCGATTTTCCTGACGACACTGCTACGACGTGCCTATTTACTGACGCATCGGACGTTGTTTGGGCATTGATTGTGACCCAAGTCAAGGAATTCGACATCAAGGTGCCTGTTCAAGACCAACAGCACCACCTGATTGAATGCATGAGTTGTACCTTCACAGGTAGCCAACTCAACTGCACGGTGATCGAGAAAGGAGCTTTTCCGATTGCACTCGCCTGCGATAAACTCGACTATCTACTACTCCGACCGCAGGGGTTTAGAATGTTCTCTGATCACCGCAACCTCATTCACGTGTTCGCTCCCGATGAGACGATAAAAAGCACGTGAAGGGGAAGTTGCTGCGGTGGTCCATGAAGCTGATGAACTACACGTACTTCATCGAGCACATCGCCGGACCTCATAACGTCTGGGCCGACATGATCAGCAGGCGGGCCGGCAATCACACCCCGGTGGCCACCGCGATCAAATCAAAAGGATCCTTATCGACACACCAGCAGCACCACGTGCTGCGGTTCTACATGAGCCAGCGACGGAGGACACGGGGCCGATCATCTCGACGCTCCGACCTCTCGATGACGACAACTTCGTCTGGCCGACTCTTGCGGACATCTCGACGGTGCAGTCGACGTACGACCTTCTGACCGGAGCTGAGCGCACCACGAACGGGGTGTTCACGCTCCATAACCGGATCTGGATACCTGCTGAAGCCAAGGACTTGATCCAGCGACTATTTGTCATCGCGCACTGCGGTGCCCAAGGACATCGTGGCGGAGCTGCCATGGTGGAGCCCTTGCGCCGATTGTTCGCGATCGAACACCTCAACACATTGGTCTCTACCTTTGTGGGCCAGTGCCGTCTGTGCCTGCATTCGAAGGGGTATCATCCCCAAACCTTGGGGTGAAACGATTGATTGCTCGAAACGCAATGGTGTTCTGCATTTCGACTATATCTACATGGGTGAAAGCTTTGGAGACTTCAAGTACATCCTTGAGCCCAAGGACCACGCACCTCACTATTGCGAGCTTGTAGTGACCGACACAGCCGACAGCGCCGTGACCGTGGAAGCGTTGCTAGCGTGGCATGCCCGGATCGGCCTGCCGCCGATTTGTATCTCCGATCAAGGTTCACACTTCAAGAACAAAGTGGTGACAGATCTGTCAAGACGGCTGAGCACGCAGCAGGCGTTCACGCCTGCGTACTGACCGTGGATCAACGGCTCGGTTGAGCGCGTCAACCTAGACATCCTCCAAGTGATTCGGACGATGATCCTTAAGTACAAGATTCACTACAACGACTGGACGTACCTGGTGCCCATGATGCAGTTCAGCCTCAACCACACTGCGGTGCCTTCACTTGGCAACAGAGCTCCAGTGGAGCTATTCCCAGGGATACCGTGCCCGACGCCTCTCAAAGAATTCTACCTGCACGATGCTGGGGAGTTGCAAGAGGTGCCCGACAGTGACGACATCGACAACTTTCTCGCCAACCTGCGAAGCAGTATTCAAGACATGCACAAGGTCGTGAGCGACCGACGTCTGAAGAAGAAGCAGCATAACAAGAAGCGGGGTTCAGTAGAGAATGTTGTGAATTTTACGGATGGTGATTTCGTGTTACGATCTTGAGTGGATGAAAAGAGTGGCAACAATCTACTTGTCACCTGGGTTGGTCCTTATCGCGTGTTGCGCGCCGACGCACACTCCTTCCTCATTCAGCATCACATCACGGGAGCTGAGTTGAACGTACACGCCTCTAGACTCAAGTTCTATACGGACGCCAGCTTGGATGCGACTGAGGAACTCCTCGAGCCCTTCTCAGCGCAGGGAATCGTCCTCGCTGTGGAGAAGCTCAAGGAGCACCGATCGAATCAAGCCATCAACGACTACGAGGTTTTGGTGCAGTGGAAGGGACTCGAACCGATCGAGGACTCTTACGAACCGCTTGCCAGCTTATCTCGAGACGTTGCGATATTGGTGACGAAGTAAGTAGCCACTGCTGATGACCAGCTGCAGGAGCACTGGTAGCGTGCGACTACAGGTGGACAGCAAGTGCAGCACGAGTCTGCAGCTTCTACCTCGACGGTGAGACCAGCAAAGGGCAAGCGACGCCGCAGGTCAAACCGACAACGACAACCAGCAGCCAGCCAGGACACGCCTGCGGACTTGCTGGATGTTCAGGCATCCAACAGAGGTGATCCAGCTAGGCCTGCGCTGCAGCCGCTAGTGGATCCACCTCGACCTGAATACTACCTACTTTTAATTGCCTCTGAGACGCCGTCTCATGCAGTTCGAGATCGACGACAAAACGTGCCAAGGCGCCCTCCATCCATGGGATGCAAAGTGGTTCGTGCTGAGGATCAACACGTTAGTCGACGTACGCACTCGCGGACTACGAAGAGTACGACGCAGCAATCCGCTCAACGCTGATGTGCAGGAGCCTGACCAAGATCGACCGGGGCCAGACAGGATCTAACTGCCAAGGTTGCGACGGGGAAGCAGGATCTGCATTGGTGGAACCCACTCAACGCTGATGCGAAGGAGCCTGACCAAGAGCTGCCGTGGCCAGGCATGGATCTGACTGCCATGGTGGTGACGGGGAAGCAGGACCTGCAAGGCGGTGGAATCAGGCTTTGAGGGCTGTGTAGTGGATTCCTGGTGTCAAGCCAGCTTCCACCTCCAGAGTGAAATCCCGGAGTCTGCCAGACTGCGAGAGACATGGTGCATCCATATCAATCACAGAGTTGAGGTGCCTGACCTGGTGCATCCAGTGCCTGCCCACTTCATGGCGATGTCGAACACCAGTACTTCTGGGTTCGATAACAGAACAGGAACTTGTTTGCAGCCGCCAGTGATCCTTCTGGAATCACTGCATGTCTTATATGTGCCTTCTATTGCTGTTATCAGCAAGGAGGTTTCATGGTTGCATCTTACTGCGTTGAGATGGATAGGTAGTGACGACTGCCAATTCCTCTCACTTTCAGTCTGCTAGCTACTGCACAAGCACCTACAATACACTAGGTTACAAGTTTCCAGCAGGATCGCCACCTGCCCTGCCCCGTGTTTTCAAGTTGCTTCAACCTCTGGAAACACTACACGTTTACGAGAGTCCAGTGCATCACTTATGCAGTAACGAGCTGTGCACCTGAACGGACGTGGCTCTCTCGGAAAGGTAAAATTGTACATGTAGTGTTTTGCTGCTGTACCGCCTTCACGTTAAAATTAAGAGACAAACGCGCAGATTATATAGCCGCAAATGCGTCCACATGTACTTCTGGAGGAGTTAGTACCCGAACAAAGAGGCGTTTGAAAAAGCATACTCGAGTTCAACATGCAAAAAGAAACAGGGAAACGTTCATTTCTGGAAAGTGGAGCAGTTTTGTCAGCAAATGAACGTGTATATCTGGTTTGCCGAATTTAGACAATATAAATGTCCTTCGGTTGTAAAACTTGCTCACACTTGGTTAGGGTATGTTCAACGGCTTTTCAAGGACGAGTTTTTCGGTAGGATCATTCGCTTCGAGATCGCTGTGCTGAAGGACCGACAATGAGTGAGCTCAACGCCAACTGTACAGCGCCAAAATTGTCTTGAGCTCCGTGGCATGGAAGAAAGCAAGCATCGTATCTGGAAAGCAGCGCGTTAGTAGCGTTAGTAGAGCATTAGTAGTACTATTAGTAGTGCTAATGCTAAGGTCCGTTTCCAGATCTCGTTAGTATTGTTTTTTAGTGAGGTACATTGATGTCACTTAGTCTAGTCTAACGACGTCCTATGTCCGTTCTAAGTACTGTCCTTGCGCCGATCCCCGGTCTAGGCTTGCGCCTTCCCGTTACGTGCCGTCAGTCTGAAGGACAGGTGGCCGCAGCGTCCACTTGTGCTGCGTTCTCCATGTGATCTATCCAAGGCGCCATGGCTGTCTCCCGAGAGTGCGTTGGTGACTTGTGGATGTTTCCATATCTCTGCGTGCCAAAGTGTCTACCATTCTGTTGTGGTCGCGTTGGTGTAGTTGCCATCCCTGGATGGCCAGTGTGTCAACTACACAACTACCTTTCCAGTAGCACACTCTTAGATGCTTTGGCTGGGGCGGTTGCGCTGCTTGTGTTGGGCCACTAGCTGTGGGTTGTCACCGATGATGTGGAGTGGTGCGTAACGCTTCCGTACCCCCCGAAGAGTCCTAAGCTTCCAGCAGGTTGCGCTGTTATTACAGTCAACGCGTACGACATGGACCCGATCCAGCACACACAGGTGGCCTGCGCTGTCACTCCCGTACGGAGCACGACGGCCCCGCCGCCCGCCTTGGTGGCTGCTCCACTGACTCGGCCCCCAAATAGCAGAATGTAGCAGGTGTCTTTAGAGACCGCAATGTGCTTGAGGATCTCTTGTCCGCCGTCGTGGAGTTCCCTGTGTAATATTTCCCGGCGGCCGCCGCGACTGCCACGTCAACTCTGAGTTGCATGTGCAATGGAACGGTTGCAAACCCTGCTCGCAGTTTCTTGGTTAGCACTGCTATGTGGTGGCCTTTGCTAACGTTGTTGAGCGGGTCAAAATGGCCTACTCTCCACCTCCACCGCGAGTGCAGGTATATCGCTGCATGCGCTCTCCACTTGTAGTGCAGCTGTAGTCGATAGATGTCCATGTGGGACCCCAGCAGTGGTTCTCATTGTAATCGCTATCTCCCAGACTCCCATTGTGATTGCAGCAATATTGAGTTCAAAGATAGCCTGTTCGATCCCACATTTGGAAGCCCCAGCATGCGCCATGGGCGGAGAAAGATTATCCGCAGTGTGATCGCGGCCTCGCAGTCCTAAAAATGTGGTGAAGCGTAACATCCGTCATATGTACGCATTGTTCATGGGGCACCCAAGTTTGTCGTTCCTCAAGTCGTATGTGGAAAATGCATGAAGCTTGAGCCGCTGAAGGAACTGTTCCCCCAAGGCCCCATCCCCACGATTCTTCGTAGTCGTCGCCATTCCAGATTCTGTATGCCCTGGGCCACAGGCCCTCCCCAGCACTTGCCACCGCTCTGCACTTTTCGCTAAGGAAGTCAATCCCCGGTCGATCGAGGTGATTGACACCCGTCCTTTGTAGTCCTTTCGCCACATGGTCCACCGTCGGCGGCCGGTCCATAAACACACGAGTCGGCTCAAGTCTGGGTGGGGGTGAACGACGCCGACCTTCACTTCCGGTGAGACATAGGTCGCTATCCGTCTTGCTAGCTCTCTTGGTTCGTGACATCGTGTGCATGAGTCGGTCCGGCAATGCTATCCAGTATGATCATTTCCGTACGTGTGCCCGTCCTGATGCTGACTACCACTAGGAGTAGCATCAAAATGTATATCCTCCGCGTATGTTCTCCGCTGCGTGAGCTCGGGATAATTGGCCAGGAGTGTATAAGCAAATATCTCCGCCGTAATGCGTTTCAACTGCGTGTTCAGTGGGGTCTGGAATTGGAAATTGATTTGGCCCCTGTCGTGCGAGACCGAATGACTATGCTCCGTAAGATGCGATCCGCCGGTCGCAGTAGCCCTCCTAAGAGAGCTATTGGCACCCTCTCGCCATCCCGTGTGTAGACTTGCGTGACTTTCGTGTCAGCAAAGGGCAGTCATTCTAGCTGGAGGAGGCCTCTGTTCGCACTAGCTTGCGGTATCCGGCGACCTTGGTTAACGCCAGTTGTTCCGTGGCGTCACATTGCAATTCGTTCCCCTCCCATATGACCTGCACAGCTGCGTGGTGGAAAATTGGCTGGACCAGTTGACCCCTCAGTGTGCCATTTTGGGGTTCCGGTGCTCCCGCTTGTGCGACCAATTTCCTGCCCGTTTCCCATAATGTTGGCTAGCACTGTACGCCATACTGCGATGGTTCCTCGAAATCGGGGGTAATATACACCTTATTCACTTCGCCTGATATATTGGAGTGAAAAAGGACGTCCCCAACGATGTGCATCCACTTCGTCCCCAGTTCTGTCCACCGCGTCGCCGCCATCGCTGCGATCGCATAGATTTCCGCTCGTACATCCGGAAGTGCAAGCCCCCCGCCGACCTTGGCAGCTGTGCTAGGTCAGCATCCACCCACGCTCTTGTCCCTTGTAGCTCTTCAGTGAATTGGCCATGCCAAACATAATTCCTGATTCGCGCTGACATGGTATTCATCTGCTCTGTGGTAGGCCACGCATGGCGCGCGATGAATGTCAGGTTCGGGATAATGACAGCTGCCGCCACCGTACTACGGTAGTCGACCGTCAGAGTTTTTACTCGCAAGCAGCCCTCGCGCGCCTCGGCTTTTTATCATTGCTCTTGATCCACTCTATCGGAAACTGGACGACTTCATGGGTATACGGGGTCATCATCCAGTCATCAGCGGGGCGATTTGAACTGCGGGTGGCTGGCTCCGCGGATGACACTGCTGCTTTCGTCCGCAACCCTGCGGATATCCCGTATTAACTTCGTGATCTAGATGATTTTGGCAAGGCGTCCGGGCTAAGACCATAGTGATAGCGTTGCATCCGAGTGGGCCAAAACCCCACATGAAGCTCCCGGGCATGCTGAGGTATCAACCGGCAAACACGACGTGTAGATACCTAGGACTTCAGGTGGCCAGCGATATCCCAGCGGGCGCATCCTGGAGCATGACCATTAAAAACCGAGTGTACGGCTGCTAGCCCTGCCGGATGCCACTAGTTACCGACACGCCCCTAGATGCGAAACCATTTGCCAGAAACCGCACCGTAGTACCGTCGTGTATGGCAGCTACCGGTATTGCCCTAATGAATTTGGGTGGGTAACCCTTCCTTTGTAAAATATCGTATGGTGTTAGTCCTTGGCGACGTTTAGCCCTTAGCGACAAAATATTTCTACCAAGAAAACAACAGATGCAGCAATTTTTTCTGAACTAATTTTAGCCTTCGTCGTTGCTAAATCTCAGCCTGCACACATCAAGTTTAGCATGGTCCGCCCTTCCATCAAGGGTGTGAAGAAGAAGAGGACGCAATACAAGCGTGTGGCTGTCGAGTATCGACACAAGAAGGAGCTGCTCGACTTCATTGATGGGGGCCACACGCCGAGTGAAGCCCTTGACAAGTTCTACGGAGATCTTACTGGAAGAACGCGCAGAGCAAAACAAAAGCTCATAAGTAAGTGGCGCGCTAATGCAGTAAATATCAGTTTGGCTTGCAATCTGGCCATCTAAATTTAAGACAGTGCGGAATGGCAACAGTGCTCTCTAAGAGTGCCGAAGAAGAAATTGTTCTGTGGATAAACACACTGCGGAAGGATGGTGCACCGGTTTCGAGAACGATGTTGATACTTAAAGCTAGAGATACAGCAGATGACTGTGGACTCAGTGATGAGCAATTTACTGCGTCGTCATCGTGGATGCAACTCTTCATGCGCCGTCATCGTTTGTCGTTACGAACAAAACCCGCCAGGGACAAACGACACCGGAAGATGCCGCTGAAGCCGCACAAGCCTTTCGAGCCAAGGTGCTGCAAACGATTGTCGAGCACAACTGTGTTCAAGTTGTTAACGCCGATCAAACTGGTAAAATGCCCACCTGAGGAGTTTTTCTTAAGACTAATTTCTTTGATTTTTTTCTTTTAGCTGTGTTTTTGAATATGTGCCAAATAAAACAATCAACACTAAAGGCTCGAAGACCGTGTGGATTCGTTGCGGGAATAAGGACAAGCAACGTGCAACAGTTATGCTTCTTGGAGACTCTTGTGGCAACAAATTGGATCCATTTATTTTGTTTAAGAGCTCACCTGCTACGACAACAACGAAACAAAACCTCAACAAAAGGCTTCGTAATGGGTTTGGCTCCACGGTGTGGCGCAAAGTCAAATTGCTACAGGAGAAATATCCTTGCCAAATATACGGCAACAAAACAAAAAGCATGGTGGAATGCTGAGTTGTCAAAGGAATTCTTAGAATATCATTTTGCGAAACGAGAAAACCGAGATGACAATGTGCTTCTACTCTGGGATGATTTCAGTGGACACTGGACACCGCCTGTAGTTGCTTGTGCAGCTTCACTGAACGTCATTCTGTTGAAAGTTCCTCCTAAGTACACGTATGTTTGCCAACCTGCTGACATTTCGTGGAATAAGCCCTTCAAAGGGAATTACGGTCGCTGTGGATTGATAGGCTTAAAGAGCAGTTGCTTTCATACAAGCAAAGTGAAAGCTAGTGTCTTCGTAAGAAAGTGGAACTGGAATCAGAGATTGTCCGTATCCAGAAAACGCTGGACCAGGAGAGCGCCAGTCGAAAAATCACCACTTGAAAGAAGATCGACAACGAGAAGTTTAAGTTAGTGGCACTGTCTCGAAAAGACGTGACAGGCTGGATAACATCGTGCTGGGAACAATTGTCTGCCGGTGCAATTATCAGCGGTTTTTCGAAGGCAGGACTCGTCACCGATACTCGCGGCATAAATCCTGATAATGAAAAAGAGGTCGATGTCGACGAACTTGTTGAAGAATTAGAGCGCCACAACATTGCAGAAGAAGAGGTTACTTCGGAAAATGACATCGGCAGTGATGTCAGCTCAAGCGACAACAATTCAAGCGATGAAGACATCGACAGCGACTAGATGATAAATGGGCAATATAAAAACACTTTTTTATTTACCTCTACACAGTTGTTCGATGATCTTGGCGTGGCGTGTTCGACAGGAGCAAGCGCATGAAGATTTTGAACACGCCACCAGTCCAGCCCGTCATGATCAGGTAGATGTGGTACACGTGCTCCTCTGCACCAATCTCCTTACTCTCTCTATCTAGAACTCCTGCGATTGAGGCTTTGCGATGGCGCGCGGCTTGGGTGCCGGGGCCGGGGCTGGTGAGGAGGTCGACTTGGTTGGTGACGACTTGGGCGGGGACACAGTCGGCTTCGATGGGGCAGGCGACGCGGTGCGCGCCGAGTTCGGCGAAGCACTGCGGACCGGCTTCGGCGAAGGAGTGCGGGCCTTCGGTGTCGGCTGCTCATCGTCGCTAAAAAGCTACCGCTCTCGGAGCCAGGGCTTTGACGTCCGGGGACGCCACCCTTGCCCGTGCTGCGGATGGCCTTGGCCTCCTCCTGGTCAATGAAGCGAATGCTGTTCAGCACGTACTCCGTTTCCGTCTTCATCTTCTTCAAGTTGGCGTTCACAGCGTCCTCCTCGCTAACCGCTGCATCCATAGTCACACTGATGTCCTTCAACAGCTTCGAGTCGATCTCAGATATGTTCTTCTTGTACTTGAGAAGCTCCACAATCCACTGCACCGACGGGTGCACAGCATGAGCCAGTTTGGCCTCGTTGTTGCTGTTCTTGTGGTTCGACGACGGGCCGTTCTGGGGGAAAGCTGCCGGACCTGACAGACTCGGGAACGGGTGGTACCGTGACCACGAGGACAAGCTTGTACCCATCTTGGAGAAGCTCTTCAATCTACGGTTTGAGGCCGGAATTTTCCTGCCACATTCCTGGAAGCAGACATCTTCTCCCTAAAAAAGGAGGGTCGTCGAGTGACGCGCTAAATTTTCGACCGTTGGCTTTGCTGAACACGGATTACAAAAATTTTACGCGAGTATTGGCCTACCGAGTCGGCATCACTCTTCCTGACGTAATACATCCAAAACAACACAGGTTTGTATCGGGGCGCACAATACATGAGACTCTGGACGCTGCACAACGGATCCTGATCAGCAAGATGCTACAGCGCCTCTCCTTGATTTCAAGAAAGTGTATGATTTGCTAAATCGGGGGTTCATGCTCGCTACCGTACGGTCTTAGTCCTTGGCGACAAGGCACAGACACAGTGTGTCACAATTCATCAACGCATATCCTATTATTTACTCACTACTTGCAACCGATAAACGTGTCATTTAGCCAACCGCACAATTCACGAACTCAATGGCACGACTAGGAGGTGGCAGCCCCACCCTAAAACGGCCGACTACAAGCAACAGCCACGCTCGGCACGCAACCAAGAACCAAGAAACTGACGCCATGGCGCAGCACGAGACTCCGACAGCGGCTCAGGACCTGGGTGAGCTAGGCAACGATACGGCTGCAAGGTGTTCCGCAAATGGACCTACGAGCGGCTCACGGGCCACGAGAGGAAGTGCGACGAGGTGCGTTCGTGGCCAACGACACGTTCGCCATGGACAAGTTCACTGCCCGCTCGCCGAAGGACAAGTACCGGATGAACTGCGTATCATGACGGAGTAGAAGTGCAGCAACATGAGCGCGAGAAGCCGATCCTGCCGCGTGAGGCGGAGCTTGAGGCCGCCAAGAAGCTGATCAAGAACCGCAACTATTACGACCGTAAGGCGTGTGGTGATTTCGTGAAGCGCTTCAAGGTTGACCAAGAGATGAAGGAAGTGCGCGATCTGTTCGATTGGCTGAAGATTGTGATCGAGCGTGACATCAAGCGTATGGAGAAGTGGCTCGACTCGAGCCGCAAGGAGCGCAAGGAGGTCGAGAACCTCAAGGTGAAGGGCAAGGAGATCAACTGGGATGAGGACACCCTGGAGCGTATCCCTGCGCTGAAGGAGATCCAGAAGAAGATGGCTCGCTGCCTTGCACGCCCTTAGGGCTGTTCGTACCTCGGCTGCTGTGAATGGGGCGTCAATGGCTTGTTGTTCCCTGCTGGGCTCCGCTGTTTCAGCATCCCACTTCGCTACCTTTGCAACGTGCTCGTGTGCTGTGGCCGTCTGCTGGAGAAGGGGGACCATGCTTCGGCAAATATGTCAGCCTTGTCATGTACATCCCGTGGAGGCGCGCCAGGCACCTGATACAGGCGGTGTAGCGTGTTGTCACTGAATTTGGTTGAAACGCGCCGAAAAAAAGGTTTCGTATTCTTGCCGTCCCAGTGCATGGCTTCCTGAACAAGGCACGTTGGCGAATGTTGGCTTTGGTCTGTTTAAATTCGGCAATAGCCCTCCGCAAACGCGCTGCACGCGTCGGTCCAGCAATGTCCTCCAAATTTAAGCCATTCATCTCGTCCACAGTCACCGGTGCGCCTACTCGGTCCAGTTCCAGGCGCTGCTCTTGCCGGATGAGTCGCGCCAGCTTTTGCGTCAAGGTGCGCCGTAGGGCACGCCGTCGTTCACGTACACATGTGCGAGTTCGTCGAGCAATCTCCATTTTTATCTCATCCCACTTTGTCGCTGCAGTGGTCGCGCAGAGCGTGGTGTCCTGCAGCATCACTCCAAAGTCCTCCAGTATCTGGGTCGTGGCCTCCGCAACCGCTTTTGCGGCGTATTTCAGCACTGGATGCAGTCTCGAAGGTCGTTTGGTCCGGATGGGGTCGTCGGGAGACCGTATGTGCAGCTTGGCCCCTAAGTGGTCCGGGCGGGGACCGAGTGTTATTGTGTTCCAAGCCGCCACCCACTCCATTGTACCAGCAGAAACATACCATCTATCTAGTCTGGAGGAGGCTTGCTGGCCTCTTGCCACCGTGTACTTGTAGATGTGCGTCTCTTCATGATGCCTCTGTAATTCTGCATCCCCCATACCTGAGGGCGCTCAACTGCTATCGGGTCAAGCACCCCCATACTGCAAGTAAGTCCCTCAACGCTGGAGAATCATGGCATGCCGCTGTAATGTGATAACTCCGATCCGCTAAGTCATCAAGAGCGCGGTTGAAGTCGCCTCCCACCAGCAGCAGACCCCCGTCACAAACACTATGTCTTGCAGTGTAGTGTAGAGTGCCTCCCATTCAGCATACTTGTGAGGTGCATATATGTTGCAAACCGTCCCTGCCGCACCGTCCAGTGCTCCATGTAACGCCATGAAATGTGCAGTCCATCGGTCTTGTAGATAGGGAGTCTCCGCCGTCTGCTGACCCTAGCGCGTTGGTGCTCTCTGAAAAGAAGCCGAACACTGCGTAGCTCGTCATCTTCGTCCTACACAGCGCCATAATAATCGGGCAGACCTCGTTGAAGTGATGCTTCTAGTCGCTTTGCTGACGGGGTCGGAGTACCAGCTGCCTCATTGCCCGCCAGCCTGATATGACCGGTTGGTGCAGATGATGTCTGGTTTTGATCAAACGCCGCCGGTCTTGACATGGTAAGTCCATCGCTGGACTCTGGGCTTGGTGAAGTCTGTCTTCCCTTTCCAGTGAGGTCGAAACCTCGTCTTGACTCGCCCCCATGCCTCACCAGTCGGAGCCATGGTTGCTCCGCTCCAATCGTTGTGGTCCACAACTCCATGGCACAAGACCCGTAAAAACGGGAACTCCGCATACCAATTGACTCGGGCTCCTCGTGGTGCCCTGGCCATCATCGTGTCCTCCCATCCTCCGGTCGTATATGGTAGCACGTGAAGGATGTACCATTCTGAGTCAGATAATTGGTGGGCTGCGCTCGGCACATGCTTTGGGGCAGCCATTGTGCGAGTCTTTCCCACCGGTCCGGAGACCTGGCTAATGCATGTGCCGACTCTGGGTGGAGTTGATCATCTACTGCCGCAGTGATCCATGTTGTGCAGAAGTCCCTGCAGTATGTTTTTGGTTGGATCATTCACTATCCATTGGAGGGCCGCAATATGCTCTCTGTGCACCTCCACTGCTCGAGAAGCTCAAGCGATCACGTCTTGGCCTCTTGTCGGGGTACGGCAGGAAAGAAAAGAGGTGGCGCAGTGCGTCAGGCCTCGTCAGTAACCATGCGCGGAAGTCCATGATCTGCGTCCTGCGTTTTGTAGCTGGAGTCGTAACCTCCGTCTGTATAACGTGCACCGTTTAACGAAAGCTTCCCTGTTTTCCGTTTGAGCGAAGCAGGCAAGTGGGCGGTCCACCTCATCCATTGGTGCTCCCACAGAGTCCCGCAGGATGCAGAAATAGGATGTCATTACAACATCTCCTGTTGCAGCTTTGACATACCTGCTTGGCGTGGTTTCCTCCATGTCAGTTCTGATTGATTCGTCTGGGAGATGGCTGTGTATTTGTCAAGTCCATATTCTTGGTGAATGAGCACCTCCTCGATCTCCAGCATGCGTTCCCAGTCCACGTCTATGTCCTGCATGTCTGGCACTGGAAGGCCTAGTCTGGCATGCACCAAGTCCAGCCGCTCCTCATTTCGCAGCGTTTCATCAAAAGAGCGTTGACCGTGTCGCAGTCTGCCGACCGGTTCACAGTGCTCGGATCTACAGCGCGTTCATGATCTGTCATCGAAATACCAGTGGCCTTCCATGCATAAGAGACCGTGATTGTCTCCGTGTACTCCTGATCGCCCTCAGCCCGCCATCGCAAGAAAAGCTCGCCGTTGTCAACTCCATAAAAATGACGCTTGTCATGCTTGAGCACGACAAAATTCGGGAGGACGTGAAGTCGCCAACATTGTCGAAGATACTCAGTTGCGTCCCGGTCCGTGAGCGCGGTGCCATACCCGCTCTCGTGGTCCGAACCATCTGCAAGTCGGTTGGTCCCGTAAAAATACTGCTGTACGTGAGCGACTGAAGCCTCATCCGCGTCAAATACAATGATGGGTTCCCTGTAATATTGTGCCATTGCCCGTAATTCGTGGGGCCCTGCCCAGAAGGACACTGACACCAGAGGGGCCGCTGAGCGCCTGCGAGCAGCGTGGTAATGCGCGTAGAGTGCAGCGAGTGCCCCTTGCGTCGTTGTGTACTTGTCCTGCGCCGAGAATAATTTGGCGTGCTCTGCAATAGGGTCCACCAGCCTTAGCTCCACGTCCTTTCGGAGATTTGGCCATCATTAGTGTGTAAACAGCCCGTTTTAGTCGGTGGCGTCCTTGATCACCTCTGCCGTGTTGGGCATTTCACTTCCCGCATGGTTGATGTTAATTGCCAACACCGCCAAAATGCACATTGCCCATTCGACGTGACACGCACTTCGTGGCCATTGAAGCTTTGCAGCCATTGCCCAACTTGTATCGGAAGATCTGAGTAACCTGGTTCCGTGCCTTGTTTGGTTTCCCCGATGATCACGTCGTCCTGGGAAGCTGCCTCCCCGAGCTGTTGACGTCCGACTGACACTGGCCCGGTTCCTTGTATTCTTCAATACCAGCGGGAGACCTAGGATCAGAGGAGGTTTTCTCAGCCGCCATGTTAATGTACTTTGCGATGCTTGTTTGCATTCCACGTAAGGCCCTACAGGTAGTCCTATGCCAGCCACGACGTGTTTGGTACGGCGACTTGTCCGCTTGAGCGGCTCCGCCGCTGGGTTTGCGGTTGAAACTACATCTTCCATGGGAGTGGGTTCCTCTTCGGTCCCCCTCCTCATTCCAGATAGGAGCAAGCCTCCAGATCGTACACGTCCCAAAAGGTCCGGCGCCTCATCTCCACCATTCTCGTCCGCCGGAAATGCATATGGCGCATCATCTTCCCTCCGCTTCATGTCTTCCCCTGTACTCAGATCAACCGCTGTCTGCATAGCCTCTTCATCTACTTCCATGCCATCCGAGCCATCGGCCTCGCTCTCTGGGTCTGCAAGTAATTCATACTGGCCTAGAGCCTCGTGACGTTGGAATCTGTCAAAACGCTTGGAGGTCTTGGCCTTCGGGTGCCCCCTTTTCCTTCGCGTTCATCGCTAGACGTTGGTCGGGTGTCTTCCCATTTTTGATTGAGTGTGCAGGCTATCCGGTTGTCCACTCCCGTCTAGCTCCTCATTCGCTCCGGTGCTGGCGTCTTCTGTTTCGTGCGCCCGCCCCTTAATTTCATCTGGCTTGGTTCCTTCACGTGGGTTCTTCCTCGCCTTGGTTTTGGCTGCTTTAGACCTTTTGGATTCTTTGACTTGATATACGTCCAAGTTCGTGCCGTTGTTGGAGCAGCGGCAACCTGGATCGGATCACTGTGGTTTCGACCCTGGTCATCCGTTGCAGCTTTAAGTCCAACCTCAGTCGTGCACTGGTGGTCGTCTGATCTCTGCAGCACTGGTTGCAGCTGCGAGTCAGCAGATACATCGGGCTGCGGGTGCTGTGCTCGAAGGAGTGCCACTAATTCGTCGAGCGAGTTCACTTGGAAGGCTGCTCTCGGTGCTGGGCAAATTTTTCAACCACGTCAGCGAACCTGCGCGTTCCACGTGCTCGCACTTCGTCTAGCTTGGACGCCGGCAGTGTGCATTTGATTGTGCCCTGACGCTGGCTATAGCACCGTCCGCAGAGTCTTCTTAAATGCTGTTGGAAATGGTGGACCGTGATGGTCTGGCCATTCATCTCGATCCTCGAGACACCAACCAGCGGCGTCGGGCATGTTCGTTGAGCAAATGTAATCGCATGGTAACGATTATAGTACGGGTGACCCGAGCATATTCCACATATAAGACCTTAGCATCTGCGAATATCGCGAATGCCCTCGCTACTGCCGTGAGGCCCATGCTCTCACCGCCGTAAATGCGCACCGCATATTGTATTTCGAGTTGAGCTGCCGTGTAGATGCCAGTCCCCTCGTCTTCGTTTGTTCTGTGGGTGTAACGTAGGCAAATTACTGCCCTCTGGAAGGGTAGCGTCTTGTCCTTCCATCGCGTGGCCGCTGTGTGCGAGTAAAATATCACAGATAGCGTTTGTACGCCGTCGTAGCTCGTTCGTTTAACATCTCGTTGCAGAACCTTCATAATACCATGGCCAGTGTTTTTGTCCGTGTTGGCGTTAAACAGTTCACGGAAGAGTGCCGCATGTGCTGCGTACTTCATGAGTCTGACTGTAGCTGGTATCACCGCCGTCAGCGTGGCATTAAAGTAAGCATCGAGCATGTCTTCGATCATGGCTCGGTGATCGCCAATGAAGATTGCTTTCAGGAAATTAGGTGGGTGAGGCAGCTCTAGGCGCCCATCCAAGTAAGCGAGCAGGATGTTGTGCTCTCGTTGCGTTTACGCCCTGATGCTCTCGTCGCAGCTGGCCTTAGCAGTGGCCAATGCCTCTTGTTGCATTGCTATCTGGTCAGGCGTGAGCTGCGGCCCCACATTACTCCCCCAATCGATCATCAAGGTGACCATAAGCTGCTGATTCTGAAGTGGGTTCCACACACCCTCCAGCATATGCGCGCCTCTGGCTGCCGTCTTCGTGATGCGTTCTTGGTTGGGTGCATGGGCTCGCACCTTGTCCCCCATGAAGGTGTGCCTTCTGACCCCCTTGCCCTCCTTCAGCTCGTCCGATGGTGTCGCCACTGAAGGCAGGTTCGGGTCTTAGGGCGCTCTTTCCTTCTTGCCAAGTTGGTGTGGTCCACCTTCATTCACTTTGAGTATGAGTGGTTCCGATGCAATTCTGCTGCCGTCGCGCCGTGTTCCCCGTCGCCGTTTCCGGCGCCCGGGGCCCCTCCCTGTCTACGGAAGGCGCTTCAGGCATGTGGCGGATGCTGTTGTCTGGCGTAGCGTCGTCAAGCGGTAGGCGTGTACCGTGTTAATATCGGCTTGGGTCCTCAGACGGACTTGACCCTTGGTGACTTGGGGGAAGACTGCTGATTTATTTGTGTTCGTCTATGGCTCTGAGAGCCTCTGTAGTCAATCGCTGCAAATTCCTGTCCCTCTGCCGGGGCAATTTGCGGAGTGAGATCTCGTTAGTATCAGCATTAGCACTACTAATCCAAAATTGCCACTACTACCGAACCCTGGCTACATGTACTTTGGTACCGTAGTGAAAAGAACCGTTCAGCTTGGAAAAGATGTAGTACATACGTGCACTCGCCGCAGTGATTGCTCTAACACGATCGTTCTAATATGGCTGGCTCACTACATTACATTAGAAATTATCCCCACACAAATCTTACCGCCGCTCCGATAGGCATCGCCATGTTCACAAGCACGGTGCTTGAAGCACCACAAACTGTAGACGAGCGAGTGAGCACCACGGAGGCGAGATCCATAAATGCTCACCTTTTGGTACATGTACGATTAATGCCAATTCAGATCTTGCTTTGGTAGTAATACCGCACACGGAGAAGAAAAGTTTGCTTCTTTGGATGGTATGGATGGATAGCAGTGTATCTCCCTTTTGCTGCCTTGAATTTGGCTTCGTTGTGAAGTTTGGCGATACATATCATTTCGAATGCGGCGTCTATCGGTTGATACTGTACTCTTACGTCTGGTGTTCATAAGAAGATGGGAGTTGCGGGCCTTCACGGGAGCTGTCACTCCCGATACTGTGGACTCCACTGCTTCACCTTACCTAGTTCGGTCAAATTTCGCGTTCTTTTTCGAGCTAATATTAACGAAAAATTGTCAAAGAGGCTACCCGAAATTTCCTATTTCAATTATACGACTTGAAAATTACGCGTCCATTCGCCTCCCCGCCCAACAGACTCTTGACCCATAAGATGAGTGCGCTGTTCCCGGCGCCTGTACGCGCGTACACGACGTTCTCGGACGCCGCACCTGCGCCTGCACCTCCCCGCGCGCCTCCGTCCCCCGATACCCTCTGCGCGTCCAGCAGCAGTTCGTGCCGCGCCGCAACGAAGACTTTGGCGACGGCGGCGCGTACCCGGAGCTGCATGTGGCCCAATTTCCGCTGGGAATGGGTAAAAGGGCGACAAGGAGACCCATTCTAAAAATGGCGGCACCCTAGCCCTCCAAGTACGTGGCGACGACGGCAAAGTCAGCTACGACGCCATCGTGACGCAGCAGCATCGAGACAAGACGAAAGTGTACACCAAGTTCAGTGACATTGTGGAGAAGGACTGTTCGCTCCTGGTATTACCCAGCAAAGACGAGGAAGTGGAGACGGCCAGTCGCACCAAAGAGGCTTTGCAAGTTCTAGTCCAGGGAAAGGTGGCCAGCTCTCTGCCTACGAATGTAGGACGCCAGAAGAGCGCCCAGGAGACGGCCAAGTACCTTCGCTACACGCCCAATGACCAGGGCACATCAAAAGCTCCCAAACAGCGGATCATCCGCATGGTGGACGTGGCCAAAGACCCCATGGAGCCTCCAAAGTTCCAGCATACCAAGGCAGTGCGTGGGCCCCCATCTCCGCCTGTGCCAGTGCTGCACTCACCTCCTAGGAAACTTACAGTGGCAGACCAACAGTCGTGGAAGATCCCGCCGTGCATTTCCAACTGGAAGAACTCAAAGGGGTTTACTATCGCATTAGACAAACGTCTTGCCGCAGATGGACGAGGACTGCAACAGGTTACAGTGAACGACAACTTTGCCAGTTTGTCGGAGGCACTCGCGATCGCGGAACGGAAGGCTCGAGAGGAAGTGAATATGCGCGCTCAGGTGCAGAAGAAACTGGCCATGAAGCAGAAGGAGCAGAAGGAGAACGAACTGCGGGAGTTGGCGTCCAAAGCGCGCATGGAGCGCGCCGGTATCCGTGCGGATAGTGGAGATGAGGATGACGACCGGCGACGTCGCCGCTCGTCCAGTGCCCATAGTGACCGTAAGCGTGGCTACAGTGACGACGATGATGACAGCGACGCCGAAGGACGGCGGGATCGTGACCAGATCCGTCATGAGCGCAAGAAGGAACGTGAACGCGAGATGCGCATGGAGAAGCTTGGTAAGAAGGGCAAGTTAGCGCGCGATGAAGACCGTGATGTTTCGGAAAAGATTGCGCTTGGTCAGCTTCAAGGTGGTGGAAGGGCCGGTGGCAGCGACGCCATGTTTGACTCGCGGTTGTTTAACCAGTCACAGGGTATGAGCTCGGGTTTTGGCCAGGAGGACGAGTACAACGTTTACTCGAAGCCGATGGTGGACCGCGGCAAAGCTAGCGTCTACCGCCCGAAGGGTGACGATGGTGCTTTGGATGCAGATAAGGACTATGAAGAGCTTAAGGGCGGTCACTCGAAGCGTTTCAAGGCCGATAAACAGTTCCGCGGCACAGAAGCTGTCGCGCGAGGAGGTAGTCGTGATGGACCTGTACAATTTTCGTACGACAACGTTAAGGATGAGGATAACGAAGACGCTGACAAGACTCGCGCCCCTGATGCTCGCCGTGGTGATACGCGTCGATCGCCAGCTGGGTCTCCTCCTCAGTCTCGGCGGAAGACTCGCTCCCCGTCGGGCTCGCCGCCACAAGCTCGGGGTCGTGAACGTTCACCTTCAGGATCTCCACCTCGCTCTCGAGGTCGTGGCCGTTCTCCAGCAGGTTCGCCGCCTCATTCACGAGGGTATGCTCGTTCTTCTTCGGGTTCGCCTCCACGCTCACGAGGGCGTGGCCGTTCGCCGTCACCCTTCCGTGGCCGCGATCGTTCAGCGCCGCGTGGACGCAAGCGTTCACCTTCGCGTTCTCCTTCGTTCTCGCGCGAGCGTGGCCGCCCGCGTGCGCGTTCGCGTTCTCCTTCGTATACGCGAGGTCGTAGCGGTCGTCGTCGTTCACCATCCTACTCGACCTAGGCGATCTCCGTCTCGCTCACGTTCTCGCAATAGGGGCGGCGACCGCAAGCGACATCGCCGTTCGTGCAGTGAAGACAGCGAGGATGACCCGTTCGGTTTGGACCAGTTCCTAACTGATGCTAGAAAGGGCTCAGACGACGTACGCCGCTCACCTGGTCGTGACCGTCGCCGCCGTTAGATGGCGAGCTGGTCGTCGAGTTCTCCACGAAAAGAAAGTTACACCTGGCAAAGGTAATTTCAGTCCCAAGATACGAGAATTCGGTAACGTGCAATGCTGGTGTTGTTTTGCACGCACAAAACACGCAATTGAGCTGATTCGTCCTGTGTGTGCGTTTGGTGAATTGACAGGCTGTTTGTGCAGCAAAAGCGGTGTTGGTGATGCTGTCAGGACAAACTAACTCACAAGTATTGATTGGAAGCGCTTCGTATTATACATGTACTGCACGCACGGAGGCTGGCACGCAGATGCGATTGAAGAACATTTGCTTCACTTACAGGAAGTACGTACCGAAGACCATGACGGTAGCAGCGGCGACGCCCATGGCGCCCGTGATCTGATGCGCACCGCTCGAGCCTGACGCACTGGCTGAAGCTGAAGCTGCCGTTTCGCTCGAGTCTCCCGTGGTCGAGGACACGGTAATCGAGTCCGTCGACGATGTGGTTGATTCACCCGCACTTCCAGCACTCACCGAACCAGTGGCGCTCGAGGAGCCGACTACAACACTGGTAGCAGTGCTTCCGGTAGCACCGACGGTAGCAGGGTTGGCACCAGTTCCAGAGGATGCAGTGGCGGTCGAGGTGGCGTCCACAGCATCGGGAGTGACCGCACCAGTGGTGGTGGTCGTAGTTGTGGTGGCACCGGTGGTCGTGGCAGCTGCCGTGGTGGCAGCCTGACCACTGACACCAGCGACGGCGAGGGCAGCGATGATAACGACTTGGAAGAACTTCATTCTTGTTGGTGGAGGGATTGAAGACTTGAGGAAAGCTGATTTGAGAATGAGATACCGAGTGCGACGCGAGTTTTGCGTGAGGGAGAGGTGGTTTGCCAGGCGAACATCCGACTGTGGAATGTGGTTACTTGTCAATCTGCTGTTTCCATTATCGTAGTTTCTACGGATCAAGAGGCAACTGGTAGACCATGTGAGCACATATGAGAAGGGCCTAAGGATATTCATATCTCGCTGGTTATCACTTGACTTCGCCTCTGCGGATTTTGAAGGTCCTCGATCGATCACAGTCGTCTTACGATAGTTTGACTTTCATAGTTTTCGTAGTCGTCGCCGTTTTGGTCGTCCTCAGCTCTGCCTTCACTTGCACGTGAATAACCTTGGGGATCGCATGCTTGTCCGGCGTACAGGACCTGGTGACACGGTCACTGACGTCAGTCCCATTTTCCGGTTGCAGAACTTGCTCCTTGTACTGCACGTCGCTTTCATCGGGGAAGCCAGTGATGTGTGGGAAGTTGATGAGGTATCCCTCACTCACGTTGAAGTGGGTCATGTAAAACTTGAGCTGCTTCATGTGCTCCGTTTTGAGCCCCGCTACCGCCTTAAGCTCGAGAATCACTGGTTTATCCAGCTTAAGGTACAGATCCCCACGCCGAGTTGCGATCTTCTGGCCCTTGTACAAAATGGGGATTTCCATTTCGGACAAGACCGTCACGCCTCGATCTCGCAGCTCCAGAGCCAAAGCTCGTTGGTAAGTGGCCTCGAGGTTATAAGGGCCAAGAACACGGAAAACTTCACTGCAAATGGCTGGTAGCTCCTCTTTAAGCTGCCTGGAGTTCGTAATATTGTCCAGATCTTTGGAGGCGTCTTTTGGCTCTCCGAACGAAATCTTGTGCAAATTCTGAGTGAGTTCTGCGATAGCATCGCGGGTCTTGCTTTCAATAGTTTCTTCGTGTTCTTCTTGGTTGTTACCTCGGTCTTCCATCGTCGCGGTTTCCTCTGTACGGGCGACGACACAGGCCTCGTCCTGTTCGTGGGTCTTGCTTCTGGTGTTCATCGTGGGTGCGAAATCTTTGAATGAACCCTCTCGATATTTCCACCAATGGCAACGTTACCATTTCTAACAACACAACTACCAGTAAAGGGGACAATGGCGAGGCGCACGCGCAATTGAAAGTCTTGTTGGCTGCCGAGAACGAAAATTGCCTCAACTGATCCATGCAAACTGGAAGGAAAAATCAGCACCTGAAAACAACCAAGTTTGTCAGTACATGCCCGACGATACTACATGTATCATACCCTAGTGGCATCTTTACGTACCAAAATGAACGACCCGGTAAGTCAACGTCATCATCGCCCAAATCAGCATTTTGGACTGGACAAGAGCGGTCTGCGTTTCTAGCACGAATCCGAGATGATACAGCGACCGAATTCCGCAGTTTCGCTGCATGATGACGGTCAGCGCAACAAATGACACGAGCTCCAGTAACCCGTAGATGAAAACAGTATCTAGAGTGCCGCTGGCATTTTCCCGCGTTAGACCTTCCATCTCCCGATGATATTTTGCACTAGGCAAATGGACCATCACCAGCGTAAAGTTTGCGTAGAGAATTGGGATGAAGGTTTCCAAATATTCTGCTAGGACGAGACACTCGGCTGTGAAGAGAACTTCAAGAGATTCGTGGAGAATACCAACGCTGCCCTCCACTACCGTTTTGTCGGATTTTTTCTCATTGCACCGACCGATATCACAGTTTTTACTGGTTGTACTTTGGTTCTGCTTAGACAGGGGAAATTCCACCTTTTAAGTTTCGGGTCGGGGAGCAAAATATTAGTCGTCGGCGACGCGTGAGGTTTGATAGAAAAACTGAGACGGAAATTTCCCTTTGAGTGTTGAAAAGAGCTCCGTCGAGGACTAGCAAATGAGCGGTTATCCAGTCTTTGCAGCAACAGAGTACTGCTCTGTGATAATATGTGAGAGTCGATGCACGACCGTAGCCGAATGTTAGAATGGGTTCGCTCCTCTTGAGATGCTTCTTCTACACGGGTGCACACGGACCTAACTGCGTCTAAAAGATCCTCGTTCGTACTCCCATTATTGTCTCGAATGCGAGATAAAAGGTTACGCGTTCTTTTGTCAAGTTCGCGCAGCTCAAATGCCGTCTCGATCATGTCCACCGCCATGATCACTGCCACCGTTTTGATCGATGTTACGCGTTGCATGCACGTTGCCGAATACAGTGCATCGAAGAAATTGACCGAAAAGGTGATTTCCTCCGGAAGCATGTCCTCTTTGGTTGTGAAGGTGCGCATATATATGTTTTTCAACACGAACTTCAAGACAGGTAGCAGTAAAATCGTCGGTTGTTCCCATTTTGTGTTCAACGTGGCTTCAAAGAGGACCTCGAAAGCTGGATACGCCGTCACCATCAGAATATTCACCGTGTGAAAATTGTTGTACTCCATCAGCTGCTCTCGCTGCTTACCAAGCTCAGTAAAAACCCGACCTCCCACGATTGCTCGAAAGACCATCATCATAATGAAAACTACCACCATCGAGAGTGAAATTGTGAAGAAAGGAATCGGGAATGTCCAAAGCTCAGCAATTCCCATATCCGCTACTACGCTCAAAGCCGCTACACAGATGCAGAATATCACAAGCTGCCGTGTCGAGAGTGTGGCGCCATCAATTGTCTTCCTGCGTGTATCGCCGATGTATACGCAAGTGTCCCTTCCAATATGAACACACGAATCCAAAACCCGTAGTTCGCGCTCCAACCTTCTGCGGGGTCCTGCAACGAGACGCTTTCCTGAGCTATCACGAGCAAAGTCATCGGAATTGGCGTGGCTAGTATCACCAGTAGTACACGGCGCAAGGAAGTGGTTCGAATGTACTCGTCCAGCGCCAGCATTCGCTCGACGGAATATTTTCCGCCATAGTTGGTGAGTTGTGTTGCAAACCAAACACGATTTATCTTTGCCCACCATGACTTTAAACGCGTGTTACCTACCTGTGCACTCTCGTGCTGAGCAGATTTCGACGACGTGCGGAGCGGCTTCTCCTGAGATAATATCTTTGGGGGATGGCATTCTGACGCTGACAAGTCCAGGAACCAGAATCATCTCCTGGCTTGGCCCACATCAGGTGGATATCGGTCGCTCACGCGCTGACAGTTTCTGGTGAGAACAAACATTGGACGTCTTGGTATTATCCAATTTTATCTGCAATTGAAAGTCACCCAAGATTCATCAGCACGAATAACTTCGAGGCTGAAGGTTATGAAGAACCGGTCCACCTTGCGGGGCCAAGAGCATATTTTTTCACATGACGCACAATGCACCAGTTCAGATTTGAAATGAATATGCACACCACGTTTCTCATGGTTGGTCGGAATAGCTCAGCCAACAACTAATGTCGATACATCCAACGTTTGAGTCTACGCGCCTTGAGTACATGTATCCAGCGACGTGCCAACATGCAAATGGCCTGCAGACCAAGGTGTTCGGACGTGAGAAAAATGTAATCGTCAACATCAACGGAAGTGCGAATAAGGCTGCGAGTGTAGTCGGCATTTGAAATCAAAAAGGGCAAGCCCTATGCTTGTCGATAACGTAACATTTCAAACAGAAATTCTCAGCTCTGACTTGCATTCTAAGCTTACCTGTTTGTCCTACACGCGATGGCGTTGGCATCCAACGTTATACATACCGTTGGCGACGCCTCATCAAGCTGTGTCCGCCGGTCACCTTCGTTCCGTTGGAGAACCGCCAAAAACGGATGCACAAGCGGACTACCAGTGGCAAGTTTTGGTACGCGACGCCTGGCGGAGGACCATGGAGACCCGGTTGAGTTTGCGGCGACGTTTGCTTCGTATCGAAGACTCCTACACTTCCATCGCCGCTGCGTCAACCTCGTCAACCCTCCTATTCAACTCAAACCAAACGCGCAGTTCTGCTGGACGTCGTCAACAGCCACAAGAGTACGATGAAGGTGGCGAAGGGGACGACGACGAGGACGGAGACGATGAAGAGAGCGGTGGCGACGATGAAGATAACGACGCAGATACTGAACCAGACACCAACGGTAGAGTGACCAAGCACTCGAAACCAGGCGAGAAGTGCCCAACTGCACCAGTAGTCAAATTGGGGTTCAGTCGCAGTGACCCCTTGGACGTAGCCCCACAGTGTGTTTCGACTACCCTCCATCGCTCGGGGTCGTCAGAGACTACTCGGGTCTGGTAGTTGCTATGGTCGATGCGCAGGAGCTTTCATTGTTCTATCGAACGTCCTGGGAGCGGAACTGCGTCAAAAACGCTTTTGCTGCAGCAGGTTTCTTCCGTACTCGCAAAAAGTGGAATGCATGGCATCTAGCGTGGGCTAAACCGGTGCCCAAAACACAGTTCGAACGATTCCGGGGCGATCATCCACAGGTTTTCAACCATTTTCCTGACCCATGGGTAATCGGACGAAAAGACCGGCTCATGAAAACACTCGCCAATTGCCGTCGACGCTTTGGATCAAGCTACGACTTCTTCCCTGAAGGCTTTTCACTTCCTGATCAGCTTGACGCCTTTCGACGTGCGCTGGAACGAAATGAAGCTTTCATCGCCGGAACATTTCCCACTTCAGTGGTGACCAAGGGGTCCGATGAATCTGCTCGAAAGAAGTCAGATATGGCAGGGCCTCTCTGGATCACGAAGCCTCCAGCATCAGCGTGTGGGCGTGGCATTCGTGTTCTCACACATCGCGACGCTTGCAAAATGTGTGAAGATGCTCGAAAACTCTCGAAGAAGTCGAAGAACGGGAAGAAAGTGAAAGCTTGCATCGTTCAGAAGTACGTGGCAGATCCGCTTCTGCTTGGCGACGGTGATCGCTTCAAGTTTGATCTGAGATTGTACGTCGTGGTGACCAGCTTAGACCCGCTTCGTATTTACCTTTTTCAAGAGGGAATTGCACGCTTCTGCACAGCGTCGTACTCACTCAAGAACCCACGCAATCGCTTCGCACATCTGACAAATTACGCTATCAACAAAGACAGCGATGGTTTCGTAGAAAATGCAGACGCACAGCGAGCTGATGCCGGCAGCAAGTGGAGTCTCTCGGCTTTAATACGTGAACTTCAGTCGCAGCAGCTTCTAGACGACCCAGAGACACTTATGCGGCAAATTCGAGCCGTCATTTGTAAAACGATCATCGCCGCTGAAGCGCACCTTACACCACTTCTTCATCAATTTTCTGGCCAAAGCTCTTGCTACGAGCTCTTCGGGTTCGACTTGATGCTCGACTCGAAATTGCGTCCGTGGCTTATTGAAGTGAACGTATCTCCGTCACTCATGGGAGGATCACCGCTCGACCGCCGCGTAAAGGGTTTGCTTCTAAGCGACACGTTTCACTTGGTTGGACTGCAGGTGCCAATCGCAAACATGCCTCGCGAAAGTGTACCCGCCGAAATCAAAGCTGCACTACAAAATGCAACTATATCACCAGAACCTAGTTCGTCGATTCCTTCATCGGCCTCATCAGGCAGACAATTCCGACGCAGCAAGACAATGCGGGCTACTCCAGTAAGTCGCCAGCTGCACGAGGTTGTACTGGATCCAACAATCGAGCGCTTTGAGGGTACCCACTTAGATCTCTTCACAGTTAGCGACTGGGACATCGTACGTGCCTTGGACGACGAAATGAATCGGCGTGGTCACTTTGATCGAATATTCCCAGCTTCATCGGGGTCCTTGCAAGCAGCATCGGAAGAAACTACGAGTTTCTCGCGCTTTTTACTTGTCAACGGTATTCGAACTCGCTCTGCACCAAATGGATCCAAACTCCGCGAGCTGTTCGACAGCGATTAGTGCGACAGCATTCTGCTAAAGTCAACCCTCGCCCGGTTCCATCAACACGAAGTCGCCAGAGTATACCAGTGAACTCGGTAAATAGAAACTACTCTTCAGCAATAGCTGGTGCAGTTGCTGGCAATAACAGCACGCGTTCTAAATAATACCAACATGGTTGTCGTCGCCATCTTCCTCTGATCCGTCCACATCCTCATCTTCTGCATCTTTTTCCTGTTCACCATCCTCGTCATCTTCGTCTTCATTTTCTGTATCAGCCTCAGTCATCACCGCCAGGGATGGTCTGGACGACAAACTATGCGCGGAAGGTAAAGCGCTCAGGTTCGATCGACTTCTTTGTCCACCTCCTGCTTGAAGCAGCGCTATTAACACGGGCTGAACACTACCAGTACTGGATGCACTACCACGCGGGACGTTCGCCTTGCCCATTTCTGGTGGTATCAACGAAAGAGAACTTGCCTTTCTGCGCGCAGGACTAATAGCGCGGTGAAGTCCGTTCAAAACTTCGTTCATACTCGCGTTTTCCGTCAACGCTGCAGCGTTTTCCACTGATGGCACCTGCACCGCGCCGAGAATGGCTGCCAAGGCAGAGCCTGAGGGTTCTCGTGGGCCAAGTACAATCTTGGACGCTTCACGTGTAGAGAACATGTTGCTGCGACGACCATCATGGCCACGGTTCAGTCGAAGAGCTTCAGGCGGTAAGTCATTTATCCGGGAACTATGCTTGACCTTGAGAGTGACAGCCACCTGCGTCATTTTCCGCTGCAGCATTTCCAAAAGTTCTGGAGACTGCGTCTCAGTCCAACAAAAGCGTGGGCACTTGAGCCCCCACTCATTCCATTGTTGTTGTTGCCACCACTGCTATTCCTAGTCTTGGCTTCGGAAAGTTCAGAGCCTCCGTCGATATGCAACGCATCAAGACATCGTAACATGATACCACGCAATTTAGCGTGTTCCCGGTTGCGCTGCTCACGTAGCTCGTTGTATGACCGTATATTTGCCAACGTGGTTTGGATGCGTATCTGCATGCCACGCTCCATCTTGTCGCTTGCCTGCATGATGCCTCGCACATTGGCACGATTGAATTTTTCTCTGTGTTCACCGCGAACAACTCCTTCTCCAACGCTGCGACCTCATCTGCTAGTGCGAGGTTTGCCTTATACTTCGAGAGTAGTTGCTCCTCCGTAGTCGTAAACTGCTGCTCGAAGGTTGTCAAGTCCTCAAAGCCTAGCGAGTTTTGCAAGACGCGGAAGGCCGTCTATAGCGAAATACACAGCATAACGCGTTAGTTAGGCGGACAGCTCGTCACAAAAATTAAGCACTCAAAAAATCGTACGCAGTAGTCCAGCAGAGACTTCGGAAAATCGGTTTTGCTTCTGGGTCGTTCATTGTGGCTCCTTGGGCCTTTCTCGACATTGTCTTGCGTTGTTGCTGTCGCTGCACCAGGGTGAAGTGCCACCGAGGATAAACTACCCGTGTGTGTGAGTCCAACCGTAGCATCTCGACGCGCCGAGTTGCGTTCCTGGACGGCACCCATAAGCTTGGCTACATCAACAATCACCGCGTCTTCAGGCGGGAGATTCAGTCGCTGGGTCTCTAGTTCCATCTCAGCACAGCGTTCAAGCTCACTCAGCTCCTCGGACAGTTGGTTGCGTATAGTCTTCGACGCGTGTATCTTTTCCTCGTAGATCTGGTTGGCCTGTGTTACATCCTCGATGTCTTCCTGGAGCTTTTGTCGTACCTTGCGCAGAGATAACAATTCACGACGGACGCGATCTACGTCCTTCTTCACTTCTTGCTGCTGTGTGACGAGTTTCATGTACTCCTCCTCGGCTTTTGATAACCGCTGTTGCATGATGGACGAGCAGTGCGCCACAGCCACATCGTTTTCACGCACGGCATTCACACCGCGGACCTTTTGTCGCAAGCGACCGATCTCAGTATCCAGAGACGCTTTGGTACCCTCTAATTCTGCGAGTTGCTCCTTCATTAGTCGGATCTGTGTCATGAACGCTGCGTCGCTCTCGAGTAAGTGTTCTACTGTGCCTTTGACTAGTGATTGGGTAGCTCCTCCAGAGACTGTAGTCATCGACCGTTTAGGTAACCCGCCCTTCGTTTTGATCTCAAGACCAGGAGCCAAAATTACCGGCACAGCACTGCGACCCCGCTGGCGCACCTCTGCCGAGACGTGAGACGAAGATATTTCCGATACAGCTCTGTGTTTGCTGAAATTAAGAGCACCGGTGGCTCCAGATGATTCTAACAGAGCACTGCACTTCGTCGAACCGAAAAGTGCCAAGCGGTTAGCAGCTGATGACTTTAGAACAGGTTTGCAAGACGTGGTCATCACTGCGTTAGAGCTAAAGTTTCGGCTCAGCCCTTTCAATGTCGCAGCATTTGTCTTCTTCGCGACATCAATTCCAGTATACCCAATTTCATTTGCATCCGTAAAATCGTCCGCAGTATTCAAGCGGGACACGCTGGCGCTACCTCTGGGCAGTGAATTGGCACTTTGATCAAATGAAGACGTGCATCCATCTAGAATCCTCGCGAGGCAGAATGTTGTCTCCATGGCATCGTTTGCGATTCAGGAAGCTGCAGTGGGCCCGAACTGGATCGAGGGGCAATCTCTTCCTTCGGTGGATTGTTTTTTCAGCGATATGTACCACGTATTGGTTCGGATTGTCCGGCTGTGTCTCCACTCGTTCAATGACTCCAGTTTGCTGCATCAGCTCCAACGCGCGGCGATTTCAAGGAGGAACTCGCGATGCTTCCCCAAATTGGTGTCTAACAGCGCGTTGTACGCGGGAATGCTGTCCGTCGGTAAGAACCGTGTTGAGAACTGGCGCACAGGCGCAGCTCGTTGTTGTTGATTATCCATCGTGAATATTGAGGAGAGTATCGTACACCAAAGTTTTACCTTACGCAAACATGCCCTCAAAGCCTCACTGCGAGGAAGAAATAGGAAGCCGCAAGTGCACGCACCGTCCGCTACTCACAGACCGAGCGAGGACACGGAGCAACGCGCTAGAATGGAGCTATTTTTGCAGATGAGCCTGAAGCAACGCCACCAGCACGATTACCTACACACAAACCAGAAATACACGATGAGCGTGCTCGAAATACTCTCTATTTCGCAACCCAACGGTGTCGGTAGTTAAACTTCAGCCACACAGGACTTACGTGTATAGCACATTGAGCGATCCTGCTGCGCCATCTTCATGCGTTGATTCACCACTCGGCTGGAAGGACAGTGGACGGTCTAGCGCGCCAAGCACCGACGAGGAGGACGCAGCCAAAGGCAGAAAGCTGCGCATCACATCAGTCGAGGTAGTGGACACGTCCCGCAGACTCACGACCACGCGCACACGGCGCTTACAGAGCTCACCCTACACAACATCCAAACCAAAACTAAGGTCATAATTTACTGCCAATCTTCCAGCCCACCAAATATCAAACCTACATGAGTTAGGAGAGCTGCCGGCACTCCAGCAACAAACTGCGGCACCTCGAGCGGTCGCACTGGAGTCATGAGTTTCAATTTTTCCGTCACGCTGGACGACGCGAGCATCCTGAGTTTCGGCCCGGACCCCCATCAGTGAACTGATCCGCGTAGATCGTGGACAACTGCGAGTCCAGACACAGGACCTCCTCTGCATCCACGTGCTGTCTCACCTTTTGAGCCAGGCCCACGAGGCCGCGACCGGCACTTCTGGCCCCACCAGCACCGCCAACGTGTTGCCAGGCTCCGAGACCTTCACTCCGGTCTTGGACAGGATCACCGCCGACTTCAACTCCGTCTGCAAGTTGCAGAATGGCTTCACACACACAAAACACAAAAGCTCTAAATTTAGTCCTCGGGACCATATAAAATTGGTCTCGAAAAGGTCTGAAAATGGTCGTACAATGGTCTGGTCAGTGGTCACCAGCGTCCCCACTGGGGTCAAGTGGCCGTCAGTTGCTGCACAAATTGTTGAGCGGGTGTCGACACAGCCACCACCAGCGTCTTCACTTGAACAGCTTCAGATCCCACAAGTTCCCGCACTTTGCGACTCCACTGGAAGTACACAAAAGGTCACCTATTTTGTGACGAAAAGTAACATTATTAAGTGACAAAAGGTCACATTTACCCGAAAGATGGCTTTGCTGGGGGCCACGTCGGGCGTCTCCAGGGACGAGACGTCGCACGCACGGGAGCTACAGAGACATAAGGAGGGGCTGAGCTCCTTAGAGAGGACTGTGAAGCCCTGCAGTCAACAGGAGACGCACCTGAACTCGCCTTCCTCGGCGAAGCGAAGTGCGAGAGCCATGATACAAAATTTGATATGCAATGTATTTTACACGGTACCGGTATCACGTTTTATAAACCGGTACATGTGTAAAGGGCTGTCAAAACTCAGAAAAGCTTCAGATAACTTTTATCTTAGTTTTAGTAAACCCATACTTTCGTTCATATTTGCAAGACGGCAGGCGTACTTCTGAGCCTCGAGCTATCTGAACCATTGTACTTCTGAGCCGCAAGTAATGGACATAAGTAAACTATGGCGTTCTTCGCGTAGCCTAGCTTCCTATGGCATTGGGTTTCTTTTCCTCACGGGCGTTCTCGGACAGGAAGATGATGTCACGCACCAGCTCCGGTGCTAGAGAACACCGCCTTACCGTAACAGTGTTTTCGCCTGTAAAGAACGCTCTATCGGACGGTGCGGGTGCTGCAGCCATTTGCGTGTCGGTCTTATTTGCACGGACACCCAGTGTTTTGTGCGCACCGTATTATGGTACATCGCGCTGCTTGTACTTCACGGCCAACGCCAATAACGGTACTGAGGTTGTGTGCTCTGACCATCTTGTATTATAGAC
Source organism: Phytophthora hibernalis (assembly GCA_012656075.1). Classification (NCBI taxonomy): domain Eukaryota; phylum Oomycota; class Peronosporomycetes; order Peronosporales; family Peronosporaceae; genus Phytophthora; species Phytophthora hibernalis. The sequence goes on from JAAKBF010000324.1 coordinate 1,528,887, forward strand.
GGCGCCGGTCCTTCCTCAGCAGCTCAAATAAATTCTGGGAGATAGAGTTATCCGGAGTTAAAAAACTAACTCCCTTTCGAAATTGCGTTGAGTTATTTAGTTAACATTATTTGGGAGAGACACATGAATCATGTGACATGATGTGTTCCGGTATTTTAAACGCAGTCAAAGAAAAGGTGCATTTATCCGTAGTACAGAAGACATGTCCAGCTATACATTATAATACAGAAGACATCGACTTGAATTACTCTGTCAGCAAAACAGGGAACGTGCGCACTCTCGCTTTGGCCACGTGTCGTTGATTTGCATAACGTTTTAGTGATGGCATTCAAATCAAAGTCAACCGATCTGTCTGAACATGCCTGTGATCCACACCTTCCATTCCAAATTCGTCCTTGCCCAAGTCAGCCGACCCAAAAACACCACACCATGCAGGACTGTCCGCTTTACCCGCCAAACTCTCAGTGGATGAGTGAGAACGTGATTTCCAATGTGGTAGTGCGGCACCCCGTCCGTAGGGAAAGTGGTCCAATCCACACGAAGATGAACTACTCACCCCCAAGACCCTACTCGACCAAGCAGCCGCACTCTCAACGTACCGAGCAACGTGCATCTCATCCACTTTCGCAAGCATCTGGCCCAACTCCGCAGAATACATCAAGTCAAGACTCTGTTGTACACACGTCGCCACGGTGTGAACCAGCTTCAGAAAATGGCCAAGGCGATCAAAGCTCCTCAAGAGAGTTGAGTTCCGCTGAAACAACGCTTGTGCTTAATCGCCAACGCCGCAGGCTGGTCCAACAACGATACCGAAACAAATGGAAGAACTATGCTGATGGCTTGGAGATCACTGTCGTTCGTTTGCGTGAAGAGGTTGGGGAGCTGGAGTGGACGCTGCAGTGTATGAGACCCCGAAGAACATGACCGAGTCGACTGTGTGGAATGCGGTGGTGGAGTATTTTCGCCTCTTTCGTGGCGGCTTCAAACTCTCCGTCCCCGTGTCAGAGTTTTATCGTAACTGCGCAGCGCTGTGTGTTGCACACACGCAGGTGCAGTTCTTTCAAGCCGTAATGGCGCCAGATGTGCTTTCGAACGCCGGACATGGGCTGGTAACAGCGCTAGAAGATTGGCGGCAGGTTTCGATGCATCACGAAGACCTGACAATCGAGCTTGTCCGAATGGAGCGTCGCGCTAGCAACTCGGTGATTGCCTTCATGGAAGGAGTTACTACAATCACGGCTGGCATGCTACAAAATGCGCTCGGAGGAGGAGCTAATTGGGAATCAGTAGCTGCAAAACTTATTGGTCAGCAGATTGTGGCCCCGGTACAGTGTATTTTCAGTGGGATGACATCACACGCCGTATTACCAGTGTTCGTTACGTGGCAGACATGCTGACCCCGCTGCTGAAGTTGTTGGGCAATTTGGAGGATGTTAGCCGTGTCCTCAGCACCACTCTCGATATCCACTACTGGAGTAAGACAACCAACCGTTAGGACAGCATTGAAGACGGTGGTACTAAACTTCGTTTTAGTTAATTTATTCTGCTTCCAGCCTGCAGGTATTTCCGAGATATGTACATAGTTTCCAGGGTACATATGATGCAATGCTATGAGATACTTCGAAGTACTTCGAAGTATGAATACCTCTCTAAAAACAAAAACGAAAACTTTTAAACTACATAGTACTTCTATCAGTAGTAGTTGGCAACTAACGTTAGCTTGTACAACGTCGAGTTACGAGTCGGATGGGAGACCCGTAGTTGAAAGAGGTGACATTAGTCCTAGTGGGGCTTTCAATCATTGATCTGATTTGTTCTTCATTAGTTCTGATTGAACGTGCTGCTCAGACTTTGCTTCGACGCTATGCATTTAGTGTTTTGCAGTGAAAGCAGCAAACGTACAATGGAGAAAAACAGCCCTCGAGTCCTTTCGACGTGCTTGGACCGAACAGCGATATTTACCGTTGCAATGTACAAGAGGAGTCGATCATTCGATTGGTAAATCAGACCACAGGCGACAAATGGCGAGGTTTTGCAGTTGAATTCTCGCTTGGTTATCATGGTCGTGCTTACTATTCTTGCCTTGCAGGGACTGCCACGTGACTTCCTCAAATATTAGCTCATTTCGATCGAAGAAGTGCACGGACTTCGTCTTCGCGGGCTGCGGCATGTGGCAATTGCGATTCTGCAGGTAAGCTACAGCAGAGCTCAAAGTGAGAGTTATCATTGTTCGCTAACTTGTTTCCGGATATTTTTGGTGAATAGGAAGTGTTGAATGGAAATATTGGGCCGATGGTAAGCAGCTACGCTACTAATGAAGATTGGTACACGCTGTCCTTGAGGCAGAAGCACTCCAAGTACTTCATGAAGCTGAGGCTCACGTGCCAGATTGATGGCATGAAAGGTACCTGGTCGTTTCCGATGAACCCTGACGACCCAGGCGCGATTGAAAAGCGAGATGAAGGATCGGGTAAGCGCGTTCGCGAGTCGACCACTCTCCCACAAGAAGCATCGGCCAGTCCAGCGGCCCAGAAGCGCGCCAAATCGACTCGGCAGTCTGCGTTGCGGTCCTCAAAGACGGTGAGTCTTCCACCAATGTCAACCAGTGACCAAGGCAACATCTCATCGACTACGCAGAAATCTGTCGATAAACTCCAAGAGTTGAACGGACAACAGCAGTGTCGCGCGAGCCCGGAAACGGCCTAGATCCTCACCTACTCTTGTCTCGAACATTTTGATAACCCTTTCTACTCATCGCTGACACACACAACGTCCACCTCACTTCAGCAATCCTCTCATTGGCTATATCTCTCAGAATGTTTTCAACCAATCCCGTATCTACCGGTTCTCTCATTGGTCGAAAACCCTCACCAACCAACTCTACAGCAGCTCCTTGTGCTCCACTCACTCTCTCATAGTCTCCATGGTGATTAAGGCGTCCGAGATCGCTCCGGCCGCGTACGCCGCGGGCAGCACCAGCAACGTACAGAAAGAGGACGATCTGGTGTACGACTTGGGCAACCTGGCAGCCTTCGACTCGCACCCGTTCGCGTTCCAGGGCGAGAAGGAGCTGGCTCTGCACGCCCGAGAGAATGTGCAGCTTCTGATCAACCACATCTTCGAGCTGCCCCGGCAGATGTCGGACATGGGCCCATTGGCGCAGCTGCCAGCACCTGAGACGGTCATTCCACGCGAGAAGCCGCTGCCCAAGCCCAAGGTGGAGACTCGCTGGGAGAAGTTCGCCAAGGAGAAGGGCATCGACAAGCGCAAAAGAGTCGCAAGGTCTTTGACGAAGGAACGGGCGAGTGGGGTCACTCGTGGGGCTACCAGCGTGCTGGAGACGACATGAAGGACTGGGCCATGGAGGTCAAGGCTGGAGACACGGAGGACCCATGGACCAAGCGCAAGCAGGAGAAGCGCAGTCGTGTGGACCAGAATCTGCGTGCACAGGCCAAGAACTTGCAGCAGGGACGCGGTAAGCAGCTGGCGGGTATTGCTGGCCGCACCCCCACGGGCATCCCAGTTGAGCTCATGCAGACGGAGGACGTCAAGGCCAAGCAGCGCGGCAAGGAAGGCACGAGCAAGACGCTCGAAAGGTGCAGTTCGCCACGGCGTCCATGGGCAAGTTCGACAAGATGCGCGACGGTGAGTCGGAGCGCAAGGTCAAAGGCAAGCGGAACCACTTCCTGCCCACGACGGGCGCCGAGACGACCGAGAAGGAGCGCAGCATGAACGCACTCAAGCGCGTGCTGGGACGCGAAGAGAACGCTGGTAAGAACAAGGGCAAGACGTTCGACGATGAGGAGGATGCTGAGGGTGGAAAGAAGAAGAAGAAGGGCAAGAAGCTCAAGAACTTCACCAAGGGTGACACCAAGAAGCGGCGGACCAAGTAAGTCACGCTTGATAACACGTGGGAGCAGTACACGACTTCCTCAGTCATAGAAAGATAATATATGCTGCATGTCGAGCCAACCTACGAGAATGAGTACATCTGGCTTGCTTTCGTCTGCTGTACAGCAGGGAAAGCTTTGGTCACCACGAGATGCTTTCCAGACTCCCATCTAGCCACAACAGCCTCCGCCCACTGTACGAAACACCACACAACAAACGACGTCAGCACTTGTCACCAACCCTTCATCATCGCCAACGTACTGGGCTGGTTGATTGTGCCACGGTGGTTCACTCCGCCCATCCGACGCGGTCCCCCACGCCCGTTGCTGCCGCCCAAGCCGCGGTTCGAGGAAGCTGATCCCTGTCCGATGTTGCTGTTGGGGCGAGTGGACGTCGACGGGTCCTGAAGGTGGTCGACGTTTAGCCAAGAGTCTACAGCTCAACACACAGTAAAACTCACCGAGAAAATCGACGTCACGCTGTTGATACCGGTACAAGACGTCAGTTGTTTTATTTACTGCATGAGGGGAGGCCATTCCGCTGCACGTACAAGAGTCCAACGAAGTTGATGACGCCCCAGAAGGCGTCCGTCACGATGGAGAACCTCCAGGGCGAGCGCTTGGCCACCACGTTGCCTCCGGTCACATACGTCATGTCAACAGATCAGTTTGACTTTGGCCCGACGCTTCACAGCCGTGGTTCTGTACACAATCATGTACAATTCGAAACATTGTGTGACGATAGTCTCGAAGACCATCACTCTGACAGCCTCTGTTTTGTGTGGCTCAAACGCAAAAGAGTTTTCGACACGATGGCGATGGCGATGGGCATGGCGCGCGTCTTCGGGTGCACGGCGCGTATCGGCGCCAAGAGCGAGGACTGTACAACCAGACGCGTCGCTGGGCCACAAAGAAGGCCGGAGGCTCCACCAAGAACGGCCGCGACTCGGAGTCCAAGCGCCTCGGCGTCAAGAAGTTCGGCGGGTGAGGAATTGTCCAAAATCCGGAATTGTGTCGAAAATGGCTTGACCTAACCGTGGTCTATTGACAGAGAGAGTGTGTTGGCCGGCAACATTATCATCCGCCAGCGTGGTACCAAGTACCACCCGGGCACGGGCGTGGGCCTCGGCAAGGACCACACGATCTTCGCCACGCGCGACGGCTTCGTGCGCTTCTGGTACAACACGCCCAAGAAGCGCCAGGAGGTGTCGGTCAAGAACACGCGCGAGGTGCAGCGTGCGGTGGCCCAGAGCAGCGCTTAGAGGACAGGAGGAGACATTCAGATGTTAACTGGGGGTTCTTCGCTTGTATACAGAGTTTGGTGTGTTAGCTCTAGAGGTCTCTGGCGTGCAGGTGCTGCGGCCATTGGAGCTCCTTGTACTGGAGCTCTAATTGCTGCTCAATGACGATCGACTGCGCTTGTTGTGTGGAGTCTGGTGCTGCTGCAGGTAGCGCATATTCAGCATCGTGCGGACGTCGGACGTTGTTGTCGTAGTTCTGCGTGCTGGAAACTAGTCGGGCTGAGAGTTGATCGTGCACGCAGGAGCTTGCTGCGCTTTCGACCCAGCAGAGTGCAAGGCAGAGCAGGATGCACATTCTTAGCCAGGGTGACCGAGCAGGCGCTTGCGATGATTTTGAGCGCAACCGCTCACGAGTATGAAACTCCCATGCTGGTGTTCGGCACTCACTACATGTACGGGTAGGCAAAGACGATTTCCTGGCCATCATTAATATGGTCGACTTCAACAACGCGCATTGGTTCAAGCAGTGCCTTTACAGACTCTACATACTTACAACGACGCGCCGAGTTTCCTTTGCATTTCGCGAGGGCATTCTCTAAAAGGTGCTCATGATGACCACCATTTTCTAAATGGCGCGGTCGTCTTTAAAAGGTGCTTGTTACAGTATTTTATCCTAACTAGGGATGTTTCGTGCATTGGGTACACAACGGCCATTTATGTAATAAAAAGGGTAATCAGCCCAAAAATCGTACCCAAATTCAAACGTCAACGGCTCGCACGCGACAAAAGGTGTATGAAAGCAGGAAACGTGTGTCACAAACCGGTGATGGTAATCGTCAGAGTGATCGTCTCGTCCATAGCACACATACGGTACTGGCACAGGTTTTGGTGGTACAGTAGCCAGGGTGTAGACGGGCCTCACGCGGTGGTGCGTCGCTTGCGTCGCTCCTCGGGAACCGGTTGTTCACACAACGCCACATATTAAACATGTACCGGTACCGCACTATTGTGACTGAGGGACTATTTAATACTACCGGTACCAGCAATGACTCGGATGTCGAAGAAGATGGCAGTCCCGACGTACACGGAGACGATATATGGTTTAGATGCATGTGCGGGACAAAAGTGCAGCAAAGGATCGCAGTAAGACACTTCGAACCCAGAATAATAAAGCATCTAGACAATGAAGGTGCTTAGTCTGCAATATGTTGATATCGCGGTGTTCTACCGTGTTCTTAACTGAGGTAGAATTGTAGAATATTCTACCAAGGTCCAGATGTGCCAGAGACACGCTGATACTACCGTACTACATTTCTACCTCGCTGATGGGAACGAAAAGTGCATCGTTCACCACCCTTTTGCTTTGCAATTTTGTTTAAAAATGAAATAGCCAGCCCCGGGGAGAGAAGGATCCTCTGCGACGAGCTCTATGGAGTTGACTTCTGTGCGCCGGGCACGGTGTCAGCTACCGTACCTGCTCCCCGAGGCAGATCCTGATCTTGTGTGGCAAGCGCCAAGCCTGCGGGTTTTCAAGATCAACACGGTGTTGAACACCAAGGCGTGACAGACCTGGCGAACCCTTCGCAAGATCATCTCGCTGCCAAGAGTGTTGGCTCGCAAGGTAAACCCTTTGCTCCCTATCAAGACGCAAGGATGAACCCCGCGCTCGGCTCAAGTACCACCGCACGGAGGACCAGGCCTGGTAAAGTTTACCGTAACCCCCTCGTGATGCCCCCGACAGCGCTCGGAGATGACGTGAATGCATCGCTCCCGCCGCTCAAGGCGGCAACTTCCGATAGACCTCTCTGTCTAATAGTGCAGACATGTCCAAGGCGCAGAAGAGCTTAGGGCCAAGTACTCGGACCCTCCTACGAAGGCCTCGCCTCCCAAGCCGCGCACCCGGCCATAATCTTCCAGTGTGCAGCACGAGCACACAGGACGGCTCAGCACGATAGATGATTTTTCAGCAGCGAGGAGTGAGAGTTGAGTGCTGCACCTGCCCAACGAAGTTCGTTGCGGCGGCCGGCTTGAGACAGGTAAGCCGTGTATCTTTTGGTTGGACGCGAGGGGCATATGTCAACGTAAAAAGCGCTTTAAATATCAGCTTGACACGTTCTCGCCCATTCTACCGTTCACCTCGTTCGCCGGGAACTGGTGTACGGTTCTACCAGTATCCGTTTTTATGCACAAGTCAATTGCGTAATCCATCTCGAAAATGTAGTACAGATTCCGCCCACTGACAAAATACCAAAATCACCGAAGAAACCAGAATCCATCACATTAAAAGGCATAATAGCACCGTGGCGAGAGCCGGGAGGTGGGATGAGCGTGCTCATCCGATGAGCACCATCCTTCGCCACCCACACCGTGTGACAGAGAAAATATAATTAACACAATACATCTCAGATTTTGAACGGTACATTCCAGCAACATTAGGGTAATTGATAGTGTGGTTTTTCACACCAATCTCAGTTGAGAATGAAGGGGAGGCGAGTCGCCGAAGATGAGGGAGTGACCGTGAAGGACTGGCCGAGGGGAAGAAGCGGTTCGGTAGCGCAGGAGATGGTCGCGGAGGAGAAGCTGGTTGGGATGATGGAGATAGCCACGGCGAAGGGCTGGAAGTCGCGCAGGAGCTGCGGGCGGTGATAATGCAGGATCTGACCGCGGTGGCGATGCAGTAGCTGGTCGAGGTGACCATGCTGGCTGCAGTGGTGACGCTGGAGCAGGCGGCCGTGACGGAGAGGTCGGCGGCGGCGGTGAAGAAGCTGGCGTCGATGATGGTGGCGGCGCTGGAGTTGGCAGCGACACTGGAGTTGGTGGCGACACTGGAGTTGGTGGCGTTAATGACGGTGGCGGCGCTGGAGTTGGCGGCGGCACTGAAGTTGGTGGCGACACTGGATGACGGTGGTGGCGCTGGAGTTGGTGGAGGCGCTGGAGTTGGTGGCGGCGGTGAAGAAGCTGGCGTCAATGACGGTGGCGGCGCTGAGGCATGTACATATGTTGGTAAGATATACACAAAAATGTTGAATGTTGCTTATCATGATATTAATTTGCTAGCTGCGCTTGTTGTCTAGGGCATGTCTGTTATCCATCGGTCTACCCGCGCCTTGACCAACACCTTGCTGCCGAGCAGGTCCACGGTAACAAAAGCGTTCACGCTCACCTTCATGTGCTCGGTCCCTCATTACCAGTAGTGAGTGCACACACTCTGCGTGCTTCGAGTTGTGCAAGCAAGGACAGCGTCCGGTTTTCACGTCGACACTCCACCCATCAGGAGGCATACAGCTCAGAGGGTACTCTTCAGGGAATGTACTAGTCGAGAGACCATTCCAGTTGGTGTCGATGGACTTTGTCATACCATTGCCGAAATCTCGGCGAGAGAATACCGCGCTGCTACTGTTTCAATGCTCGTTCACAGGATTCGTTATGGGGAAGGCCATGTCAGATACTACCGCATTCAAATTTGCCCAGGCTTCGAAGAATACGTCTACCGAAGGTTCGGAGCGCCAATGATGATCCGTCATGACCAAGATCCTCGGTTCATGAGCGAGGTTTTTCAAGCATTTGCTGAGATGATGTAGTCTCGGTCAAGGGCCACGTTGAGTTATCGTCCGCAAGCAAATGGGCAGCAAGAACGATCAGTCATAACCGTCATGCAGTCAGTGCGAGTGTATGCGGAAGACCCGCTGCAACAAGACTGGGACGAGATCGCCGAACGACGTGTCTTCGCTATCAACAACTCTCAAGACAGCACTCGGAAGAATACTCCATTCTACCTCGTTGATGGGTGGGATGCTCGGTCTACGCTGCGAGCAATGTCGCCGTCGCTAAAACGAGGATCCCGAGGGCAAACCGATGCGCTAGCATGGCGCCGAGATGTGAACCGACAACAAGAAACTGCATGGAAAATGGCGATGGAGTACCAGAAGGTAGAGAAGGCTCAGAGAGCCCGCGAACACAACGAGTCGCTTAACCAACGTGAAGCAGCAGCAGTATCGAGGATTCCAGCGAATGACAGCGAGAACATAGTAGCACCGAATCGCGACGGGTCAGAGGTACCATTGGATGCCGAAAGGCAGGGGACAACGACGGCAACGAAACCTCGGACACCAGGCAGGGAGAGACTGGGGCATCTCCCGAAACTACTGAAGAAGCACCGAGGTCTCTATTCAAGCCTGGGAGCAGGGTGTGGCTCTACATGGAGCGCGTGAAACCAGGATCGACCAAGAAGCTGGCACACCGATGGCACGGGCCATTCCGGATCAAGAAGAAGGTTGAAGAGTTCGCATATGAACTAGAGCTGCCGGATCGAAGTGGTTATCGGTTCTACCCAGTGGTGCATGTCTCACGTCTCAAGGCGGTGAACGAATATGGCGACCGACCGAGGAGTCGGCTGACAGCTGAGGTGACCGAGGATACGAGGATTGATTTTGACGAGGAGCTGTTACCGGAAGATAGCTGGAAGCCCGATAGAGTGGCAGGCGAATATGAAGTTGAGGCTATTCTGGACGACCGATCACCGCTAACAACGAGCACCAATCGCGCGGTCAGAGGGTTCAAGGTGAAGTGGATCGGCCACGACGAACCTACCTGGGAACCAGCATCGAACTTGTCGTGCGGCGGGTTGCTCTACGACTATTTGCGGGCTCGACGCAGCGAGCGACGACTCCAAATGGTTCAGGTGACCGACGAGGACTAGCTCGAATCGCTACTGAGGATTGAACTGCCTACGGGGTTGGTACAGCCCGTGGAAGCAGACGAAAATGATACTGTACCAGAATGGAAGTCACTGACCACTGAGCGACTAAGTCTCCTCGGAGGCTCGGTTTGTGACGGCGAAGTGACGAGATGAACTGCCTGCGGGAATTATGCGGCCCGTAGCGTCAGACGAAGATGACTACTGCATTATAGTTTGTATATGATGTGAACGAACTCGAAGTGGATTTGGATTAAGTGGAACGGTAATGAACTACGGTACTCGGACAACGTGAGATTAGCACGAGGGATGAATGGCGAAGCATAACAGCGCAAGACCGAGGTTTAGATGTCGGCGGATGAAGCTAGGTCAGCCAACACATCCAGGTTCGATGTTTGGCCAGACACAGACCCGTCGGCGGACGTTGAGTAGCAGCGGGAGCAGCGGAGTCCTCGGTTTGGTCTTCATCCTTACCTTCATCATCCGCTGGCCCTGGAAGAGCAGCAACCGAAGCCTGAGGGACCCACGGAGCCACGATCGAAGTTGGAGTCAAGGACGAATCCACCATGATGCCTGAAATCACCTCCGCCTCGGTCATGCAACGAGGTACGAATAGCGGTACCGGAGAATCGCACGGCGCGAAAGTCGTGTTGAATGGGTGACTGGAGGGCGCGTCACCCGACAGTTCCGCCACAGTTGACGAGCATCCAGAGTTGCGAGCTCGCCGACCCAATCCTCGGACGTCGGAGCCCACTCAATCACTTCGAACGAGTATTGGAGGTAACTGGGTTCCAACAAAACTCGATAGGCGCTTCAGGAGGCTTGCCGGAACGTTCGACACACCACTCCCAACAGCGATATACCATCTGCTGACGCAAACGGTCCGCTCTGAGGTTCCGAGCCTTGTTGTACTCAGCCCATGCTGCCCGTAACGCGATGACCGAGGGGTCATGCTCCGAAGGAAGCTTCAACGGCAGAGACTTGGACCCAGTGGAGTCGCTCCCATAGTGCCAGACCGAGGTCTGCTTTCTCGTTTCGGTCGGTGGACACGCCCTGGAATTGACGCCACATCTTGACGAACCGAGCTAATCCGTCGAAAATGTTAAGCCTGGCGGATGCTGGTCAATGGTGAAACAACATGGGTTCTCCGGCAACTTCGAGCGCACTTGCTGCCACGGGTGGTCAGGGTTGACCCAATCCGCCATGGCCTGGATGCCAGCCACCGAGCACGGGGACTCAACACCCCGAGCAATGGGTGGAGTCAGGCTGCTGTTATGGATCTGGCACCAGACCTCTTGTGCACCCGGAGCAGTGAACCCGGGTACCAAGTACGGACCAACCATTAGTGCGAGACGCGGTGACGGTGTTCCGGGCGTAGCTGGCACCGACGGAGTAAAGGTACTAGGCTCAGTGCCCGGAACGGTCGAGAGCGTGGCGGTCACAATGTGAACGGCGGGTAACTGACCGAGCACTCGGAAGGCGCCCGGAGTAGGCCCGGCGGAGTCGCCGGAGGTCGATAGCCCCCGCAGCCGAACTAACCGGAGTCGACGAAGTGGACGGTGACGTGACCGAGGTCACTACCGCAGGGACCGGAGTAGACACAACCACCGAGGTCACAGGCGTCGTGACCGAAGAAGGGACCAAATCACCACCCAATGACAGCAACGACGCGGCGGACGGCTGCGATACTGGGACAGCCGGTGTGCTCGGTGGAGTCGGAGTAGACTGGGTTATGACCGGTGGAGTCGACGCATCGAGCTTTTAGGGGTGGCCGGAATAGGCGAAGCTTGGGAAAACTCGGACGGCGATGGAGAACCGATGATGTAATCATCGGACGCCTCCAGGGTCTCCAGTTCTCTCTGAGACCGTAAGGTGTCCAACACCGACGCACTGCGGGTGGGGCGACCATTACGACGAGGTGACGAGACCACCGCGGAAGAAAATGATCCCGTACCAGCAGTGTCGGTCTGACACCCCACCGAGACGAGACGAGTCGCGATGGCGCCGGGAGCCTCGGACGTCGTTGCGGAGACACCACCAAGCAGATATGCCTGGACAGGCGAAGGGTCGGGCGAAGAGGGAGGAGTAACCGGAGACAACCCGCCGAAAGCGCCCCCACCGGCTTGTGGAACGCCAGCCGGACGCTGAGGTGTGGGAACAGAGGCTTCGGTGGAGCTAGGAGTGTCGGCGGGAGCATCAGAAGGTCCCTGCGAACGGGCCTGAAGGATGAAGGCAAAAGTGAACGAGAGTGAGAAAGTTCCCCGAGGCATTCGAAGCAACCTAGATGAAAATTCTACCTCGCCGCTAGGTGCGATAGCTCGGAGAGCGGCAGCGGTGGCGTCGCTGAGGAGGCGCGACGGAGGAGTCATGTGACTGAGCAACGACACGCCACGACGCACACTACTTGCGGAAGTTTGCGTCGGGGCGGGGCAGTTGTGGTGTTGGGTTTTGAGCGCTCGGTCGCCAGTCAGTAAGGTTGCCCTTGTTGAAAGAAGGTGATCAGCGTGCTCCGATTGGCGGATTACATTCCCGCGCGGCAGTGACCGTAGCAGTTTAGTGACCGAGGCCTCGGTCGGGTATAATAATTCGGCCGAGAGTACGAAACCCATTTCAGTTTCGTACCCTCGGTCTTATAGAGCCGGATACAGGATCACATACTGGGATCGTTTCACACTGTATATTTGAATTTAGGTATAGGACTAGCTATATGATTGACTACAGAGGCTGTCAGAGCCATAGATCAACAGAAATAAATCAGCAGTCTTCCCCTCAAGTCACCAAGGGTTAAGCCCGTCTTCGGTAAGTCTAGCTTATTTTAGGGTCTGGATACGCTCGGCTCGTGGGATGCTGGTCAGTGAGCCTAAGGTTCATTGAACCGAGGGTCTCCTCCAATTGGGTCAGCTCGTGGTTGGTGTGGCCCGTCAGCGTCCTCGGCGAGTCGATTCGTCGCTCGACAGCCGGATGGAGCAGGCCACAGGCCTCGGTGAGGTTCTGAATGCCGCTGTGGCTCCCGACCAACTTCCACTGGGTGAGGCCGAGCTCATCATTGACCTACGTAATGAGGTAGCAGAGCTCAAGGCCCGACTCGCCGACACCGAGGACCGGCTCCAAGCAGAGACGCTAGAACGCGAGAAGTTCGAACGTTTTAACACACAAGCATCAAGCGACGAGAGTCGCACTCGTGACTCTCTGATGGTCTCCGTCAGTCGTACATCGCTCTCAAGGACGAGCATGAACAAGCGGTCGCGCACCTGCGCCAGGCCAACGCTGCCATCGTTGACCACGACCGCATCGTGGGGCTCTGGGCTGCTCGGGCGACCACGGCCGAGGCTTCGGTGACGTAGACGCAGCGTCTCCTCTACCAGGACCGTGAGCGTTTCAAGGCTGGCTTGGTGGCCTATACCGAGCAGGTGGCTAAGCATCGGGCTGCCCTCGAGTCTTCTGACCAAGCCGCGGTCGGTGCAGTTTCACCTCAGGTTCAAGCCCTCGAAGCTCAGGTCGCGAGCCTGAAGCAGGCGAACTCCATTCTGCGTCGCCACGCTGCTCTCCACGAGCTCGATGTTGACACATTGGTGCTTGCTTCTGCCGGTACGTTCTGTTCGTCTCTTCTTGCCCCTTCAGTCTTCTAAAGTTCTTCTTACCCTCGTTCAGGTATCACTTCGGATAACATCGACTGGGAGCTGCTCGGACTTTCTCCTCCGAGCATCACTTCGAAGCGCCGTCAGAGTGCGTCGTCGGAGAGCTCGGAGGACAGTGATCAAGAGCCCCAGGCCTCCGACCCGGTGCCGAAAACCTCCGTGCAGGCAGCGTCGGCTGTTGGTGATGCCTCCGAGGATTCGGACGACCTGCCGCTCATTCCGTCGGTGTCCCAACACCGGAGGAATCGGCGTAAGCGTCTCCGGCAGCAAGCATCTCAAGCCCCGCCTCCGCAGGCGACGCCGGTGCATCCTCCACGTTCCGTTGGGACCACCGAAGTCGACCCTTCCTGCCAGCAAGCGGTTGGGTCGTCCGTCCAAGAGTTTGTGTGCCCCGCTCGAGGGCCCACGCCTAATGTGGTGTTGCAAAACACACAAATTCGTCAGATGTGGACTTCTACCTTGCAATCACAACAATCGCCGAGTTAGGTCGGCGTTGTTGGCCTGCGCTGGGTTGTTCCCCACGCGATCCGGCCCTTCCGGGACAGGTAATGTCTCGTCTCCGTCGAATATCAGCTAATCAAGCAGCCAAAAATCTTCCAGAGACCAACCGAACTCGGCTGGCTCCGTTCACGTCTTCCCATGCCCTTCAACAAAGGATGGACGACGGCGCGCTAGAGCTTTTACGGGTCGCCGAGGCAAAAGCTACTCGGCTGAAAGTGTCACGGCACCCGGGCTATCCGGAGTACGGACTCGCCGAGTTCGGCGAGATTTGTCTTCGCGCTTGGCGAGATGCGCCCTTCCCCGGGCCGACCGTTATCTCTTGGCGCTACCCTACAAGCTATGCCTCTCGTGTGTCGACAGCAGTCATAATCCAGCCCGTGCAGGGACTTACCGGAGAGGTCTACACTTGTCTTGGACTTAGAAAATTCTGCTCTGTTGGTTCTGTTATCTTCTGAGGACCTGAAAGGTCCTTTTCTTGGTTTCCTACATATCCTATACAAATATCAAATGAAATGGAGTCGTTTCAACCTCGTCCGACTCCTCAGCCGAGTTCGCTGGCTCTGAAATCCAGTAGATGCCCCTTGAGCTCGGCCTCTGTCCGTTGGCGCGTTACCATACGATCTTCTAGCATGCGGTGGTCGTTATGGATCTCCGTCGACCCTTCAGCCGAGTTCCGCGTCTCTCCGGCGTCTGCGCCGCCCCTCCAGCCTGGTGCCGACTGTTGAGCTCGGCTATTATCCGGACAACCGTATCCGGAACAATCCGCCGAGTTGGTACCGGGAATTTCGGTTCCTAAGTTCCCACTGGGTCGTACTGTTGATCTCTTCTCCTTAGACTTGGCTCGGACTCTATTTACCGTAATCTTCTGGTCCTAAGACCGCGCTTTGGTGGGCATAGCAGAGTCACTACCGTGCATCATCATTCCTAAGGATCCACCACTCCTAGGTCAGGATGGTCCTAGTTGAGGCGTGTGCCGAAACTCGAAATTACTACACCACAACTGCCCCGGTTATGATGTGAGCCGGGCTGGTGAGCGTTAAAACCTTGTTCAGTCGCTTTGCATCTTGTGGTATACCACACCGTTGGCAGTCGTCAAATTGCCCGATGTCTATCCCTTCACAACCATCGTCTTCGGTTCGTGTTCTTCCTGGGATTATTGGCAGGTATGCGTACTGACTCGTTGTGTTCTCCAGACTGTCACCTTATCTCTTCCCCGACCATGTTGTCACCTCCACGAGATGAGGATCCGTCCGCCGAGTCGGGGGTTAGTGGAACCAGCGCTTCTGGGGTCGGTAATGGTCAGGAGAGCTTGGCCATTGATCTGACAACTTCCCAGGAGACTGGTCCTGATTCTGAACCACCCTCTCGCCCGCATCCTCCTCGTTCGTCGAGTGACACCACTTCGGACGCTATAAATCAGTCGGGCTCGGCAGAACGAGTGAGCCTTGCCTCTCTCGAGACTCTTCTACAGGAGGAAATGACCCAACGTCGGGCTGAGAACGCCGACTTAGCTCGATTTGGGCTAACTCGGCCTCTTGGGCTGTCGAACCGCATCCCTCGCCACGCCTTGCTTAATTCTCGAAGTACCGAGCAGATATTGGATGCGCTGCGTGACGATTACCAGCTCGCGGATAAATCGGCGGCGGTAGCCGAGCTTCAAACCGATCTTCATGCTGCCAGCACCATGAATGCTGCTTTAACTCGCCGGCTGGACTCGGCTGCAGTATCGAAGGTTGAGTTGGAATCCCAGCTTAAAGTGGCCCAACAGGAGCGTGACGTCTGGAAAGTCGAGGCTTCCAAACCCACTCCTCTATTGGCGTCGCTTCGCAAAATGCTAGCTGAGTCGACTGCTGCTCTTAATCAAGTGAAGCAGTCTCAACAAGCCGAAGTCGACTCGGCTTTTTCTCACGTAGCAAATTTCAGGCAACAAGTCATGGATCGCAATAAGCAGATCGAGTTTCTTCCACAAGGCTATCGCCGAGATGGATGCAGCTTTCTCCATCCTCCAGGGGATTTCCTCTAAACATTTTCAACAGCTTCAAGAGTCAACTCGAGCATTGTGTGTTGGTAACACCCAACCTCTCCGCTTTGCTCGGACAGTCATCGCCGACCAGCGCGCTGTCATCCTTCGTCAGAAGCGAGTGATTCAGCGCCAAGGGATCATTCCCTGCATGACCCACACATGGCTGCTGCTGCTGGCGGGGTGGAAGCTCCGGGATTAGCTTCAGCTGACTTTCTCCTTAATGCTCGTCTTTGTCGGTTATTAGCCGAGAAGTTTCCGGAGATATCTGTCGTGAGACTCGTACCCTCGATGTTGTCTTAACGTCCTCGCAATGTCGCTTTTTCCTCGGTTTTCCCAAGCTTCTTGCGCGTCCTCCACGTCCGCGGCGGTTCTCACCCATGTGGTTGACTCGGCTGCTCCATCGTCGAATTCCGATCGCGTCCGGACTCGTCGAGCCAAGAGTATCGAGGCTCTTCGCCGAACTCCTCTGACCCAGTTGAAGTCCCATGAGCGGTTGCGGCGATATGCCAATCCCAAATCCCTTACGGCCCCTGGGTTTCGTAGGCGTAAAGTAGTCCCACCTCTTCAACCATATTCTCGCCCGCTTCCAGGTGAGGAGGGATACGAGAGGTTAATGCTCTGCTAGGGGTCCTGACCCATTCCTAGATGAGGTAATGGAGATGTCGGACACTGAAGCTCTCCATCCTTCGGCTCAAGTATCCAAGTCTCCGTCTCGGCGCCAATCTCAACTGCGATGCCAACCTCCTAGTGTTGCCACTGGGTATTTTCGGAAGGTGATGCTCTCTCGACCGTACTCGACGGGTATGATTCTCCAGTTCCGCCGAGCGTCACTTCGCTTTCCAAGTATAATGCAAAGGAGGTGGAGGTTGATGCCCTTGGTCAGCTCGCCGAGTCTCTACCAGCGCAGACCACTCAGCAGGATAACGTTGTCTTCAACTTGTCCGGATGCTAGTGTCGAAAAGTCCACCTCGGTGCTTGATCTCGGCGAAGTTATTTCGACAGGGGTGGACTCGGCTAATGCTGGTTTAATCTCGTATACTTCGTCGTGAAGGATGTCGTTTTCTCCTTTCTCCAGGGAATATCCTCCAAATAATTCCAGCAGCTTCAAGAGTCGGATCAGGCACTATGTGATGGTAACACCCAGCCTCTCTGCTTCCCTCGGGTGGTAATCGCCGACTAGCGCGCCATCATCCTCCTTCAGAAGCGGGTGATTCAGCATAAATGGTTCATCCCGATGCAGTATCCTGACATGGCTGGTGGTGCTGCTGCTGCAATAGTTCCCCTGTTGCGCCTTGCCAACTAATCTGCCGTTATAGCCGAGCGATGGGCGGATCGCCATTCTTCAACCACCACGAATTCGGTTTTGACTCGACGTCAGGACACAGCTTCCGCCACCAAAGCTCACTGGGAGTCTCAGCTAAAGACATAGATAAAGAAGTGTGATACATGGAAGGTTGAAGCGTCCAAGTCAGATTCCCGCTTGGCGTCACTCCACAACCCCCTGAAGGAGCACTTAATCATCGAGCTGGTCTCAAGCTTCATGGTACTGCTCTTGGTTTGTCTTCGGCAGCCAGGACCCCCTTTCCGCCATAGGCTGTCTTCTCGGGAGTTTACACATCGACTGCTCAGCTGTTAACCCCATCGGTTCTACTTGGTTCGGCTGGTCGCCCTCGGCTTCCCACTGTACTCGCGCGTGGCATTGTAAACATCGCGAGCCTTCGACGAGCTCTAATGCTTGCTCAGCAACTCGGCTGTTGGCTTGCTCTGGGTCAAAATCGCCGCTGCTTGCTCGACCGAGTTCCAGAAACATCCGCCGAATCTCCATCACTGTCATCACTTTGACGCTCGGTCGTGTGTCTCCTCAGAAATTTAGTTGGGTACCTGTTGAACTCCGCTCGGGCAACCTGCTGCAATTATGCCATCGAGACAGTCCCGATGGACAGGTCCACCAGGTACACGGAACTCGACGATCCGCTCGGCGAGGAGCTCAAGATGCCAGATGTTGAAACTTGAGCCTATGGATAGACTGACACCTCTCGTACTGAATCCTTCTTCGTCGGTCGTATTGGTCGGTCGTTAATATATTGGTCTGGGTATATCAAAAATCTGGAAAGGTTTTGGTGGGTACAAATCCGAACCCATCTCCATAAAACGCCCAGGAAAGTTGGACATGGACAGGCCAGCACCGATGTTCAAAGCTTTCGACTCGGCTGTGAGCACCTCTTGCGAGGATGAACCGGTTCCTCGAGTCGAGTATTAAATTATTGCAACTCGGCAGGTTGAAGGACGCGAGCCTTGGCGAGATTGGTGGTTAACTGTCCCAGCCACGCACCCGTTCAATGCGTGCTTTTTCTCTCGCGACGTGGTATTCATGTTGTTCTGCCCCTGTTGTGGTACAGCCTCGTGTGGTTGAAGATACGGTGGAAGGTAATGTGGACCTCCATTAGTCCTCGCCGAGTAGCCTTCCCGTCAATGCTCAACCTCGTGGACACCGCGATGGAATTGGTATCTTCTGTGACCAAGGAAGGGTGAGCTCAGCATAGTTGTAGGTTCAGCTGCCCCTGTTTCCAGATCGCCGGAAGAGTATCTCGGCTTGCCTGATTTGCGGTGCGATTTTTCTTCGGTACATCGATCTTCGACCGTAATTCTCCGGGCCGCCGCGTTGACCTATCTTCGTCAAGCAGCAAGGAGTCGGCCATGTACATCTTTGGCAGACGCTGCTGCAGCATCACAGGAAATTCGCCAAGTTCCCCTCCTTCATTCTCCAGTTCTTCGTTTTAGTTCGCCGGTCTCCTCAGTCTCCTAGTGCCCTAGCACTCCATTTCATAATCAATTAATATGCAATTTTGACGCAGTAGATTCATAGCTTGGATCAGCCTGCTGTCTTCACCGATCTGCCGTAATTTTGAAACAGTAGCCTTTTCAACTCGGCTCGGCCTGTTATCTTCACCGATCCGTTTCACTTCATTTCGCGCAAAAGTTTAGGCGTCATCTGCAACTTGCACCAATTGCAGACGTGTTTCTTGTTTCTTTTGTTGCAGGTAGTCGAAAATCAACCTACCACAGGACACATTGACTCGAGCATGTGACTGCTTCGTACTCGGCGTGTCCACATTCAAGAATGTCTTCGAGATCTGAGGCGGATGGACCTCAGGTTCGACATCTTGATCATCATCGTCCGCATTCCAATTGAAGCGTCAATTCCTCCAATGTGCCCAGTGTCTCTGAACTAAACTCCTCGGACTCGGTTTTCTCCTCCATTACTTCATCGCTTCCTTGGACTAGGGTATCTTCATCAAACTGTATGCTTCGTTCCTCACTCTCCATCACATCCATGGCTGCTGTCGCAGCTGAGTTCTCCGATTTCACCAAATCCACCGAGTCGCTTCCCCGAGGGGGTCCTTCACTGTAGCCGAGTTGTAGTCACTCGGCGTGTTCTCTGCTTTGACCATCATCACTTCTTCTTCGCACCCTCTTCTTCTCACCCTTCAAATTGCTCGAAACTTGATTTGCTGGTACCTTCGGAAGCTAGATCACTCCTGTTCCCGTGTCGCGGCACCTGTTGTGGTGTTGCAAAACACACAAATTCGTCAAATGTGGACTTCTACCTTGCAATCACAACAATCGCCGAGTTAGGTCGGCGTTGTTGGCCTGCGCTGGGTTGTTCCCCACGCGATCCGGCCCTTCCGGGACAGGTAATGTCTCGTCTCCGTCGAATATCAGCTAATCAAGCAGCCAAAATCTTCCAGAGACCAACCGAACTCGGCTGGCTCCGTTCACGTCTTCCCATGCCCTTCAACAAAGGATGGACGACGGCGCGCTAGAGCTTTTACGGGTCGCCGAGGCAAAAGCTACTCGGCTGAAAGTGTCACGGCACCCGGGCTATCCGGAGTACGGACTCGCCGAGTTCGGCGAGATTTGTCTTCGCGCTTGGCGAGATGCGCCCTTCCCGGGCCGACCGTTATCTCTTGGCGCTACCCTACAAGCTATGCCTCTCGTGTGTCGACAGCAGTCATAATCCAGCCCGTGCAGGGACTTACCGGAGAGGTCTACACTTGTCTTGGACTTAGAAAATTCTGCTCTGTTGGTTCTGTTATCTTCTGAGGACCTGAAAGGTCCTTTTCTTGGTTTCCTACATATCCTATACAAATATCAAATGAAATGGAGTCGTTTCAACCTCGTCCGACTCCTCAGCCGAGTTCGCTGGCTCTGAAATCCAGTAGATGCCCCTTGAGCTCGGCCTCTGTCCGTTGGCGCGTTACCATACGATCTTCTAGTATGCGGTGGTCGTTATGGATCTCCGTCGACCCTTCAGCCGAGTTCCGCGTCTCTCCGGCGTCTGCGCCGCCCCTCCAGCCTGGTGCCGACTGTTGAGCTCGGCTATTATCCGGACAACCGTATCCGGAACAATCCGCCGAGTTGGTACCGGGAATTTCGGTTCCTAAGTTCCCACTGGGTCGTACTGTTGATCTCTTCTCCTTAGACTTGGCTCGGACTCTATTTACCGTAATCGTCTGGTCCTAAGACCGCGCTTTGGTGGGCATAGCAGAGTCACTACCGTGCATCATCATTCCTAAGGATCCACCACTCCTAGGTCAGGATGGTCCTAGTTGAGGTGTGTGCCGAAACTCGAAATTACTACACCACACTAACCCCTCGGTCAGTACTCCATGTGTCTGGACTTACTGCTGGGTCGCCACCGAGCTCCTCGGTCAGTTCGTCGTCGGGGTCGCCGACGCCACCGCCTCCGCCTGGGTCTCCACCGAGTCCTCCGCCTGGATCTCCACCGAGTCCTCCGCCTGGATCCCCGCCGAGTCCTCCGACCCCGGCCGAAGTCATTGACTTGTCGGGTGACGAAGTCGATACCGATCCTCGGACGGCCGCGATCCTCGCTTATGGATCGTTTTCTTCAGCAGTGGTTTCACCGTCTCGTCGGGATGGTCGGCCCACACGCAGTGCGTCGGTATTGACCACTTTGCGGTCCCAGAGGGAACTGGAGACTCTGGAGGCGTCCGATGACTTCATCATCGGATCCCCGTCATCGTCTGAGTCTCAGGGTCACCAATTGTTCCGGCTTCACCCAAAAGCTCGGTGACCCCGACGCCGCCAGTGTCGTCGCAGACGGCCTCGGCCGTGACTCCATCGACTCCGACGGTCTCGGCTCCACCTGATCCGACTCCACCGAGCGTGCCGGCTGTTCCTGTATTGCAAGCGGTCTCCGCATTATTGCCGTCGTCGGGTGGAGTACCGATCACCTCCTCGGTCACAACGCCTGTAATCTCGGTGGTGGTCTCTACTCCGGTTCCTGCGATTGTGGTATCGGCGGGACCCACCGATGGTTCGACACCTCCTGCTGCCGCCGCTCAAGGGCATACACCGAGGTCACGGTCGGGTCTCCGGCGGTCACACACCCAAGTGACGGCTACGCTTTCCACGGTTCCTGGCACCGACCCAAGTACTTTCGCGCCGGCTGTGCCTACTGCGCCAAGGACACCGTCACATCGCCTTGCTCTGATGGCCGGGCCGTATTTGACGCCTGGGTTCGTTGCTCCGGGCGCCCAGGCGGCCTGGTGCCAAATTCACAATAGTAGCCTGACTCCACCTATTGCCAAGGGTGTCTAGGCCCCGTGCTCGGTGGCCGGCATCCAAGCTATTGCGGATTGGACCAATCCAGCCCATCCCTGGCAGCAAATGCGGTTGAAGATGCCGGAGCGACCATGTTGTTTCGCTATTGACCAACACCCACTTGGCACTAAGATTTCGACTCGCGCCACCGGCCTGGCTCGGTCCATCAAGATGTGGCGCCAATTTCAGGGTATATTCACGGACCGGACCGAGAAGGCGGACCTGGGCCTAGCACTGTGGGAGCGCCGCCACTGGGCTCAGGTTGCTGCGGTTGAAACGTACCTTCGGAGTATGGCTCAGTGACTTGGGGCTGGTGATCCCTCGGTCGGCGTGCTTGGACTGAGTACAACAAAGCTCGGAATCTCCGGGCAGACCGGCTACGCCAGCAAATGGTGTATCGGTGTTGGGAGTGGTGTGTCAAACGCCCCGGCAATCCTCGTGAAGCACAGACCGAGCTTTTGTTGGAGCCCAGCTACCTCCAATACTCGTTCGAGGTGATCGAGTGGGCTCCGACGTCCGAGGACTGGGTTGGTGAACTCTTCATTCTGGATTCGCGCCAGCTCTGGCGGGACTGTTGGGTGGACGCACCTTCCAGCCATCTGTACAACACGACGTTCGCGCCGTGCAACCCTCCGGTGCCTTTGTTCGTGCCCGTGGTATGACCGAGGCGGAGGTAATTTCGGAATTATGGTGGATCCGTCGTTACCACAAGCCTCGGTCGTGTCCCCTGGGTAGCTCAAGCTTCGGTGTGGCTGCTTCTCCAGGACTTACTGACGATGAAGAAAAGGGTGAAAGTCAAGCCGAGGGCTCGGCCGCTCCTGCTGCTACTCCAACGCCAACCGACAGTTCCACGTCAGGACAGACCTCGAATTTGGATGTGTTGGCTTACCTTGCTTCCTCTGCTGACATCTAGGCCTCGGTCGTGTGCTTCTGTGCTTCCTCATTCATTCCTCTTGCTAATCTCGTTCGGTCCGAGCTCCGTAGCTCATTACGGGTGTAGTTCAGGCTCCAGTAATTCCACTTAATCCAAATCCACTTCGAGTTCGTTCACATCATATACAAACTATAATGCAGTAGTCATCTTCGTCTGACGCTACGGGCCGCATAATTCCCGCAGGCAGTTCATCTCGTCACTTCGCCGTCACAAACCGAGCCTCCGAGGAGACTTAGTCGCTCAGTGGTCAGTGACTTCCATTCTGGTACAGTATCATTTTCGTCTGCTTCCACGGGCTGTACCAACCCCGTAGGCAGTTCAATCCTCAGTAGCGATTCGAGCTAGTCCTCGTCGGTCACCTGAACCATTTGGAGTCGTCGCTCGCTGCGTCGAGCCCGCAAATAGTCGTAGAGCAACCCGCCGCACGACAAGTTCGATGCTGGTTCCCAGGTAGGTTCGTCGTGGCCGATCCACTTCACCTTGAACCCTCTGACCGCGCGATTGGTGCTCGTTGTTAGCGGTGATCGGTCGTCCAGAATAGCCTCAACTTCATATTCGCCTGCCACTCTATCGGGCTTCCAGCTATCTTTCGGTAACAGCTCCTCGTCAAAATCAATCCTCGTATCCTCGGTCACCTCAGCTGTCAGCCGACTCCTCGGTCGGTCGCCATATTCGTTCACCGCCTTGAGACGTGAGACATGCACCACTGGGTAGAACCGATAACCACTTCGATCCGGCAGCTCTAGTTCATATGCGAACTCTTCAACCTTCTTCTTGATCCGGAATGGCCCGTGCCATCGGTGTGCCAGCTTCTTGGTCGATCCTGGTTTCACGCGCTCCATGTAGAGCCACACCCTGCTCCCAGGCTTGAATAGAGACCTCGGTGCTTCTTCAGTAGTTTCGGGAGATGCCCCAGTCTCTTCCTGCCCGGTGTCCGAGGTTTCGTTGCCGTCGTTGTCCCCTGCCTTTCGGCATCCAATGGTACCTCTGACCCGTCGCGATTCGGTGCTACTATGTTCTCGCTGTCATTCGCTGGAATCCTCGATACTGCTGCTGCTTCACGTCGGTTAAGCGACTCGTTGTGTTCGCGGGCTCTCCGAGCCTTCTCGACCTTCTGGTACTCCATCGCCATTTTCCATGCAATTTCTTGTTGTCGGTTCACTTCTCGGCGCCATGCTAGCGCATCGGTTTGCCCTCGGGATCCTCGTTTTAGCGACGACGACATTGCTCGCAGCGTAGACCGAGCATCCCACCCATGAACGAGGTAGAATGGAGTATCCTTCCGAGTGCTGTCTTGAGAGTTGTTGATAGCGAAGACACGTCGTTCGGCGATCTCGTCCCAGTCTTGTTGCAGCGGGTCTTCCGCATACACTCGCACTGACTGCATGACGGTCTTGACTGATCGTTCTTGCTGCCCGTTTGCTTGCGGACGATAACTCAACGTGGCCCTCGACCGAGATTGCATCATCTCAGCAAATGCTTGAAAACCTCGCTCATGAACCGAGGATCTCGGTCATGACGGATCATCGTTGGCGCTCCGAACCTTCGGTAGACACACTCTTCGAAGCCTGGGCAACTTTTAATGCGGTAGTATCTGACATGGCTTTCCCCATAACGAATCCCGTGAACGAGCATTGAAACAGTAGCACGCGGTATTCCCTCGCCGAGACTTCGGCAATGGTATGACAAAGTCCATCGACACCAACTGGAATGGTCTCTCGACTAGTACATTCCCTGGAGAGTACTCTCTGAGCTGCGGTCGACTTTTGATCGAGCTGCAGTCTGGACAGGACCGCACATGCCGCTCAACGTCTGCGTACAGTCCGATCCAAAAATAATCCATTTTCGCTCGGTGGTATGTTCGACCGATGTCTTGGTGGCCACCTTCTAACGAGTCATGACAGCTCTGTAATACTTCCTGAATCATCGTTGTGGGTACCACCAGTCGCATCTTGGTCACCTTTTGATTTTCATTACTCCACCGACGGTTCGCCCCGATAATATACAGCACACCGTCCTCGCTTAGCGCGAACTTGTCGGCCATTTTCCATGCATCTCTCGCCGCACTGTAACTCAGGCTAGCTTCCTCGCCTCGGAGAACGGCTTTGAGGTTTACCCACATCAGCTCCTCGTACTGGGCAG
Source organism: Phytophthora hibernalis (assembly GCA_012656075.1). Lineage (NCBI taxonomy): Eukaryota > Oomycota > Peronosporomycetes > Peronosporales > Peronosporaceae > Phytophthora > Phytophthora hibernalis. The sequence goes on from JAAKBF010000324.1 coordinate 1,553,577, forward strand.
CGGAGATCCTTCGGCTTCGCTCTTCCTGACTGGTTACCGGGTCGACATCGTTTGCATTTGGTGCTTTGACGCTTGCCTCGGTCGTTGGTAGCTCGCTTTCCGCTTCGTTCTGAGTCTCTGAGGCTACCTCATCTGGTTCGTCTCGTCGTGTTACGTCATCCTGGCCCATCACCGAGGGTCGCTCGCAAACGGGACACGCTTCTTCTGTGCTCTCGCTTGTCGACGGGTCGTGACGGTTATGTAATCCGGCACATCCCTCACAAAATCGAAAAAGATGTTACAGAGTGCTTGGCGGGCCACACGAGTCCGGGCTAGGTTGACCGACGCTCTCTCGTCGGTGGCCGCTTCACCGAGTGTTGGGGTGGCGACCTCAGGCGAAGACTCGTAGATGACTTCGTCGATTCGGTTGAGCTCGACTAACTCCGTTTTCCTGGTTTCGGCCGAAACCACGCTGGGCTGTTTGCTGTGGAGTGCTTCTGTAGCTAACGAGTCTGCAGCTGCATTGAATTCTCGGATCACGTGGAGATATTTCACCGACCGAAGCTTGGCTGTGAGTTCTCGGTGGTGGTTGAGTTGGGCCATCAGAGTTTCCTTCCGACAGGCTATCACCCCTAGGGACTGCTGGATTGCGAGTCTCAAATCTCCCACCACAATTAAATCCTCGGTTCCGTGCTTCAGCGCTGTCAAGACACCATTATTCATACCAGCATACTCAGCGAGGTTTACTGTGGTGGTCTCGAGATAAGCACTCGCAGCCGTCACTACCGTCCATTCTGGTAATTTCCACAATATCCATGAGCAACTACCATTCCCGCCATTCGTCTCCGTCTTGGCTGAGCCATCAAAAGACAGCACCAAGCCATTGTAAGTCCTTGGTAGGCATGCGTACAGCAAGTGTGGATCCATTCGAGTGGTTGGCGACCCTCGTGACGGTGGCGTCACCGAGGCTAACGAGTCTTCCAGTTCAACAAAGCTGGTAAGCCCAGCTTGTAGTAGCTGAGCGAAAGCACAATCGCGTTCTTTGACTCGGTTGACCTTCAGGTGCCACGGGGACAACATGACTGCGAAGTGTGTCGTACAACCGAACAATGTCTTCGGCTTATGAACCCAATCCAGTGTCGAGAACCGAGTGTATACGTGGATAGTTCGTCCAACCAGCTGAGTGTAACACACTTTCAACAGTAACAGCAAGGCTAACACCTCCTTGGTAATTCATCTTGTCGTCTTTCAGTACACGGCAGCAGAACCGCACAGGGTGTAACTTGTCGTCATGATACTGCATCAGAGTGGAACTCAGAGCCCACTCGTTAGCAAATAACGTCACGTGCACCTCTTTGGCTGGGTCGAAGTGCCGTATTATCGGCGCGTCTGCAACCTTCTGTTGTAGTACCGCGAAACTTCGGTGAGCCGCGGATGGGTTCCCTGCCGATGTAAAGTCCTCATCCTTGAGTTGGTACAGGGAAGCCCCGTAGACTGCAAAGTTTTGAATGAATCTGCAGTAATAATTAAACGCACCGAGGAATGACTGCATTCCTTTCTTCGATGACGGGAACGGCAGCTATGTTACCGCCTTCAACTTCTTCGGATCTGCCCGAATGCCGTCGACGGACACTTCATACGACAGAAAATCCACTCGGCCTTGTACAAAAACGATCTTCGTAAAACTCACACTTTTTCGACACTCGCTGAACCGTTGAAGCAGGCGGTCCAGGGTGGCGAGACAAGAGTCAAAAGTCTCGGAGCCGAAACAAATATCGTCAACGAACGACCGCCGATCGAACACTGGCACCAACGAGGACTCATCTGCCTCTCCCGTGGAGCAAATATCCGAGACAAGACTGTTCCCCAATTGGGTCACAGCGTCGAGCGTCACCGAGGACTCGCGGTCGGCTTCGAACTTGGTCGGAAAAGTTGTCAAAACCTCGGACGGCCGTGCAGAACCGTCGGTCACTCCTGTTCTAGCGGCCCAGCGACCGTTTCAGCCGATCGCATCAACCCAGAGAACTGGGTTCAACCACCCTAGGGCTGAACGTACCCCACAGAGCGTTATCAATCATTCGTTGGTAAATCATCGGTGCGTTCTTCAGGCCAAACGGCATACGCAGCCACTCAAAGTGGCCGAGAGCACAAACGAAGGCCGAGATTTTCCGAGCTCTCATCGTCATCGTTATTGGCCAGAATCCGCTAGCAGCGTCGACGATAAAGTAGCAGAACCACAAGTAGGCTTCCAGGTCGGTTAATAAATCGTCGACCAGCGGCATAGCATACTCCATAATCGCGGTGATTGCGCTCACCATCTTGTAAGCGATGCACCGGCGAATATCAGCGTCGTTCTTCAACACGATTACAATCGGGTATGCCCAGGCTGTCCGAGAACGCTACCCGTCGAGCTTTCAACAAGCCTTTCAGTAACTCGTATAGCTTCTTCAGGTGCTTCAGCGGTGTACGCCGAGCCCTCTGTTAAATCGGAGGGTGCCCCTGTACATCGATATCGCATACCACGCCATAGGCTGGCGGTGGCAAAGAATTTCCGCTCAAAAACATGATCTGCTCATGCTGCTTTAACACGCTGACCAATGCTCGTTGCTGCTCGGACGTGGCGTTCGGGTTCGCCACGTTGGGTCCTGTATAATCTAAAACCGTCTCCGAAGCTTCGGTCAGGTCAGGCAGGAATGCCAACTCATGGGCGTAGTCGGTCAACTCCATTTCATTTGCCACATGCTCGGCCGCACCACCTGGGGAATCATCAATGTCGACAGCGGTGTTAGCGGAAACACCTGCTATAAGCGCTACGAACACCGACTCCAGACGTGCCTCCGAGTCTTCGGTGACCTTGGTTTCCGGTGCCACGCCGGTAATTACATCGCCGCCACCCCTGTCCGAGGATTCGGACATGGTTGAACACTCACATTTCTCGGCTTCCATGTCCATAGCCACAATGTCCTAGGTTGCCAAAATAATGGTTACTGTCGGTTGGTCGCACTCGTTCAGTTGGCCGTGACACTCATCAACACTCGGTGGACGGGCCACCCGACGCCTATCTTGATGTGTCGCCGGTCGGGAAAGAATCTTCCGAGGTGTCGGATATTCTCGCCGCTCGACTGCCGGTGGTTGACTGGCTAACCACCACTCGTACAGCTTGCTTTCATGCTTCAGCAACGTGTCATCCCGGCACTCAGCACTTGCCATTCGTCGTACTTCGCCGATCGTAGCCGGGTATAACCACGCCCTTGTGGGAGATCGCCACGTGGTACCCATAACAACACCGATTCGTCGTTGGAACAGTGATCAACCTTCGGTGACACATTAGTCAGCCGGATAATCGTTGGTTGTCCTAGCTGAAACCTCGTCACTCTCGGCACGAGATTCCCGATCCGGCGAATCCACACCTCGTGGGTGTTCAGAGATGGACGCCGCCGAGGTAGCGTAAACTCGTGCCACTCCCGTCCGGCGACTGACAAATCCTCGGTCGGGCCACCGACCACTTGTAGGCCGAATACCGGAGCGTCATCCTCGTTCTGGGACTTCACCAGGGGTACCATAACTTCATCCGGTAACCGGGCCGTACCATGGAACAAATCTAGCCGCCCTCCAGCTGGGATCATGAAGTCCGTGCCGAGGACCACATTGACCCCTGCACTATGATCCATAATCCACAACTCGAATTCATATACTCGCTCCCACCCAAGGGGATCTTAACGAGTGCTCGGCGGCGCGTCTCCATCACCCCTGGATTGATTCCTCTAACCTCCAGACTGCGACCGTGGTCCAATACTTCCCACACGCGTAGTCCTTCGCATAGGAAGCTGATATCACGCTCACATTCGCTCCAGTGTCGAGCAGAATCGTCGTTCGCGCGTCGTCCACTGCCCCGTTCACCATGGCACGCAATCGCTTCCTCCTGTCGTAACGTTGGGACGACCACCACCCCATCGTCTCACCAGACAACAACTTGATTGCCTGGCCGAGACTTCGGGGCTCGTGCTCAGTCACAGCCATACTCGCAATTGAAGCCTCGGTAACCGTACCAGCAGCTTCCTCTTCACATTTCAGGTTCACTTCACTCCCACCGAGGCTTGCGACTCTCTCTTCTCCATTTTTCGCCGATTTCACATAATCCATATTGAAGTCATGAGGCCGTTTGCACGAATCAGTGAACGCAAACAAATAGTCGGCGTTCAGCGCAGGCTCGGCTAACTGTGGTAGCCCGATTGGGACCAACCCAGTTTCAGTTGGTGGGCTGCCTAGTTTAAATGACTCCCATAGACCAATTCTTGCAGTTGCGACGAGAGGTCCTTCTTCTCAACTTTTGCTTTCAGAAGGGACGCAAGTTTGTTGAATGCTTCGCACTTTCCCGCATCGTGGACTTGCTTGCACATCTTGCACCTCTTGAAACAATAGTGTGCAGAGTGCGTGAGTCCCCACTGGCAGCACACGGGCCATATTGTCGGCGACCGTCACGTCCGCTGAGGCCTCGGTTGTCTCGGTCGTGCGGGTATTGGTTATTCCTAACCCTCGGCCGGCGGTTGTCAGCCCGAGCAAACGTTCCCTCGGCGGCGTGGCGACGCTCCGAATCATTCGCAGCAGCCACATGACCGTGGTCTTCATCCGACGCATATTCGTCGTCCGAGTAACTATCCGAGCCTCGGTCGCCATTGCTAGGGTAGTACTCCGGGTCGTAACCCTCGGTATCATCATAACCTCCCTCGATGCCTCTGCAGGTTCCCTCGCGTGTCGACCGAGCCGTCAACATTCAATACAGCGACCATGTCAGTCAGTGCCTCAGCTAGGGTAATCCTCGGTCGGTATTGGCGATCGTCTTGACGTCGGTTGTCATCCCGATACCGATCTTCCCGACGACGACCATCATCTCGGTCACGCCGGTAGGGGTTCCGCGAATCCTCGGAGCGTCCATCGTCACGGCGACGACGATCCTCCTGGCCTTTGGGACATCGCACCGAGGACTCGAGTCCCTTTTTCCGCTCGGGACGTCGGAGGATATTATTTATCATGTCTTCCAGGTCGTGAATATTCTTGACCCGCACGTGACACAGACGCTCTTCCAAGGCTCGGTCTTCACACGTATCGAGAAAGAGTGATCCTTGGCCTCACGACCGCCGTGCTCAAATTGTACTCCGGCATTCCTGGCATAGCCATTGAGCCGGTTCAGATAGTCGCAAACATGCTCCTTCTCTTCACGCCTCGCCGAGTAGTACCGTGCTTTCGCCGATTGATTAAAACGGGAACAGTAGTACTTGATGAACGCATCACTCAAAAATTTCCACGTTCGTCTCGTCCTCCGCGGGAGTTGCCGGTACCAATGCAGGGCGCCATCTTGGAGGCTCAGCTCGAACGCCATACACCATTCAGTCGGTGGCGTGTGCGTTCCTTTCATCTCGTAGTTGAAAGCTCGGAGCCATTGCATTGATTTCTTGCTCTTGTCTCGGAGGCCGAGATAGGGTTTGATGTTGCCCAACGGGAGGTGCGTGGTGATTTCAAGCCTCGGTGTGGAACTCTCGTTATCCATCGAGCTGAACTCACGGATCTGGCGTGCCCATTCTCCAGTCACGTCACCCCTTTGGTCTTCGACGTCGAACGAATCATCGTCCGAGGATTCGTCGTGCGTATCGAAGCGTCGATCCGTCGTCCGACCTGTACTTCGGCCCGCCGTCGGAGCGGTCCGCGTACCCTCGGAGCCTTGTACCAATCGCTCGGTACGGTCCGCTGACCGAGGCGTTACCATGTGCGAATCTTGAAAGTACGCCGAAGCGGTCCCTTTCGCTAAGAACACACCCGTCCCGACCGACTTCTCTGGCTGTCGCCCAGGCGTTGTCGGTAGCGGGACCCTCGATGGATCCGTCCCCTCGGTCGTGCGTGAGAGGCTCGCCCGACGGTTGGAGCCCGGCTCAGGCACACCAAAACCGTCCGAAGCTTCTGTTTCCACTTACGCAGCGAGAGCGCGGCATCTTCGATCGACCAACCTTGAAGGTCGGCTTCGGTGGGGAATGCTTGAGGTTCACAGCCCATAGCGCGGAACAGTTGTACCGTGTCCTCGGCCACCTGTTGGATGCTCCACGATTCCACCGGGACAACTAATTCTGCCCCGAGTTCCATCCACACGGCTTGTCAAATTGACTTTGGTGCAAAGGCTCGCATCCCCTTGCTCTTCGTCATCATCACCTCCATGCATCTTCCCAAAACCTTGTTGGCCGTCGGAGTGTCTCCACTAACTGGAGGCCGACTACCGGTCGACCGAGAACTCGCGTCCTCGGACATCGTCAGCGATCGGAGATCGCCGAGTCCATCTTCGTTGTCTTCGTGAGCTGGTTCAGGACCAGCCACTTCGTCCAACTCCTCGGTGAGGTTTCGCGCGAGCGACCTCACCCCTCCGCTACGTCCTGCTGAGACGGTAGCGGCTTCCGAAACCTCGGACATCGCTGTCGCGTCTTCCAGGTATTCGCCTTCATCATCGCCTTTGGCTTCAGAGTAGTCCATCCGCACGTCGAAGCTGTCCGAACGCTCGTTGATCGACTCCAAGGCACTTGAGGTCGCAAGTGTTGGACCGAACCTCACCGAACCTTCGGTGTGCCCCCGCTCGACTTCATCGGCGTTTCTGATACCGCTGACTTCGCTCCTCTCGCCATCTTCTTCTTCTCTTGTCTTCTCTCGAATGATCCTTAGGGTAAGAACCTATATACAACCAAGACACACAGAAAGTCACTCCCAATCCGGGGTCGCGGCACCAGGTGTCGTGTAGGATCACGCAGAAATTCTCACTACCAAATGGTATGAGCCCCACCAACAACACTCGCTTCCCTTGTCAGGTCAACGAGCGTTGGATCAAACCTGAAGTCCAGGAACGATCCCTTACGCCGGGTTGGATGTGAACTCTCTGTACACCTAGGTTGTATTAGGCCAACCCAATAATCTGCACCACTAGCCACGAGCGAGGGCTAGTATGCAATATTGCGCTTTCGCGCGAACCCCGCAGTCCCCTCAGACGAAAGGGTACCGGCTGTCAAGCCTAATATGGGTTTGCCGAGGTAAAACCTCGGCGGGTAGTAAATATGTATGGAACACTCCGTTCCACTATAATATATGGCGAACGACGCTTCTCGTCGCTCCCAACACTCGGCCACTCTAATATCTTGGACTGACCAGCAACAAACCCTCGGTTCAATGTACCTTGGGCTTGCTGACCAGCATCCAACACTTGGCCACTCTAATCTCTTGGAGTAACCAGTGTGGTGTTGGGTTTTGGGAGGGGGCCGTCGCCAGTCGGCAAGGTTGCCCTTGCTGAAGGAAAGTCCCTGATTGGCGGATTACATTCCCCGCGCCACAGTGACCACGATAGTTTAGTGACCGAGGCTATAATAAATTCCCGGCCGAGAGTACGAACCCTCGTTTGTACCCATTTCAGTTTCGTACCCTCGGTCTTATACAGCCGGGTACAGGATCACATACGCGGATCGGTTCACACTGGATATTTGTATTTAGATATAGGACTAGCTATAGGATTGACTAGAGAGGCTCTCAGAGCCATAGATCAACAGAAATAAATCAGCAGTCTTCCCCTCAAGTCACCAAGGGTCAAGTCCGTCTTCGGTAAGTCTAGCTAGCTTTTCTTAGGGTCTGGATACACTCGGCTTGTTGGATGCTGGTCAGCGAGCCTAAGGTACATTGAACCGAGGGTTTGTTGCTGGTCAGTCCAAGAGATTAGAGTGGCCAAGTGTTGGGAGCGACGAGAAGCGCCGTTCATCATATTTTATAGTGGAACCGAGTGTTCCATACATATTTACTACCCGCCGAGGTTTTACCTCGGCAAACCCGTATTAGGCTTGACAGCCGGTACCCTTTCGTCTGAGGGGACTGCGGGGTTCGCGCGAAAGCGCAATATTGCATACTAGCCCTCGCTCGTGGCTAGTGGTGCAGATTATTGGGTTGGCCTAATACAACCTAGGTGTACAGAGGGTTCACATCCAACCCGGCGTAAGGGATCGTTCCTGGTCTTCAGGTTTGATCCAACGCTCGTTGACCTGACAAAGGGAAGCGAGTGTTGGTGGTGGGACTCATACGATTTGGTAGTGAGAATTTCTGCGTGATCCTACACGACAGGTAGCTGAGCTGTGCTGTGACTGGCAGTGCTTCGCGCGTGCGCTTCAGCTCAGGGTCATAAACTCGAGTACATTTGGTTTGAAGGACGTACACGACGTCGTCGCTCAGCTCCTCGTCGTTTAGCAAGAAGGTGGTGCTTGCACGAGATGGTACGTATGTGTAGAGAATACCAAGGAGTCGAAGATCGTTCATCCGACGCTTGAGATGGGCAGTAGGTGATGTCACCGCGGCGAAATCACGTTTGTTTATTGATTCATGCTTGCAGCAGGCAGACGTCTGGACCAGAAGGACACCCATTTTGAGTTGACGATGCAGTGTGAAGTCCCGCTTCAGAGCGCGGTTAAACTGCTCCACGGGGTTGTTCGTGGTAGCCAAACCCCGTGGGGTTCGAAAGCCCTGTCAGTTCTCCAACTTGCCGGTAACCCACTGCTTCTTAAAATACTTGACAAATGTTGCGAGCTCAGGCTTCAGGCGCCATTCACTAACAACTTCTTCTTTGGTTACCGAGTACTCAGATTCGCAGCGTGTGAAGTGGATATTCTGTAGACCACGCATTCCAGCGTGGCCAATCTCCGTAGGTAGGTGGCGCGTGCGCTCAAATACTTTCGCCGTCACGTGAAAGAAACACATGAGCGGGGCGAAGGTATTGTCGGCGCCAAACACGTTTTGGAACGCGTTCCACTGCGCGTCATTGGTATCCCCCATACTGTAGGAAATCTTCAGCGGTCGCTCAACAAATTGCGCGTACACGCGACGTAGCGCCTGTAGCGCCTCCGTAAAGTGCTCTTCCATCCGTTGCGAGGAAATAAAGATCGCGAGTACGTGAAATGTTCTGTTGCTGTCGGAAAGGCCAACCACGAACGCCGGATACCAAGCCTGGGATAGCTTGAATGTTGCATCCATGTGCATTACGAACGTGGATGGTTCTCGGTCCGCCTTACGCAGCAAATTTTTAGTAGAAATGCCCACAAGGAATGGGTCCATGTCAGTCCCGCGCCCGACCCGACGTTTCCCGTCGGTATTCAACCGCCACGAAAACGTGAAGGCCGCGTCATCCGCCTCAGATCCGGTAAAGCCAGCATCCCAGATGTCCTTCTTGGCTTCATCTATGAAGTCATTGTTTCGTAGTTGGGAGCGCGTGTAGTAGTTCACGAAGCGCTGGACTCGTTGCAGAGAGGGGAGGCTGTTCTGGTCGAGCGCAAAACGGGTCATCATACCGTTTCGACTCCGGGACGGCTTCAGGCCCTGTGCAGCGAGGTCTGTGGCAAAATCTGTCATTGCAGCCGTTAGGCGGACCCGCTGAACAGCTCGCCGCGGGGTCAGATGGGCCCCTATCTCGGCGATGGACACCAAATTAACCGTCTGGCACTCAAGCGTCTTGGAACGCCAGTCACACTTGGCACCAGCTGTCACCTCCTTGCAAGCCTTGTCGCGGCAGCGCGCTCTCTCACGCGCATCTTGTGGGGAGCAGGCACATTGCACACGTTGCAGGTGACCAGATCACTCTTGGTAATCTTGGAGGGTTTCATGGACTCGATGAGCATAGTGGCGTCCTGTGCAGGGTACGCGCGAGCCACAAACATCCACTGGAGCTTCGGGGGCATGGTGAAAGCGAGTAAGAGATCTGGAAGCGTGGGTGTAGGAGCGCTGGGACCTGAGCGGAAGTGCTAAGGGAGGCGATATCAAACGAGTTACCTTGCAGATTATTGGCTGAAAATAAAACTTTCAGACATTTAGATGGGATTATTCTCCCATTGTTACAAAATTGGTCATACAGAGTGGTTTTGAGTGGTTGGCTGTGGCACCCCAAGAAACGTGTGTGGTATTACTGTATTGTGGCGCGGAATTCCGCGTTATTCAGTGTTTTTATTCAAGTCAGGTTATGATTATGCATTTCAAAGTGTTTTTGATGGAGGTGGAACTGGAGCAGGAAGGGAAAACGTCAAAAGGTGTATGCACCTGAATGTTTTTTGTCAAAAGCAGATAGCTTGCGTCAATAGGTGTATGTAGAGTTTGTCGGTAGTGGCAGTATGTGTTGAGGTAGAAATCATGAGCACCTTTTAGAGAATGCCCCGAACCGCAATCGCAGCTACAGTGTACATGTACACCTTTTACCAGACAAAATGGTTTTTCAAGCAAAGTGGTGGAAGGTTTCCCCCATCCCTCATAAGTGATTACGTAGATATTTTCAACCAAAGTGGTTTTGTCGTAAATCGTTACCAAGCAAAGTGGTTATCGTCCAACCGACGATTTAGAGGCAATCTCTCTGAGCCAAAACGAAAGCTTTAAGAACGATATAAGGGCATCTGAGGGTCTATCATGATCTCCCAGCAGTTGGCTACACTAATAAACCTGTTTTGGGTCAAAATGAGTACCTTTTCTCTGTCTGGCAGCCCCGCGGCCGAACGTGAGGTCCATTTAGTCACACAGGGATAGGCGAACCATTTTGCTTGGTAAAAAATAATAAAAACCGCTTTGGTTGAAAATACCTACGTAATCACTTATGAGGGATGGGGGAAAACCTTCCCGCACCACTTTGCTTGGAAAAAACCATTTTGTCTGGTAAAAGGAGTACAACAGAAAGCGAAGGGAGCCGCCATCAATGCGATGGATAGGCTTATAGACTCTTCCTGTGACGTGCGGCTAGCATCGACCAGCACATCTCGTGGCCGTGACTCCACTTTCGCACATCCTGTTGTGACTCACAACTTGTGAGGCTCTCGTTGGCATGAGCTTATCCATCGCGCCTATTACAGATAACCCTTGCCAACCCGTGGACGCACTTCATATTAAGTATAACAGGGTTATTAGATAGTAGAGGGACCACAACGACCGGTGTTGATCTCTGGGTTTATAAGAAGGCATGTATGACTGGTGTGTTCTTTCAGGAGTGGCTGTGCGAGCTTGACATGCATCAACAACGGTGCAATTTTGCCCTCATACGCAACATTGTCCTGGGAAACCTGCAGCTCAAGCCGTAATTGTCGTTTAACTACCGCCCAACTACATATCTCGTTTGCAACCGCACGACGCTGGAATCATATCGGCGTTTAAGCGGCAGTTAATATTTGGCTGAACAAGTATGATAGTGTATACTTTTCATCAACAAATGTATTGAAAAATCCCCATCGAGCATTAAGTTTGAAGTTTGCAAGTATTAATTAAGCACCATTGTTAAGCCTGACTACCGAGTCGGTGGATCGATAAGTGATTAAGTACATCAGGATATTAGACAACAGAGGTACTAAGTTGGCTGTAATAGTGAAGAGCCTTTGCATAAGGACACATGTATTTCCTCTTTACCATTCAGCTCCCTGTCTGTCCGCCTTCAGCACCTGCGCTCACTGGAGCTTCTCGAGATACAGTTGAAGTCAAGTCATAGACGTATCGGTTGCATTCCATCGCTCGGATAGCCTTTTAAGCCTTTCGCCGCGTGGGTTAACGAGCATGTGATGACCCCAGTCACGACGGTCCTCGCCTGTGACTCATGTATCGGAGCATTCATGCATCGCTGGGCTTGCCATTCTCCCTTTCCTCCACCAAGCACCATTTACAATTGAGTATTCAGCAACTGCAATGCTAGTCCTCCGATTCTTCGTCCTCGCTGCTCTCGTCATCGTATCGATCGACACGGTAACAAGTTCCCCCAAGCGGACTCCACCACTGCTGAAGAGGTCTCGCACGACGCTCTCGACGTTATCCTCGGAGCCTCCAGCACAGCCGGCTCCGTTATCGCCGGCGCGTCCGATTCAGCATCGGGCTCCAACAGCGCATCAAGTGCTGCTGCGATGGGTATCTTCACGACCGCCATGGTGGTGGCCACCGCTGTCCTCGTGTAGCAGCAGCCAAACCAAGAGCCGATAGGATATCTCGCGGGTGGCAGCTCTAGTGTAGAGCGCTATCCAGCTTATAATGCTGCACTTACCTCATCGACGAACAGTAATACAAGTTTTCCACACTATGCGTTGCGACCGGTAAGATCTCACGACGGCGACCCGAGCTTCTCTGATAAGTTCTCATGCCGGATTCCGCTATCAGAGGTCCAAATTCTTATCGCGTGATTGCTCACGGTTGAGAAAGTCCCCTTTGTAGAGATCGCAAGCTGACGATCGAGATCGCTTGCCTCGTTGCCTGGCATGATTTGGATCCATCACCTCGGGAATTGCGCTCGGCTCTTCCTCGAGACATGCATGATCCTCACCACGACACCACGCAGGACGTGTGGTGTTGGCATGAAGTCAGTGATAAAGCCCCAGAAAGGTGCGGCGAACGGCCGCAGTCACTTCAACATCATGATATCTTTTCGCCTAATGGCTCCATGAGTGCGTCAGGACTTCCAGGAAGCGCCGCGTCGGTAACTGCTGCACCATTTAGCTCAGCCTCCGCCCCTCGAGCTCAGTCTCACTTTTGCCTCCGAGTGCCCAAGTCTCCACCACCTCTTCTCCACCTCTCGCGATGAAGGTCCTGCAATTCCTCGTCCTCGCCACCCTCGCAGTCGCCGCCGTCAACGGCCAGACCACCAGCGCTGCCGGATCCACCGCTGCTGCCACCACGTCAGCCGTCTCTTCGACGGCTGCTTCAGGAGCTGCCACCACCAGCGCCGCTACTTCGACGGCTGCTTCAGGCGCTGACGCCAACGCGACGGCCACCACGAGCGGAACGGGATCCGCCGACGTGGGCTCGTCCACTACCGAGTCCTCGGGCAGCACGGACGACGCGACTGCGGGCGCGTCGGCATCCGGATCGAGCGGAGCATCGCAGGTTGCAGGCTCCATGGGGGCTGTCACGGCGGCCGTGCTCGCGGTGGGCACTTACTTCCTGTAAGCGACCGACGCGTAATACCCTCCCGAGTATATAGTCTCCGTCTGGCGCTGCCTTGGACGTGCATATTGTAGATAGCAGTCGTAACAAAGCACTGCCTCCATACTCAGCCGCCTTCCTCTTCCTATTAATACTTGTCGCCTGCAAGGATATTCATTTTCGCTGGTCGATTCCTGCCTTTCATCAATCAGGCACCCAGTTGCCTGGATTTGCTAGCAGGAACTTCAATCAAAGGCCTACGAAGGAGGCGAGGTGACCCACCGCCGATGGGTTAACCGATTGGCGCTGACGCCGTGACTTCGACTGGCGTGTGGCCGGCTGGGACTGCCAACTCGGTCTGAACGCTGGTGATGCATCTGGCCGTCACTACATGGCAAAGGCGGTAACAACTTGTTGCCAACAAGTTGTTGAACAACCAGCGCAATGCACTTCATGGATAGAGCCAACGTAGTGATGAGGAGGCATGGCAAGCACCACACAAAACGACATCGACAGAAAAGGCAACTTCAACGACCCTACGAATTAGCGCAAAACATCGAAGATTATCTATTTCGCCCAATCACAACCCGCTTATTCCTAATTCAACCCGACGAAAAAGCGCACCCTATTGGAAGGCTTGTCCAACGACACCTGGCAAGCACGCCATGCGTCCGGCGCCATGGTCTCACCACGTCACCACGATACAAAAGCGAGTGAAGTGCTCCTGTGCATGAACGACTGCCTTCCTCATTCTCACTTTCACCTCCAAGTGCCCAAGTCCCCTATCCACTCTCCTCCACCCACCATGAAGTTCTTCCAAGTCCTCGCCATCGCCGCCCTCGCCATCGCCGCCGTCAACGGTCAGGCCACGAGCACCGCCGCTTCCACCGCCGGATCGGCTGCTGCTGCCGTCACTTCGGCTGTCGCTTCGACTGCCGCCTCAACGGCTGCTTCGGGCGCTGACGCCGCCACCACCGCCGCTTCGGGCGCCGTGGACTCGACGGTCGGTGCCACGAGCACCACGGGCTCGGCCGCCACGGTGGGCGCCAGCTCCAGCACCACGGAGACCTCGGGCTCCTCGGGCGTCACGGCCTCTTCGTCGTCCACCGACGCCAGCAGCACCACGTCGGGCTCCACGGCTTCTAGCGCTAGCGCCAGCGCCTCGGGCTCCAGCGGTGCCTCCACCGTCGCCAGTGCCATGGGCGTAGCCACTGCCGCCGTCGTGGCCGCTGCCTCGTACTTCCTGTAAATTGTCTGAAGAGCTGGCTGCAGTGCGGGATCTACCAAGGATATCAACTCCATTTAGCTTCGGCCCTGTAAAGCAATAGACGTATATTTGCTGTTTTCGCAACTTTTGATTTGGTATCCAAGACGATTCTAGTAAAATTTCGTCAGATGGGAAACTTTCGTGCTTTTGATCAAGAACGCACTTCGAAATGGATCTTTTGCACGATGCACGATTGCAGATCATTTCGCTGCTCGAATTGAGCGTTTCGATGCACTTTCATCTTCTCTCATGCTCGACGGCGTGGAGGCTATCGCCGCTGCGTTGGACGGCCAGCCTGTTCAAGACGTGAGCTCCGATTGTGGTAGAGGCGACCCTCTCGTACACTGCAAGCTTTGAGCCAGAAGGCATTTCCCACGTGTTTCTCAGAGGCGGAGGCGGATTTGTACGTATCTCGAGACCTTTTTCCGAGAGAGTACAGTATCATGCGGTTGAAGATCTGCTGCCGCGCCGCCACAAGCTGACGCACCCGTATGGCACACGAGAGAGAGGCGAACTCGCCCAGCGGCACCTCTCCCTTTTGCGTCGGTCGCTCCGTAGCTTGTCATTCCCGTTTTCACTTTCAAGTGCTCAAGTCCCATCCGACTAAACTACCACCCGACAACAACAACATGAAGTTCTCCCAGGTCCTCGTTATCGCCGCACTCGCCGTCGTGGCCGTGAACGGCCAGTCCGCTGCCAACACAGTCCCCACGGCTCCTGCCATCGCCTCCGTTGCCGGTTCCACTACCACTGGATCAGCTGCCACTGCCTCCGCTGCTCCTGCCGCTGGCGCCACCTCGACTGCCTCCGGAGCTGATGCCACCGCTACAGTTGGTGTTGGAAGCGCTCCGGTGGACGCGGTAGTCGGATCGTCAAGTACCACTGGGTCGGTTAATGCTGGTACGACTACTTCCGCTACGTCTTCATCCACCGGATCGTCCTCGACGACGGCTTCCCCGTCCACGACGGACTCGAGCAGTTCGACGACAGCTTCGGCTTCTGCCAGCGCTTCGGGCTCGAGCGGAGCCGCGCATGTCACTGGAGCCGTGGGTGTCGCTGCAGCCACCGTTGTTGCTGTCGGCTCGTACTTCCTGTAAAGCAGCTTACTTGTGTGTTGATAAACGATGTATAGAATACGAAACAACCTTTACCAAATAATAATTGGTCGTTGCGCAACCATAGCTGTGCGGATCTGCTCTCTTGGCGGACTCTCTAATTCTTTTTGACAAAAGAACAATCGAGTCCCTTGTATTTGTTTGTCCAGCGTTCTTCGCTAGCACAGGTAGTTGCCGAATTCCTGTATCCCAGAATTCTTGCACACTTACGTCTACTGTGATTTCCTCCTTCTTGAAAACCACTCTGTTTCTCTGTATCCACAAGCTCGTGACACATATGCTAGTCATTATGCGCCAATCAAACATGTAATGTGTTAAAGCTTCACAAACCAGACTTTTTACCGCTTGTCGCTCTCAGCGAATTCTAGCGTCGATGAGCGCTTGTTCAATTGAAGCGAGCGGCCAGCACGCTTCCATCTCGCTTTTGAATCGCTCCAGGGTCGTCAGGGTTCATTGGAAACGACCAGCTGCCTTTCTTGCCGTCAATCTGGCACTCGAGCTTCAGTTTCATGAAGTACTTCGAGTGCTTCTGCTTCAAGGACAGCGTGCACCAATCTTCGTCGGCGACGTAACTACTTGTTATAGGCCCGATCTTCCCCTTCAACACTTCCTATTTACCACAATATCCCGGAAACAAGTACCGGTAAGCGCAGCTCTCACTTCGACCTCTGCTATATCTTACCTGCAAAATTGCAACTACGACTTGCCGCAGCCCGCGAAGTCGAAGCTCCGTGCACTTCTTCGATCGAAATGAATTGACATTTGAGGAAGTGACGTGGCATTTCCTGCGAAGCAAGGAAAGTAAGTACGATCCTGAATACCAAATATAACTACTTCAAGTAAAAGACAAACCACCATTTGTCGCCTGTGGTCTGGTTTACCAATCGAATGACCGACTCCTCTCGGATCATGTCGACATCGCATCGGTATATATCGTCATTGGGTCCAAGAACGTCGAAAGGACTGAAGGGTTGGTTTTTCTCCATCGTGTGTTTGCCGCTTTCAAAGTAAAAAGCTAAATGCATAGTGTCGAGACAAAGTCTGAGCAGTGATTGAACCCGACTTAGGGTGAGGAAAACATCAAAATCACGAATCTACTGTATCATCAATCTGTCATCAATCATCAACACCAGGGCACCCGAAAATGCAATTATTAGATTAATATTTCTTAGGAACAGACAAGAATTATTGTGCTTTGCATATATTTTGGCAAAAGGCTCGACAAAAGTCTGTTATATTAGACCTGATAACTCGATTTTATCCTAATTACGACTTTACTCCGACGCGGAAATGCAGGCTTAAAAGGCATGTGCTAAACGCTAAAACTCAATTTTGAAGTACAACCGTCTTGTTTACAGCCTGGAAACGCAGAAATGCTGTTCTGGGAGTGCAAAAGCGAGATCGTTGGGTGCATCTCAGCCTTTTGCACGTGGAGCAAATCGAATCTGATTTGCACAAAGTCTATTTTAGAGGTCTATTTTAGAGGTCTAAAATAGACGGCAAAATAAATGCAAAGGACAATAATAATTGAATTATTATAATGATTGGTGCCAAGCTCAATGGGACCCTGTATCGGCTACAAAACGATGACTTTGGCGTGATTTTGATGAATAAGAACTAAATTAGATCAAGAGAACCCCAAGTGGACGTGCTACGAAGAAAAATGGCCGCTTTTGGATAACCTAGACGTGCTTGCGCCAATTCACTTTCATTTTTGGTAATATTTGCACACTATAAGAGCTTTTGCATATATAAAGTGAATTTTTAAGCATTGGCGGATACCAATTCATTCGTTCGAGGTATTAGATACATCTTCCTCTGAAAAGACTTGGATATACAGCATTAAACACGTATTTTAGCTCTGAGAGCTCTCGAGCACATGCAAACAATTTTGAGGAAAATTCTGCGAATCGCTGCAATTAATAATTATTATTAAAAAGGGCAATTAATTTTTATGAGTATTATTTTTCGGGTGCCCTGATCAACACTATTAATATCACTGTAGTACTTCTATAATTCAATACGCCAGGCGAACATCTCGTTGATTTAACTTCACAAAGAGTGACCAGCCACCGGACCAAGAGCAGGAACCGGCGTTGCTAACCAGGCTTAGGAAATATCAGACATCTAGACGCCGTTAAGGTTTTAACAAAAAAAGATAAGTCTGCCTCTCTCACACATTACATGTACTGTCCACTCCATCACAACCAAGCAGTTTTTGGCAATGACGTATTAATAGTTGGAGGAAATACCCAGTACTTTCAGCAGCGAGTCCACGTGTAGTACACTCTCACGACACAGCAGTCAACATATAGCCCTGCAGCTATCAGGGATACGTAGTACGTACTTTTGAAGTATTGAATTTATCAGGTCATGCATCGAGCAGCGATTTTGATTCGTTTTTCAGTAAATACTGGGGCCTCCAAATGTAGAATTGGTGAACAAACCATAAGTTGATGATTTAGAAGACTCGGCCATATTATCACGAGAGCTGCCGGTATCGAGTTTGTTGAAAAAAGACATTATCCATCTTGCGTAGCGTTCGATATGAAGCTGTCTATAATACACGAGGGCGACCGACTACACAATTAAATGAACCCCTTTCAAAGCAGAACGTAGTCATCCTCGTCGTCCTCCCCAGTACCAGCTGCACTGCCAGAGGAACTTGCAATCTCATCTTCGTTCATATCGTCCCCCGAGAGGCAATCAGCCATGAGCAGGTCGCCCCCGCTTGCAGCGTAATCCGGTCGGTGCGCTGCCACCGAGAATGGACACATGCCACCGTCGGCCTTTACTTCATCGTGAAGAATGCGCACACGTCGCTCAAAGTCTTGGTAGTCGGCGCGATTTTCGCACAAGAAGCCCAGCGCGAGTGACGGATCGATGCCAGTCACGTTCATCACCAGCGGGCGAGGCGAGTGCACAGTCCGGAGATGTGTCTGTCAAATATCAATACCAACATTACTTTCACAACAAAAAGCACCACTTGTCAAATACGTACCGCAGTGGGGAAGGCAGCGTTCACTTCCGGAGCCGGGTGTACGTCGTGCGGGTCCAGGAGGTGCAGCTGGTCCTGCTGCGTGCCCACAAAGTACACTGAGTGGCCCTTCTTGCCGCCAATGATTCCCACGCTCTGAGGGAAGGCGAAGGTTTTCTCCAGCGCTGGCACGTAGCGTTCGTTCACTTGGTCCAGTCCCAGTCTCAGCGGAATGAGGATGAGCAACGCAGTGTTCCAGTCGCCGTTGTCTTCAGCCGTTGGCGGGTGCAGCAGTGGGTCAAAGAATTCTGGCGCAGTCGTCTGCGTCTGCGTCTCCTCCACCTTCTCCTTCACTTGGTCTTCCAGATGCGAGACGCAGAGTCTCGAGACGTCGTCTCCATACACGACTCCTTCCTGTGGCACGTACATGGCCAATTCCCCTCCAAACTCGCGTCTGTGAAGATTCACCAAGTCCCTGAGCACCTGAGCCGCCGTCGTGGGGCCGTACCACTCGCCTGGCAGTTTGTCGTACTGCAGTCCGAGCTTCACCATGTGGTGGATCGAGTAGCGGCACTCGACGTTGGGCGAGTCTGCGAACCACTTCAGCAGTTGGACGTACGTCTCTGGCAGCCGCGTGCCCATCTCCACCTCGAAGGCGACCGAGGGGAGGCGCCAGTCGCGTCCCAGGAGCCTTCGCTGCAATGCCTGGCCCAGCAGCATTTGCGCCGATCGCAACATGCAGCCCCAGCCGGCATCGCTCGTGTGTTCATAGGGCGTCATGGGCGGGAAGTCGCGTCTGTAAGTGAACCACAGGATCGCCTCGAAGCACCGCTTGTACGCGTCAAAGTCGGCGGCCGCCACATCGTCGTAGCGACTGCCCAGCAGCCAAACGGGCGACTGCAGAGCCGCGGACGGCGCCACATCCAGCGCCGAGATGCCGTGTGCGAACTGCGCCATGCGGCCTAGCAGTCCACCGCCCACGTCCCACGCGGCTTGGCCCAGAACGTCCCACAAGGCGCCGGGGGCGAGTGTCGTCGCCAGGATGGACGACCGGAGGCTCCCGAAGACCGGAGAGAGGAGCACAAGACGCGCTACAGGATGAATATGCGCGCGGGGTCCACGGAGCGCTGGGAGGGCAGAGACAACGCGCGGAACGAGGTGCCGCTTCGAGGGTTCAAGGTCGAGCGCTCTTCTAAGTGCTAAGTGGGAGAGAATACACTAATCATTTAAGCACGGATCAAGACGTTTAGTATATGAAAGGGCTCGTGCTAGTGGTACAAAACGGTCAGACATAGCCGTGCTAAGAGGTACAAATCTCGTACAATCTGTTTGTATTTGTACAAACTGGTACCAATACGTACAAAGCAGTTTGTACGTGTACAAACCATCTATCTAAGTACGTTTTATATTTTTCAAAACTTACCCCATCCGGAGATATATTTAGAAATATCAAGTTATGGTTGCGCAAACGGCTCGCCGTGGCGTCCGTCCATTGGTCCATTGATACTGAGAGCCGTTTAGGCGAAGTTGTCTGAGCGCACGAAAAATTTTCGATGCTAGTGCTCCCGCGGCACAGTGCCTTCGATCTACGCCATCTCTAGTGTATACGGCGTTAGAAAATAAATTACACTAACTAACTATTGTACTGGCCACCCGCATTGATACACCATTTTCGGAAAATTGCAATAGCTCATAAACTACTGCCCCTAGAGTTGGATGGCAGCCGCGCGCACGAATTTTGAAAAAAGAGATTTGGTAATTTTCATAAATGACCAGCGTAAAATTCATGTGACCATCATTCCTGTTTTGTACCACTAGCAACTTCCATAAGAAAGTGCTTCCGTAGAAACTATCTCGTTAAAGCCAGGCGAATAACCCTAGTACCTGAAAAGCTACCGGCTTCGGCCGGCGAGATCAAGCGCAGCGGGCAGCGCTGCAAGACTAGGGTCAAATGAACGGGCTTGGCCAGAGAGGTTTAGCATCGACGTGCGAAGCGAAGTCTTCGCGCGGTGTGCTAAACCTCGACATTGCCACGCCACTCCCCGGAGGGAGGCTTAGGGGTCAGGGGTACAGTTGCTGTAAGAGGTGCTTAAGTTGCAGGATAGTTGGTTTTATGTCCATATAGTTGGTCTACGTAAGGAGTGCCTTAGTTAATACTACTGGAATTACATGTATTTATAGTATTACCACTTCTGTCCCTGTCGAGCTAAACTTGACATCTCGAGCTATGAGATACTTATTTTCTTCACATCAAGCAGGTGATACCACTTATAATTGGTCGAGATGCCTAAGAATTTGCATTCAACTGAAGGATCGCTCAATTTAGGATCATTTCGTTTAGATTTAGGAATATGGGCAAAGCAAGTTGAGCCCCATATCCTGAACCCCCAACACTCGCGGCGTTTTCGAGGGTATGCCCAGCTCTTAACATGTTGTTAAAGACTACATGTTAAAAATAGTCTATACTCACACTTTGTATAGTCCCATATAAGTACGATGCCTTTTCTGAACGTCAAGACTGGATGTTTCTGCATGGACACTGTCCTCGCACGGCAATGTGCCCACATGTAGTATTAGACAGCGGCGCCACTCCCTAGTGTGGTTGACCTTTTATTATGAACGCCCTTTTCATGAAAGGTTTCTTGTCAAAGTCTGAATGTGGCTCCTACGATATGCTTCTTTTCATGTGGAACACTCAAAAATGTATTACGCTTAGCGATACAAAGCTACAACTACCTCCATAGCAGGTGCCTACTCGCCGGCTTGTTGGACGTCATCATCTGCATGCTCGCCATCATCTGCATCGTCACCGTCCTCACCACTTCCTTCATCCGCACTAGTGCGGCGCCGCTTCTTGCAGAGGCCGCGCATTTGAATGTCCCGGTCGATTAGAGGGCGAGGGCGCTCCTTGCAGTTGTTCCACTTGACGTGCCGTATCTGATGGCACGTCAAAGTGTTGCCCGGATAGTGTTTGGGGCGCACGCGGTCGCAGAAGTAGACTCTGTTTACATACAGCGTTCGTTCATTCGCCAGTGTTTTCAAAACGCCACTCACTCACCTCTTGTTTCCGTCGTTGCATGCCTCGCAGAAGAATGCGTGGCGCACCGCTCGCCCTTCTTCTGCTTCCTGTTCGAGCACACCTTGCACTGTTGTTGGGCCTCTTGCGGACCCCGCCCACGTGCCGCCAATCTGGAAATTCGGTGAGCTTTGTGCTCTGAGGACACAACACGCATTGTGTCGACCGGAGCCGGTGGACCGGGCGGCCTCATCTAAAAGCAAAACAACACACTAGTTTAGTAAAACAAGTATAAGCTCAATACAATGATCAATGTACCTGGTCTGCAAAGTCAGCCGCAGTGAGCTCGAGTATTTGCACCTGCAGGATATGCAGGAAATTGAACATTGGGTCGGCAAATGGCCGTCCAATTCACTCGCGTGTTGGTCAGTTCCGCAATTGATCTCCGATCTACGAAGTAGTAATATACAACATAGACAACGACAGCAAGGTGAATATACAACATGTTCGACTTAACCAAAATAATCCCCGCGGACCTCATGGTAAAGCCGCGGGGACAAAACACTATGCACCTCTCGCAGCTTCTTCAGTGCATTGTCGTACTCCGCGAGCACCTCCATCTCTTCACGTGTTATGAGGTCCCAATTCGTTGTTGTCGAACTCCAGGCCTGTGGTAACTTGGTGACTGCCTCTTTCAGTCGTTTCGTATTTCTTGCGGCGAGCAATGATCGCGGCGCCGTCCACAGAACCTTCAATGGCGCTATCTTCCTCCACACCATCCTTGTCCTTGTCCGCATCCTCTTCTCCCTCGCCGTCATCTTCCGCATCGTCGTCCTCCTCTCCCTTCATCCGATTCGTCTTCATCGTTATCATCGTCTTCACCCACCGCTCCTCCACATACCAACTAGCAGAGTCCGAGATGTCGCCTTCCACGTCCGAGTCCAATCTTTCATCGACAAAAGCGACGGGATCGAGTTGGACAAAACCTCTGGTTCAGCAACATCCTCCAAGTCGCAAACGTCATCCAAATCCAGTGCTCTATAGACAACGTAGATGTAGTCATATACAACATACGGTTAATCAAACATGTTGTATAACAGCGCATATAGTTGGCAGTACGAACCGGGCCGTCGATCGCGTTGGTGGCGGCAAACGTATTCCGACTGCAGAAGCGATCGTACAGGCAGGTCTGCTCGCAAACTACAACAAAGATTATCTTCGCGTTCTCCAATGTGCATTCCCAACATAACGTACCCAGATAATTCGCTCTCGCCGTCGGCATCTTCATCGTCCTCCGCAACATGCGGACTTGTTTATCGCTTCTTCTTCCCCGCTGACTTGCTGGCCTTGGTTATAGTACGCTCAGCCTCAGCCCTCATCCGTTTCTACGTCGCCACCACCTCTTTCTTCTGCTTCAAAACGTGATAAAGATGCGCCTGAATCTCTGCACGAGTCTTGGCGCCGCGCATCTCCTCCTTCTCCAACGGCAAGCGCTCTTTCATCTACGCGATCTTCTTCTTCGTAGATGCTGAAACCGCCAGAGCAACGACGACTGCTTCTTTGGCCTCCTTCGCCTCGGTCGCACGCACCTTCCCCTTTCGGGTCTTCTTCGTTTTCGCTCGACCTCTCTTCCGTTTCGGCTCAGTTTCCTCATCAGACTCCTCTTCTCCGTCTGACTCCTCCTGCTCGTCCGACTCATCCTCCTCGTCCTCGCCAGCGTCGTTCTCCCCTCGTCCTTGTCCTTGTCCTTGCATTGCATGGCCGCTAGATACGCGGCGTTCTTCCCCATCGGCGGCAGTGGTACTGAGCGAGGAACCCTGACTGGCGTCCGCAGATCCACGTCCTCGGCGCGCTCTCCGGCCAGGTACGCCTGGTGCTCAGCTACGTACCCGATGCGGGATTCAGCTGGCTGGCCTTCTAGTTTGGTCAGGAAAGCCTCCGCCTCACTCCGGGTTTCTCGTCGTCGAGGCATTTTTTCATTTGGTTTCTTTTTCAGGAATGATTCGAAATGACTACTGGCGCAAGCCAGTCGTTTAGTGGGGAAACGGCGAGTACTCTTGCACCCTGGTCGCACATCATACGTGCTGGATTCAACCCAAGTAATGCCCTACCCACGTCCAAACGGCCAAAGCCCATAAAAGTGCATTCTTTAACATGTTGTCTTTAACAACATGTTATGAAAAAGTGCAACCGGCAACGTTGTTATATACAACCTTGAGTGCTGGGGGTTAAGAGCATCTCCACCGGTTGGCGGTAAAATAGGATATAAAATGGCGTTTGTCGGCCATTTGCCAACGTGCTGGTGAGCCTTTTCTAGCACGACACAAGGCATTCACACCGGTAACAGCGGCTTCACAGAGAAATGCTGCGATCGGTGCTGCTAGAAGTGGTACAAGACGACGTGGTGGTGTTAGCCGTTGAAATTGTTTGAATCGATTCTAGATGAGGAGAAGGTGCAAGCGACCTTCTTCGGGCGGTAGAATCCTTATCGTTCTTGCGGTGTGCTGGCAGCACTGCCGCTGAGTTTTGTCGACTTCAGCTGAAATCCCGACAGAGTTGTTGACTTTTATGTCGGAATTGTCGCTTCGGCAAAAGTTATTGAGTATTCCCAACCGGTGGATAGCCAGAAAATAGAGGTTTGGCAAATTGTTTGGCAAAATTTGCATTTGCCCAAAAGTTTTCCAACCGGTGGAGATGCTCTAAAGCTAATCCGTTTGGTTTCTTACTGTGAAGCATTTCATACGGGGTCTTCATCCCCAGCGTAGCCATAGGTAGTCGATTCATCACATCTACAATCTAGAGCAAGGCCTCAGGCCACCATTTGACAACCCGAACTCGTTGCAGACTTCGGGTAAAACTGCAAAGCGTTTGACTCTTCCTGATATGTGTGGCCAATGGCTCCCATATTGGCTCCTTGAATTGCACATCGGACACCGGCCATTACTGTTTGATGGGCTCCCTCCGCACTACCGTTTTCTTCTTGTGATTCTACATTTGACCTCTGAAACAAAATACCTTGCTTGGTGCAGAGTTTTATTACCTTTTATTTACAAATTCAGTACCCCGTCAGTACGGATCTCCTTAAGCAAGACATCGTACTTCGTGCTTTGCGCACTGAAAATACTAGTCGTACTTAGTTTAGTAGTTGGCAACTCCTATTGCTACTGCAGCAAATAGCAGTTTAAAACCTTTTCCTAAAAAGAATAGGAATTCTCCTGATTGTGACTGAAAATGTCGAAAATCCCTGCCTTGCCAAATAGTATGCACTTATTAAGTTACTATCACATTGACAATCATATGAATATCCGTTAATGACAACGCACTCAAGCCTCCTTTAGGATTCAAAACGCTAAGTTTTATTGATCCTTTAAGTGTGCTATGTGAGACTGACCTGTTGCCGTAAGTGAAGGTATGGATTTGGCTTGGCTGTAAGTTCCCTTTAAACCAGCTTCTGTCTGGCGTTATAGCTCGGCCTGCACCCGTATCCACCACCCACATATCATCAGTCAAATTCACCCTTTTAGAGCCCTTAAATAAGACGCATTTTGTTTACGAACCTCTTCTTCGATGACGTCCATATTTTGGGGCGACTCGGATGGGGTTCCGGCCGAGTTGCCGTTGTCCACAAAGGCACCATGATGGGCGGGATCGAGACTTTCGATATCGTCCATCATTTCAACCTCCAAACACTCCTCGAGCAGGGTCTTGCCTTTCTTGTTAAGACGACCCTTGCCGTCACTCACCACGGCCTTCATCGTTTTGACGGCCGTCGTCCTGGCCTTCTTCGCTCCAGGTGCCGTCCTCACGTCAGTGCGAAACAAGGGGGCACCTTCTCGATTGGGGTCCCTGTCGCTGGCCCTGGACGGACAATCAACTTTGAAGTGTCCTCCTTGAAAGCAGTAAAAGCAGCTCTTGGCATCAGCACTACCGTCTGTCTTTCGTTTCTGTCCTTGTTTCGCTCTCACATTGTTGACAGATATTATCTGGGGTTTAGCCATCAATCCAGTATCCTTTTGGATTTATCACCAAAAATCCGGCGCAGGGCACTCGACCTGATCAACCGTAAAGTCCTCCTTCTTCATGGAAATTGACGAGGCCCAGAACTCGCTTGGTAGTTGCGACAATACCTCTACTATAACGGGCCAGGTGTGTCCGTTATCTAGCTTACACTATATATGCGAGGAAGCGTCGGAAGACTCAGAAGACTGAGTCGTAGTATGGACTTTGTGGCAAATTAAACTCTGATTTAGGTGAGGGCCCGTCGAGGTCACTCAACTGCTAACTGTCATCCGATTGGCTGAAATGGCTCTCCACTTTCAACCAATCAAAGAATGACAACGAAGCACACGCTAGCCGTGTCTTCGTATCTACTTTCAATATCAACCTATATAGATCTACCTACATATGTAACTACAGACTAGCCCGTTACATCACCCCTCCTCTTAAGGTTGCACCCATGCCCCGTGAGTGCGAGTGAAGAACACGGAATAGTCTGCTTGGAGCGATGAGCGCGGTTGACGAACACGACGGGCACGGCGGACGAAGACTGGTGAAGGAGGGAGCGCACGCGCTGCACGTCAGCGGGAACACACACACCGTAGCGGTGGCGCACGGAACGCGCTCGGGGTCGCGCATCCATCGATGCCAGCACGTTGGGCTCACCGACGTGAACACCTTGAGACAACATTCCTCGAGGTTCACCGAAGCAGCACCTTGGCGAGGCTGGTTAGCACCGTCAACCTTGTGGAGTGCGCGTGGGGTTGAATCCCACGCTGGTCGCCGACCGATGTTCATGCTCGCGGGGCTAATATCGTCGGCGGCACACGCGGTCGAGTATCGTGCGCGTGACAGAAGTCGCGGACGGCTTGTCGTGGTGGGAGTCGCCGCGACGGTCGTCGTCGTTCGAGCATCCGCGCGAGTATTCATTCAAGACGGCAGTCGTGCGCTCAGAATCGCTCGCGCACACCAGCGCGAGTGAGAACTCGTAGTCGTTCACCACATCTAAGACGTCTTCCATCAACTGTGTGCGCGACTCCCAAGTATCGTCGGCTGGGGAGTGTCCAAGCCAGCGCACCCGGTAATGCTTCACGGGTGTCCGTCGAATCCGTGCGCGTGTGCGGGTTCCAGACTCGGAAGGCAGGCGCATATCGTGGTCGACCAGACGCTCCACGATCCAGCGTCGGGCACCCAATGCATCAACAAGGGGCGGTGGTGCTTCGTGGCTGTATGGGGCTTGCCGCGACTGTCGACGTTCCTCGTGGTTCTGGGGTGTGACGTTCTGATGTTGTTGCGCAGGCGGCGTCGTCATCTGAGACGCTGCGATTGCGCGGAGGGTCGACGTCCGGGATTGTCGCTGGGACATACTGCTTCAGGCGCCCGACGTAGAATGTCGGGTGCAGGCGCATCGCTGTAGGAATGTCTAGGGTGTAGGTATCCCCGATAACCTTAGTAATCTTGAACGGTCCGATAAAGCGTGGCGCGAGTTTGTTCGCGCCCAAGTTGGTGATTGCAGGCGACTGGATGCCATCCGTAGATAACAGCGCGCGCTCGCCTCGTCGGAAGAACGCCGTGTTCTTCCGACCACGTCGGTCCGCATTCTCCTTCTGCTTGCCCACAGCAACTTGCAGCGCGTCACGGACGAATCGCGTGACGGCCTGACGATGCAGCAGGAAATCGGATTCGGCTGCCGAGTCGATCGTCGTCGGCAGTTCCTTAGAGCGAAGTTGGCTTGGTCCGATGCCGACGCGACGGCTCCCGTCGGACAAGGTCTTCTTGTGAGTAAGCCCATTGAGTGAGGCGTCGGGAGGTGTACCCAGCGTACCCGTGGTTACAGAGGACTTTCGCATACCGTCATCCGACGTCCGGGGTTCACTTGATAACAGCGCAGGGTGGTTCGGCGCTACTGCGTTTCCTCCCCATCAAGAGTGGAGCCTGTAGGTGCTTCGGCGCGATGGACGACAAGGAGAGCAGGAACACGCGGGTGCCGCGCGTTGTTGACGAAGAACGGCGTCAACCCGCTCGACGCGTGAACCGCATTGTTCAGCGCGAATTCTGCAAGCGGCAGGAAGGAGCTCCAGGACGTGAACGACGTGGCGTAACTGCGGAGTACGTCCTCTAGTACCCGGTTAACACGCTCCGTTTGCCCATCCGTCTCTGGATGGGCCGCCGTCGACATCAGCAGGCGCGTTCCGAGGAGCTCGAACATCAGCGTCCAGAAGGCGGATGTGAAGCGAGGATCTCTGTCGGAGACGATGCACTCCGGCAGACCATGGTGGCGGAAGACCAGATCGATGAATAGCGCTGCCGAATCCTCGGCGTTCGCTTGGGCAGCGACCGCAGCAAGATGAAACATCTTGCTGAAGCGATCGACGAAGACCAGGACGCCTGTCCGACCCTGGTCATCTCGGGGTAGTCCAAAGATAAAGTCCATGCTGACGGATCGCCACGCGCCCGTGGAGATGTGTAACGGACGAAGCGGGGTCTGATTGAACGCTGACGGTTTGACGCGTTGGCATATTTCGCAAGAGCGCACCCACTTGCGAATGCACTTGTACATCCGCGGCCAGAATAACTCGCGCGAGAGCGCCGCGATCGTCTTTTCGTGGCCCAGGTGGCCCCCAGAGCGCGTCGTGGAACTCATGCACCAAGCGAGCACGGAGGTCGCCATCGGCGGGAATGACGACGCGCGGAGCGTCGAACTTGTCGATCGTGTACGTCAATAGGACATCGTCGAGCGCGTAGCGCGTGATGTGCGTACGCGTTGGATGAGTCGATTTCGCCAGCGTCTTCGAGGAGGGGTTGCGCAGATGCGTCATGATCGAGGAGTAAAACGAATCCTCTTCATACGCGTCAGCGATCTGCTGACGGAGTGGCATCACCGGGATCGATACCATCGAGTTGATGCCGAGCGCCTCGCACACCGCGCAATCCTCGTCGTCGTCCTCATCGTCAGGAAGGCCCTGATGACGTGGGGTCATAGTCCGGTCGCCGTGAAAGTGCGTCGGCAAGAATGTTGTTCTTGCCAGGCTTGTAGTGCAAGATGAAGTTGTACTCCGCGAAAAGGAGAGCCATCGCGCCATTCGTTGAGAGAGATGGGGGCTCTTCATCGCCGTTCGCAGCGACGCGTGATCGGTGTACACCGCAAAGGTTTGTTCTCCCAGGAGATACACTCTAAATTTAATCAGAGCGAAGCGCATCGCGAGAAGCTCCTTGTCGTGAACCGGGTAATTCTTCTCAGCCGGCTTCATCTGTCGTGACTGGTAGCTCACGACGCGCTCGCGGCCCTCATCGTCAAATTGCATGAGTGAGCAGCCGATGGCGAAGTCACTCGCGTCACACACGACGTGGAACGGTCTTGACGTATCCGGGAGCATCAAGACAGGAGCTGATGCAAGGCTCTTCTTCACAGCGGCAAACTCATCCTGGTGTTCAGGACGCCATAACCAAGCCGCGTCCTTCTTCGGCAGTGACGAGAGGGTTGAATAAGCCCTGCGTAGTCCTCCGTGTACTTGTAAAGATAGTTGGCGAGGCCCAACAGCTCCGTCGGGTTCTTGGGTGTTGGCCAAGAACAAATCGAGGACACTTGCTCCGGATCGGCGCGAACTCCATCCTTACTGACGTAACAGCCAAGCACCGGAATCTCCGGAGCGCAGAAGACACACTTCTGCAAGTTTGCGTACAGCTTGGTTTCACGCATCACTTGAAAGACCTGCCTCAAGTGCCGAAGATGGACGTCGACAGCACTGAGATCGTTCTCAGCGCGACTGTGGACGAATATATCGTCAAAGTAGCTCGGCACAAAGTCGCGGAGCGGACGGAGGACTTGTGAAACCATCCGGTTGAAGGTCGCGGGCGCGTTCTTCAGGCCCTGTGGCATGACAAGCCATTCCCAGAGCATGCCGCTCGGAGTGCTCACTGCCGTCAGAGGAACGTCAGCGCTCCTCATGAGGATATGATAGAAACCGTCTGTCAAATCGATCGCGCTGTAGATGACGCTGCCCGACATGGAATCCAACACCATGTCTTTTCTCGGGATCGGTGTCTGAGCTGGGATGGTGGCGTCGTTCAGCTTGTTGAACGCGTGAACAATGCGCCACCCGCCGGTCGCCTTCTCCACATAGAAGGTAGGGCTCGAGTGCGGTGAAGTGCTGGCCTGCTTTGCGACGGCCTTCGAAGAACTCATCGATCGCCTGCACTTGGTCCCGTGGCAGTGGCCACTGCCGTGTAACGCAGTACTTCGCGCCGGGCACGAGGTCGATCTCATGTTGGACACCTCGATCCGCAGGCAGCTCTGCTAGGATTTTGTCGGGAAAGACGTCTTCGTACTCGCGCGCGAGCGAGTACACAGGGTTGTCGCACGCTTGAAGCGCTTCCCATGATTGCGAGACGAATCGCTCCTCACGGGCTGACTTGGGTTCAGCGGCTTTCGGCCGCGGCGGTGTTGCAGTCTCACTGACTGCATTAATGTCGACAGCGGGAGAGTCGGCACTCGTGAGCAGACATACTTACCCGACTTCAAGTCGCGGAGGAAGCGCTTCCAGGAAAGGCCTGGAAGCTGCGTGATGGCATTCGCGGCGCAAGGCGGGTTCGCCACTTCGACTGCTCGTACTCGGTTGGGGGAACCGTCCCAGTACTCTACCACGCTGATCAGTTCGGTGGGCGGGAGCGCGCTCTGTGTCCTAGAACGCCTCCGCAGTCGTCGTCGTCGTGACTTTCGGCGCTTGGACTTCCTCAGTTGCCTCGACGTATCGCTCGAGGCCGAAGTCGTGTCGTCACTGGACGAGGATTCACTTGATGACGATTCACCCTCCTCTAGGCGTGGGAACTCGTTTTCGACCACGCCGGTATCGCGCAGGTGTAGGTCCTGCGTGAGTACGTCATTCTTGCACGGGATCCGCTGCTCGACCGCGTTCTTGGTATGCGGGAGCCGCTGCTCGACCGCCTTGTTCAGCCGCTG
Source organism: Phytophthora hibernalis (assembly GCA_012656075.1). Taxonomy (NCBI): domain Eukaryota; phylum Oomycota; class Peronosporomycetes; order Peronosporales; family Peronosporaceae; genus Phytophthora; species Phytophthora hibernalis. Next base: position 1,583,823 of record JAAKBF010000324.1, read on the forward strand.
CTCGTCCGCCTCGTTCTCAAACGGGAGCCGCTGCTCGACCGTCTCGTTCGTCGTACTCTCGCGCGCTCGCGAGAGGCTGTGGTTTGCTGACTCCGCGACGGATGTCGCACACACCAGACAGTGAGGGCCATCGCTCGCTCGTAGTAGGGGTGGTGTCGTGGTAGATCTGTCCACGACGGAGACATGGGGCGTCGGGGCGACGAAGAGGTGAGTGAACACCTCGCTAACGTCAAACCAAACCCGACGCCGAACCTAACCAGTCGATCTCTGGCTGGTAGCGGACAAGCCACGGCATTCCGAGGATGCAGTCGAACGCATAGTTCATCTCGATTACCAGGAAGTCATCATTGCTGCGGAACCCGTCGAATGTGTACGGAAGAGTAACATCTCGGCGAGGAGCACGGTGTGGCCTGCCGTCAGCTAGCTTGACGACGATCTCGCCCAATCGCTCGCGTACTCACACATGCGGAGGAAGGAGCGAGAGGCAGTTCGCACGAATGAAGTTGTTCGTGGCTCCGGAGTCAAGCAGCGCGCGGAGCGGTGCTCCGCGCCGGCAACGTGAAGACTAACGAGAACCAGCCTGTTGTCGCCCGACGTGGTGGTGTGCATGAAGCACGGGGGAGGTAGGAGGACCGGTTGTCACCGGGGACCGGGGCCTCCATTCCAGCCAGTAGGGCGCCCGCACCTACTGATCTCGGCCGTTTGGGTGAGCGACCGAGAAGTTGTCATCGGGATGTCCGATGGCCTCAATGCTCGCTAGGACAGGAGCCGGTGCTCGGCACACTGCTGCACGGTGACCTGACTTGCGACAACGGAAGCACGTCAGCCGACGACCACTGTTGTTGCTGCCATGGGAGCATCGAGAAGTCGAGGTAGAGTATGACCTCGATTCCGCCTCAATAGCGTCAATCTCCATAGGCTCGGGTTCCGATACCCGAGCCTCAGGCGTCAACGCCCGCGCATATGAAGATGCGACCGTGTAGTCCTTGCGCAGTGCGAGCTTCGATGGTTTTCGGCTCCGCTCGCGTGAGGCAGTATCGCGTCATACCCTCACGCATTCCGAAGATGAAGACATGAACTTGAGACGGCACGTCGACGGGATTCGTGATGATGCACGAAATCAAGTGGCGTGTCTGCTGGACATAGTCACGCATTGACATATTTCCTTGGCGGAGCGAAGAAGCTCGCGCGCATCCGGGACTCATCTTGCGGGGGCTCGAACGCAAGACGCAAGTCACTCTGGATAGTGTCCAGTGTCGGGAACGCAGCGGCATCGACTACGAGTCGGCCAAGCGCCCACGATTTGGCTTCGCCGGTCAGTCGCGACAGCATGAAGTTCACCTTCGCTGACTCGGCCTCGAGCAGTCTCGAGGCAATCGCAATGTCGATCTCTCGAAACCAGCGATTCAGCGGGAGGCGATTTTGTCCGACTCCGGAATACGCGGACGTCTCGATCTTGATGACATCTCCCTTCGTGGAACGCGAGGGAGTCTGTACCCGCCGTTTTACTTCGGCGAGCTCGCGTTCCATGAACTCTTGGGCAGCTTGACGCTGCGATTCTGCGGTCGCCGAATTCAGCAGCGTGGCGACGACGGCCTCGCCGGTCACATAGGCGAGGCGATGGAGAGCTTCCCACTCAATCCGCGTGAGGTGGGGAAAGCTTCCATGCTCCAGGGTTACCCCATGCCTTCAGGCTCCAATACTTGACTCATCTTGATCTTGGTCGTTGGAAGGACCAACAAGTGCTACCAGGTATAACGGGCCAGGTGTGTCCGTTATCTAGCTTACACTATATATGCGAGGAAGCGTCGGAAGACTCAGAAGACTGAGTCGTAGTATGGACTTTGTGGCAAATTAAACTCTGATTTAGGTGAGGGCCCGTCGAGGTCACTCAACTGCTAACTGTCATCCGATTGGCTGAAATGGCTCTCCACTTTCAACCAATCAAAGAATGACAACGAAGCACACGCTAGCCGTGTCTTCGTATCTACTTTCAATATCAACCTATATAGATCTACCTACATATGTAACTACAGACTAGCCCGTTACATCTACGCACAGCCAAGTCTCGGTCACCATATCCTGACCAAGTAGCTTGCGTGTTTATCGGTTAATTTCGTTGCGGGCCTTCTTAAGTTGCGCAAACAAAGTTCTTAGGTCGCGCCAAGGGCTGCGGGTCAACTTAGACCAAGCACGGGTCAGCTCAATCAGACCCGCCGCATCGCCTTGACCAAAGTCCTTCTCGAGCTGTCTAATGACACCGCGCGGGTCCAACGTGGACACGACATGAGGAAGCGTAGAGAGGAAGAAGTTCGGCAAAACCTGGTTCAGCAGTTCCTGCAGATCCCCCGTCCTCGCGACCAGTGCATCATCTTCCACCTCATGGCGAACGTCTTTTTGTCAGACGTTTCGTCAGTGGGGAAGGTGGTCTTTCTGGGTTGTCCCGCAGGAAGCTGGCCATGAGCACCTTCGCCTCAGGCTGGCCTTTTCCAGCAATTTGCGGTGGTAGTCTTGGTCAAGCTGGTTCACGTGTGTGAGAAGCTTGTCCTTCCACATCGAGTAGGACTTTCCGTTGAACTTCTCCAAGGCGCCTCCAAACTTTGCATCGGCAACCATGGTCTAGTACTTGAAATGTTGTGTTGCTTGTCTTGCTGTCAGTATTGGGAATGAGGTGGCATCACATGGCCACCTCGCCCTCGACATCCTTCGACTAATCATGAAGCTCGCTGGTTTCTTTCCTTCTTGGTTGGCCGTCAATGGCCTCTTAGTAGCCAATCAGATCCTATCCTTTAGTCCTTATATCCAATCAAGTTACTTCAACCAACTGCATACAAAGCTGCAGTTAGTGTGGCGCAACAAGCTTCTACTGACGTGCGCAGCTATAGGAAAATCGCGCACGAGTAAATGAGCATCGCATCGGCAGTGCTGCCCAGTGTTTAGCCAACTTCAGCTGTTGCCTTAGTGCCGCCGACCAACCAGGTCGTCTTTTATAAATTATAATAGTGAGTGATCACTAATCTTTTTTCGTTTTAGGTGTGTTGATTGGTTGAAACGAGTTATTGCGTTATCATTTTGGAAATATCAAATATTCGAATATATTCGCCAAGTAGTATATATCAATATTCGATTTCAAAATGGAAATATTATGCATATTCTAAATATCATCCGTCAGACTGGATATCATTTTGAATATTTTCGCATCCTCCATTTTGAGGATACCATTTGCCCCTGGGCGCGTGAGCTTAGCGCTTTGGCAGGCAAGTGTTGCCTTCAATCAGGATTCCATTTCTTCAGTGGTAAGAAGCAAAACAGACCGCAAGCGCAGCCACTGCTCAGCAAGGAGATGACAGCAAGGGCGATACATGTACAAGATTCAATTGCCGTGGCTCCGTCTCATGGCATTCCTCGAGAAAGTAAGACTTCTCATTTTGGAGTCCAAAAGCACCAACGGAAAGGGGGTCATCCCTCCGCAGTCGCGAATCCAGCCGGTGCGGATCAGTGGCGGTTTTTGACTCGGTTTCACTATGCTGGCCACGATTCTGACGCTTATGTATAAGCAGCTGGCCTTTCCATAGTAAAAGCGTTTGGAATGGCAAAAACTGGTTGTGCCCCGCATTCGCCAAGTTTCCAGCGGCACTAGCTAAAAGGATAAAAATGCTTCGCTCCGTGGTTGCAACAGTGGCTGTGGGCCTCCTGGTGGCCTCGACGGTCGAAGGATACGCCAAGTACGTGAAACTCATCCCGAACGGCGGTGACGTGCCGGACTCGCCCAACATCGGACACTTGGACGCGGCTGGAGAGACCGGGTTGAGCGACTTTGGCGACGCCTTCTCCACGGCCGGCAACGCATGGGGCGCGTCGCTATGCCAGCAAGACACGGATGGAGATGGCTACACGAACGGCCAGGAACTCGGAGACCCGTGCTGCACCTGGACGACGAGCAACACGGCTGGTCTCATCACGGACGGCGTGAGTCACCCGTCGGACGCGACCAAGATCCCCACAAACAGCGAGTTGCTGGCTGGCTGTTCCAGCAGCAGCACGACCACCAACTCCACGGGAAGTGGTGACTCCATCGGAGACGTGGTGGGCACAGTAGCCCCCGCTGGGCCGTCCACGGGTGGAATGCCCCCGATGACGACGAGGACGACTCGTCTGAGAGCGCCGTGCTGACTGCCGGAGCGTCAATGGCGACTTTCAGCAGCTTTGCAATGGGCATTGCAATGGCGGTGGCTGTTGCATTGTAAAGTAAAGAGCTGAGTTGGTGTCTGTGCGGTCTCCAACGACTGCTTTTAACGTTAAACCCGAAGGTATTTTTCAGTTGATGGTGTATTGTATACAATCCCCAGACGAGATACGTTGCCACTTGTGGCAACTCTGCTAATTGTCGAAGCGTCGGTGTTGGGAGGTGGAGAAGAATACCGGTAGGCAACAAAAACGTCTCGGAGGTTGCGAGACGGCGCCAACTCCCTAAGCTCGAAGTTGCTTCTTCGCACGTCAACTCGACCGGCGACTGCACGCGATGGAATTAGTTGCCCGGAATCACGAACACGATGATGAGAATCACCACCAGCAAAGCGATCACGCCATATAACTTGCACGCCTGCACAAAAGGCGTCAGCTCCAAAGGCAACCAACACGTTTCCTCTCATAACAAACTCGCCTTCTTCTTGCGTGCGTTGACCTCCCGCGCCGCCTGCTCTTCCCTTGAAATGTCTTGGGTCGCGTTGTCCATTCGCTACAGTATCACAGACGCAATAATATTGTGAGTTTCCTTTGATTCTGCCGTCAAGATACTGACGTACGTTGCCGATGTCGTCGATCATGACGTTCTGCTCCACCACTTCCCCGTTGATAGCGTGCGCCTGGTTCTTCAGGCCCACGACGCCGCCGTGGATCTGGTCCAGCAGCGCGTCCTGCCGCGCCTCGTCGTCCTGGCGGCGGCGGTCGAACTGCTGTTGGGCGTCCATGTTGCGGTAGTTCTCTTCGGCGCGGGGCATCTGTGTGGTGGCTTGCTACGGTGGAAGGTCGAGGGCTCTCGAGGCCAAGAGAAGGAAGGCGATTGATCGTTCGTTCCTTTATTGCCCGCGAGATGACGGCAGAGATTGGCAGCTCGCTGGCTTCTTTTGTGCTCTTTAACTGTGGGAAGGGATTTTTGACGTGTCACACACAATCAGGATGCATACGGTTAGCGAGCTGAGCGGCATTTTGACGTTATGCTGAATACATGTAGGACGAGCGTCGATCAGTTTTTCGGAGGTCGTCAGATATTTTTATGACCGGAAAGTTTCCGGTCTAAGTTAGTGTTGTTCTACGTTGATGCTGCCAAACCAGATAAATTTACGTTTTCCAGGTCAAAGCACCCGATCAATCAGACAAAACTCGGGTAGACGGAATATTCAATAGTTGAACGGTTCTATCTGTAGTTATTCATCATGGTTGCGTCCAAAATCGTAAATAGTATAATATGTCATGCATTGGTGCCTTCAACATTCACTCCTGCATTCCGCACGCGTTCGAGCCTCATACATTTCTTGCTGCGCCTGAAAACTGCTTGTTCTACACCGAGAGGTATGCGTGCTGCTGTGCAAGGGTGGTTGAGGCTAATATCCAGCTATTAGCGCAGCTGTAATGGTGATAGGGCGACCAAGTCTCGCTATAAGGGCTTCTTTCGTCGTGGAGAAGGACCCAGACAAACAAGAAGACTGCAGAGTGCCCAAGATGTCATTGCGAACGCCAAAGTGGACAAGCTGGAACGGCATGTGCTAAAGAACTGCCCAGGCTGGTCGGTGTGTGAACGGAATGAGTACCTCGAGAGAACTGGACACGAGCTGTCCCCTTACAGTGGAGGGGAATAATCGACTGAAGTATCCGGCGCTGTTTGAACTCGCACGCAGAGTCTTCACGATACCAACATCGTCTGCGGCTGCTGAAAGAAGCTGGAGTATACACAAATTCATCCACAGCAAACCACGCGGAAGGCAATGGATCTCTCAACATCGACAGCGTCCAGTCGCCGTTAGAAGATTGGAGCGATAAAGACAGCGACTACGACAGCGATGCGTTCGAGGATCGCAATGCAGAGAGCTCGACGAATGATATCGACAGCAGCACTTGTGATGGTGGCGAAGCCAGTTCGGCTTCTTACGCGGTGGACCACAGCTTGGGTATGATGGCTCCAAGTAGTGAAGCTGACAGCATGATTTCCATCTACCGACACCAATTTTGCTTTCAAATTTAATACAACACCTCGAGTTCCTAACCTTTGAACACGCTAGACGTGCATAAAATGCTGGTGTCGATCACTGGCTTTTGCAGCGGATTAAACCGAATTAATCTGATTGATCTGGTAAATAAATCTCGTTTCGCAGCGGACAAAAGCAACACTACCGGAAACACGTTGGTTCATAGAGATCACCTTGCATTTACATACTTCAGTGGCTACCTTGTCAAGTGCCAACCACTTGAGTGCAATGCGTCGATGCACAAACTTCATCGACATATGAGCACACAATAGGGTCCATGAGTAACACGTGACGACGATAAGTGAGCTCTTGGCAACCTTGCCTCCACTGGAGCCCCAGGGCCAATGGAGACCGACGCTCGGTCTTCGTGCCGAGCAGGGCTCGCGTCATTGTGCCATACGATCCGAGTCGATCAATCCCCGCTATTACGTACTGCAGTCTAGACACCTCGGTTGCCTGGATTAACTGGACGCCACGCCGCACAGGCTCCGATAATTTTCAGTTCGTTGTCTGTTGCCGCACCATGTGACCTCGTCCGGGTATAGACACCATTTTCCGCCCTGCCAGCCGCAACTTGTCTTGTCGTGCTTGGTACGCGCAGGATCTGATTGATCGAGTCGTCGACTGGTTGAGAGCGTGGCGCCGTTCCAGTGCCGCCATTCAGCAATTGGACTTGGAGCCCGCACTCGAAAGTCGAGACTTACACCACCTCCACACACCATGCAGCTTTTCCGTGTTGCCTTCGCCTGCGCTTTGGCTGTCAGCGCCACTTGCGCGCAGGATGTTTCTAGCTCGACGTCCACCATCTCGTCCGCCTCCACGAGCTCCGTGAGCTCCAACTCGGGATTGTTCACGCCCGAAGGAGACAACTTTGACGACTCGACCGACATCCTGAGCTCCACCAGCACCTCCAACGCTGCCGCCTCCACGGAGACGAACGACACCTTGTTTGACGTGTTTGCCAGCAGCACATCTGGTTCCGTGAACGCCGGCAGCTCATCCAGTAACATTGACATCTCCACCCCCTTCGTCGACAGCAGCGCGTCCAGCATTGACGACACGACCGTCGGCTCCGATACGTCGGCTAGCGCCACGATCGAAATCTCGAGCGCCAGTATAGACACCGACGTGACCATCTCCAGCAGCACCTCGAGCTCTTCGGACACGATCACCCAGTCGTCGACCTCCTCCGCCACTTCCAGATCCACCACGGACAGCAACACGGACACGACGTCAGCGTCCTCGACGGCCGCTTCTTCCTCCTCTGGATCGAGTAGCGCCTCATCAGCTGCTGCCTCGTTCAACGCGGCTGTGGCCAGCGTCCTTGTTGCTGGTGCATACTTCATCTAGGAAGTTTCGTTTCCACCTTCAAAGTGCAGCACCACAGAGTAGATAAGACAGGTCCTTCTCTTGTTGTACATGTAGTTGGAGAGCTTTCGTTCCAGTGCACAGCGTCTAGGCAGCTGCAAGTACATGTATGCGACTCGCATTATGGTACATCGTTCTCGTTGGCATGGCATGCCGACTCGCACAGTCAATTCCAAAGCTTATTTTAGCTCGTTGTGGACTCCACAATGTGGAGTCTCGCAATTGGCCCCAGAAAATAACTGCTTCCTAAGCGAGCACCTGATATACATAAAGAATGCAAGTATATTTATGTGAAAGCCTTCTCTGTATCATCCACCTTTATTTCTGCACATAATGTTTGAAAGGTTATTTAGTTTTGGGTGTTCGCTGAGGAAGCAGATCACTGTAGTAGAAACACACCCAGTGGGTGGGCGCAGGGGCTATTAATAATGGTAACCTCAAAATGGGGGATGCGAATATATTCAAAATGATATCCAGTCTGACGGATGATATTTAGAATATGCATACCGACTTCCTCGGCTTTTAGTGGACACCCTACGTACCGGTACAGTGTACCACCCTGAAAAAGTGACCTTCCGATTTTGGCTACTGTTAGCGGTACCGGTACCGGTATTAGTACTTAAGGGCACTCCAATGTCTTGTTGGGCGATGAGGTATTAAATACGCCTGATGTCATGATGACTCCGTTAAACGATGCGTGCTACGAGTCACTACAGTACACGGTACGGGCGATTAACAAGTCCATTCTGCTTAACAAGCTACATGCAGAAGAAAACCGGCAATCGTTCGACAACATTTGCATTATAGACAGAGCGGCTTCGGGTTAACGATGTCAGCACCGCAATCAGCGCGTCCGCGCCCGTGCAATGGTCAGCGGCTACGTGATTTAGGTAATTCAGATACGTGCGCCTGACCAAAGTAGCCCCTGCGAGGTGTGTATACTGGGCGTTTGTATGCCAACGATGACACAGGTCTTTACACAGGCTGCTCAGTAGGTTGCAAGTGGTAGTTGCAGACTGAGTCAGCAAGGGAACTCTGACCACCGACTTTGCTTTGGCAAGAAGGCCTTGGCAGGGACTTGGACGCGGAGAAGGAGGAGCACCTGCGCTACAGGCAGTAGATGTTGGAATGAACGCTCCTCGCTTCTCCGCTCCTCAACCTGGTATATTAGTACTTAGCTTGTTTGCCGCTGGTAACACAGGCATTACCGCACGCAGGCGGCTGCAACTAACGGCTTGCTGGAGCGCGATCGCGGTTGCAACCGCACCGCACCCAGCAACCATGCGATAGTGCTACGCTGAGCACTCGCAGTCTTGTTTACGCTGGTGGGTCCGTGCCAGCGTCAAACGCTCTGCGTGCCGCTGATCCTTCTGCGTATGGGTGCTTCCGCCAACGGAAAGCAGCGCACCTACCGTTGAACACCCATGTTGAACACGTTCATGTGGTGTAGCGGGATCAGCCAAAATCTTCAGATCCGACTTCCCACTGCGCCCAGACACCAACTAACGGAGGGGTCCCCGATGATCCGTGATCTGCTGAACTTGGTCTCACCTTGTGTACCCGTTGGTGGGCTGAGTCTGCTCTCTCGGGACTCCGAAGAGTGCAGTGACAAGAAGTCTTGAACGTCCTGGCGGGACGCGGGGGCGGGTGGAGTAGCGCGGAAGTCTTCACGCTACAGCCGAGTATATGGCTCGATCGGGTGTTGTCGAGAGTCGATCGAGGGCTTGGACTTGATCCGAAGCCTGGGGATGCCTTGTGGGGCGTTGTTTTCCTTTCCTTTTTCCTTTCCTTTGGGTGCTTGCCGCTTCCAATAGCGGGACTTGAGTTGACGAGAGTTCGAAGACGATCGACGGCCAAGCAGTAATCCAGTCGATCGAGGTATGCACTAGAACGATAGAGACTTAGGCGTAGGAAGGTCGGCCAATGTGTTATCCGATCCTTACGCTACAACACTAGATCTACTAACGCTAGAAACACCTTATGGGGCCAATGTTCTTCCCGTCTGGAAGGCACTTGCGATGTTCAGTGCAAATTCGAGTCTGCTTTATGGTTATGTCTATCTCAGCCAAACACTTAGTCTGAACTCCACTAAACAACCGCTAGATGCACCTGCCGCCGCTCTTACCCATCTTTCCCGGTGCCTTCGTACACTCATCGATGTCGACTTCGCCCGATCTTGAAAGACAGCTGGTCGATCGGCGGATCCTCGATCGAAGAGCGATCGGGGTGTTACGATCGAGGAGCGATCGAAGTGTTACGATCGAGGGCGATCGAGGTACGATCGAGGAGCGATTCCGACGCACCGATCGAGACTCATCTGCGGTACCATCTTCTTTATCTCACTTGATCTCGCCCCTTCGACATCAACCCATGACGTGGACGCATAGTCCCCGTGAGACACCCAAGCTTCTCTGGCGGAGTCGGCGATCGTGCTTTTCTCATCTTCGACCCGTTTTTCTCGTAGCGGGTCCGCCAATCTTATTAGGCGCTTCGCCACATTCACCTCATACTCCCACTCGCTTATATCATGAGCATCTTTCGATGGACTCTGTAGTGACGACTTAAGGCGATAAGTGATGTGAGCGCAAGCTGTATTACCGAAGAGTCGCCGACAGTTCCCGAACTGGTAATAATTTCATATGGTTGCGGAACCGGCTGAATTTATCATTGCTGAGAGCGTTTGTCATAATATCGGCCGTGTTGTCAATTGTGGACACGTGTTTTATACGTAGCTGGCCGTCCTCGACAAGATGACGTACAAGATGAAATTAGTTGGCGAAATGCTTTGATCGTGAGTGCTTGCCGGGTTTGCATGAGAGATAGAGTGCTGTCTGGTTGTCTGTGTACATCGCGTACAATCCGTAGTCACTGTCAAGACGTGTGAATCCGATCGTTTGAAGGAAGTTATGCAATGTCTTGTTCCAAACAGCAGGAGCTTGCTTTAGGCCATAGAGGGATTTGATAAGCTGACACACTGTGCCGCCTCTTGAGTCAGCATCGTCTGATCCCACCGGAACCTCCATGAAGATGATCTCATCAAGAAATCCGTACAGGAAGGCGGTTTTAACGTCGTACTGCAAGATACACCAGCCGCGCTTTCGGGCGTACAGGATCGCGGCCCTTATTGTTTCAAACCGGATAACTGGCGCGTACGTTTCCACGTAATCGACGCCGAATCGTTGTTTGAACCCGTGTATCACTAAACGGGCTTTGAAGCGCTTAAGCTTGCCGTTAGTATCCCTCTTAACAGCGTACACCCATCGGTTGGTTATAACAACATGATGCTTCGCTTTCGCTCGAGCCACGATTTTCCACGTGCCGTGCTCGCGCAGAGACGCGAGCTCTTCTTTCATGGCAACTTGCCATTCGGGCCACTGGTCACTTGCCTTGGCCTGTTTGTACGAGTTTGGCACTTTTATATCTGCGGTGGTGTTCATTACAGAGCCCACCATATACTCTTTGAGGTGAGCAGGCGGCTTTCGATCACGTCGCGTTGAACGTCCTCGTGATGCAGCAGGGAAATCACTTGCTTCGTTGGTTCGCAGTCGTCATCAAAGCCCGAGTCATTATCCTGTTGTTTGCGCTTACCACGTCTTACTGATGTCCGCTGGATCACCGGGCTACTTGATCGTGAAGCACACATAGTTCTCCGTTTAGGCAATTCCACAGCCGCTGGCTGCTCGTCGACTGCTAGTACTCCCACTGCCTCAGCACTGATTTCCAGTTCAGCTTCTGGAAGCAGTTTTCGCGGAGTTGGTGGAGTTGGCAATCCTGAAGCTTCGCCAGCTTCGGGAAATAGTCGTTCTTGGAACGATGAGGCTATTGGTACAACTGGTATATCTGCTGAAAGCTGATGGTCACCACGCTGATAAGTATTCGCGAGTAGCTGACGCATGTGTGGTGTTGGGTTTTGGGGATGGAAGACTTGGACAAAGTGTTCTGGTATTGCTCCTCGATATGGCGAGTGGCTTCTGGGTGGTGTCTAGGACCGAACGGGCTCGGAAGATCTCTGCCTTCATCACGTCTTTCGGTTTCTTCGAGTGGACGCGTATGCCCTTCGGCCTGAAGAACGCTCCACAGATATACCAGAGGCTGATCGACAACGCGCTATACGGACACTTCCGAATCAGCGCTGACCAGGATCCCTCGAAGCCGATCGACGTGTTCGAGACATGTGAACCAGAGCCGAACCCTAAGCCGTCGGTACTGGGGAGAAGATCGTACATCGACGACATCCTGGTGACGGCAACCACTTGGGATATGATGTGCGAAAAGGTCGAGAGGCTGTTGGACGCCTGCGAACGTTGGAATATGTCGATCAGCGTGGTCAAGAGTTTCTGGGGCCAGCGAAAGGTGGGCAATTTGGGCCATCGGGTATCCGCTGAAGGTCTGGAAGCCGACCCGAAAGATCTTGAAACTCTGGGCAACCTTCCGTTTCCGCGGACGCTCCGATCAATGCAATCCTTCTTGGGAGTTTGAATTATTACAGCCGCTTCATAGAAGACTTCGCGATCTACGCGGCGGTCTTGTACGAGTTGCGAGAAGCAGACTTTTACGAGATGGGACGTCAGGACAAGAATGACTCCGGTAGACAAAGGACTGGGGGCGTGGAGCCACCAGCAGAGGATCTCAACCGTTGGACCCGAGCAAAGATTGCGTTCACAATGCTGAAGGCCAAAATCGTTTCCACTCCAATCTTGAAACATTTCGATCCTGAGCGTACCCGGTAATCGTAATCTATGCGAGCCAGTGGGCGATCTCAGCGGCGCTCGTGCAGGAGCATGATGGCGTGTACTGACCAGTAACGTTCACCAGCCGGACGTTGAAGTCCAACGAGTTCAACTACGAAATCGTCGACAAGGAAGTCTTGGCACTCTTGCGGATGCTTGAAGTGAATTATACCCTGCTGAGATCTTGGCGCTGTCTCGGCATTCGACCTTAGCCTGGCTTGTCAATTCGACCGGTTTCCAAGGCCGGCTCGGAAACTGGGTCGCGTTGCTCTCGGAATGGACCCTAGAGATCAGGAAGTGTACGAAAGGGGAAGACGAGATCTTGGGAGTCATCGCGGCAAGCATCACCCCTCGCGCGGAAGTAGATGAAACGTTGATCGCAATTGCACCAGTGAAAGAACCCCGGCAGACAATCCTCATGCCTCCGCCTACAGTGGAAGAAGGAGAGAGCCTGTTAGTCGCGAGTTTCGATGGATCAGCACGTGTCAAACGCAGTAGCGGAGCGTACAGTGCTATCATCTGGAAGCTGCCGGAATGGACGATCGTGTCAGCCGCGTCGGAGTATGCACCCAATTTGACTGTGAACGAGGCCGAATACCGTGGTCTTCTGTTATGTTTCAATCTTCTGTCCGCCATGGACAGGGGCGGATTGTAATCTGTGGAGATTCCAATTTGGTGATCCGACAAATGCGAGGCGAGATTACGTGCAACGCTCCGGGTTTGCAATTGCTGCGGAAGAAGGCGATGGATCAGCTTGGATCGTGGCCGAAGCACGAGTTCCTGCACATGAAACGAGATTGGAATCAAAGTGCAGACAAGTTAGCTAGCGCCGCCCTTCAACGCGAAGAAGGAACTGTGGTTACCTTGGAAGAAGATCGCCAAGACTTGATCACGCTCAACCGCCTGGACGATCTTCTCAAGCCGAGAGATGACAGCAATGTCGCCCGCGTAACCGCTATAACAAGATCAACGCGACGTCGGAGGGCACCACCGAACGCCCTGGAAGAAACAATCGTGCAGCATATACGGGGTGAGAGGATTGTCCAAGCCCAGGATGAGGAGAAGTGGATAGTCGATCTGAAAGCGTACCTGAATGGAGACGTTGGAGGCCTGACTGCGAAGGAAGCGAAGACGTGTGCCAAGATCGCAGATCATTATGAGCTGGACGAGAGCGGTCTGCTGCTCTACTGCCCGCCGTCGACGGAGACGGACGAAGATCGGGACGATGTCGCAAAGCTCGTAGTGCCGGAAACCCTGCAGCAAGACTTCTTACACCATTATCATACGAGTTTGGAAAGGGGACATCAGGGGTCGGAAGAACGTACCGTCGGATCAGAGCGCACTTTCACTGGAGAGGCCTGTTCAAGAGTGTCCAACGCTATGAGGGAGAATGCACGGATTGTGAGACAGGGAAAGGACGCCCCTTCGGGAGAGGTGAGTCGCCGGGAAACCTGCAGGCTACGTACCCTTTTCAGATCATCGCGATGGATCACATTCTGTCGCTGCCAAAGTCGTTTAAAGGGAATACGGAGTTGCTGATATGGGTCGACCTGTTCTCGGGATATGTGACCGCGAAGGCGAGCGCGTCGAGGACAACCCAGACGATCGCAGAGAATTACGAAGAATGTGTGTTCCGTCGGTTTGGAGCCAGTGAAGCTATACGGCACGACAGAGAACCCGGGTTTATGTCGGATTTCTTCCGCGCATTCAGCCAGATTGTGGGACAGAAATAGAAAGCTACGATGGCGTATAGACCTCAAGCGAATGGAACGGCCGAAAGGATGGTGCAGATGGTGACCCGCGCGCTCAAGATGTATGTCGCAGATGTAAATCAACAAGACTGGGATGAGTATGCCGAACGTCTGACGTTCGCGTTGAATACGGCCCAAGATCGCGTGCGCGGGGACGCCCTTCTACTTGACCCACGTCTGGGACCCACGCTCCACGTTGGAAGAGGCATTACCCCTGGGAAGTACGCGGCGTCGCGATCGGGAGCCTCGACAGTGGAGATATCACGTGCAGAACCACTATGGGCGCGCGAGGGAGCAAGTGAACGAACGCCTCCGGGCCGCAATTCGATCGCGGGCGGACGCGTCGATCTCTCGCAGCGCATCCAGCAGAGTCGAAGGCGGCTGATCACAGCCAAGACCGGGGTACCAGGCTCCCTTCTCCCCAGGTGAGAATAGTGAAGAAAGAAGGGATCGAGAAGCAGGTCCAGATCACAGTGACCCGCGATCATCCCATTTCAGGAAGGACTTCCAACGGGCCCCGAGACAAGATCGCCGCTGTCGTCTCTCTTCACAGAATGCGGCCAGGGCAGGTTCCGTGTTGCGCAACACAGAACTGACGGAGAAGGAGTGAGTCGACTCCCACACTGTCTGGCGATGCGTCTCCTCCCACTCCAAGTACTTGGACGCGATCTCGGTAAACCAACCTGTCACTTCGAAAGACACGGGTTCGACGACGAAGTCCAGGTGGTCCCAAGGCGCCTCGTCGTAAAGTGCATCGATCTGTTCCTCGGTGATCAGCTCTCCGAAGGCGTCGGTTCACCCGGAGGAAACAGCCAGTAGTGAGGCTTGGTGAAGTGGTGGAAGAACAAATAAATGTCGAGCTCAGCCACGCTCACGCGACCGATATATCGAGCGAGCCACGGGGAAACTTCGGCAGGGGTTCGACGGCGGCGGTCACGATAGCTTGGTATCCAGTCACCATTTAGTGGGAGGTAGCAAATCCCACCGCACAGCCGGTTCCGACGCGATCGCGGTATACTAGTAACACTGTCGTCGCTAGTGGGCGAATCATGGGCACCATTTCGGCTGTTCCCCTCGCTGGACCGATCGCCATCGTCACTGCCAGCTTCGGAGCTGTCATCTTCACCACTCCCGTCAGATTGATCTGGGTCACGGGATGACCCCTCGGAAGCGTCGGACGCAACGTCAATCGGGCGATCAGATGACCCGCCGCCAGATGCACCCGCCGAAGAAGAGCGTCGCCGAGCAGAAGACCGCGAACTTGTCAGAGCAGCCCGAAAAATGTCGTCGTCACTGCCGGATGCTTCGGAGGAGGAGAGATCTCCCGCGTGAGCACGAGATCGGCTTCCCCACGAAGTCGCCCTTGGCTTGAACCCGAGGATGGACTTCTGCATGGCGAGTTGCGGCCGGGCGAATGGGCTCGAGAGCGGCGGCGTGGAGGCGGTGAACAGCTTTAAGACCGTAGACTGCGGGGTCGCTTGGGATTTCCGGCTGGCACCGGCGTTTGAGCGTCGGGCGTAACCGAAGCGGATGCCGCGATGGAGCCAGGCTGGACCAAGGAGATCAGTCCAGCTACGCGGTCACGCATGACATCGCGGTCTTGCATTGCTTGATCGCGCTCAGCATCGAACACCTCGGAAGCGGTCCGAACAGCCGTCAGGTCACGCTGAAAGTGTCATTCTCCGCCTGCAGATCTTGGAGGCGACCACGATTCGCCTGCAGCGAATTCACGCTACGCTCAAGTCTCGCAATAGATGCACGAGCCGACGCGATCTGGGACTATATGAAGAAGCGACAAAAATGGAGTTAGTACAGCGTCACAGAGACATGAACGCGGCGACGGTAACGTACGAGTGGACACGAGATCGGCCCGAGCTTGGTCACGCTCATTTGTCACCCGTCTCAGGTTAACGTTAGCAGAGCGTAACTGAGTCTCCGCGGCATCCGCCCGATCGTGCTCGCGGTCACGTTCAGCGTGACTACGGTCTAAGTTCGTCTGGACAGCGGCGATTTGTTCCTGATTACATGGCTGTAAATCGGTGACGCGTTGCTCCAGTCGAGTGACACGTCCACGAAGCCGAGAGGCAGCATCGTCGAGAGCTTGCTGCGAAGCTTCGTGGGCCCGGATGTCGCCTTCAGCTTGCTCCAGGTCATGACGATATCGATCGCGGTCGACCGTAACCTGGTCACGCTCAGCAACAGCGTGATCATGCTCGTCTTGGAGGATCGCGATACGACGTGCGAAGACAGGAGAGGCGCCCGCAGCTGAAGTTGCGGTCGCCAGTTGCCTAGCCAGGCTACCAATTTCTTTCTGCAGGCGCGCAACCTCCTCGTCGTGCACCTCTTGAGTAACACGCAGTTGATCCCGGAGTGCCTCGACCTCTCGCGAGTTGACCTCTCGCGAGTTGTCGAGGCGTTCCTGCAGTGCACGCTCGTAGTCCGCGGACACTTGCAACGCATCCCGGTAACGACGATGGAGGATCTCGTACTGGTGCTGGCAGTGCAAAACGTAGGATGACGCAGCGGCGTATGCCTCGTTCAACTCGCTCTCGAGGCGGTCGGCACGCGTTTTTGGTCGGCGTATGCACACTGCAGAGTTGAGTGGTCTTCCGCCAAGTCCGACCCAGCGTCAGCGCGATCCAGCAGCTCGTGGAATGTCGCGAGAAAGCGCAATCGGGAGAGTGGATACCACTGGAGTGGGCGAGGGTCGGTCTCGGACCTGGTGCTACCGGCCACGGCGGCGCTGGGGAGGCCCGAAGAACTGGGCTGCTGTGCGGCAACCATGGAGAGAGTGGAGACGGCGACGAGGAAGATGACGTCAGAAAGTAGGGTGGCGTGCGCTGGCGGCGGCTGCTGTACGGCCTTTTCCAGCGCAGGAGGCGATTGACGTGAAGCGGTCTGGCTCTTGTAGAGCTTCACCAATCGGAGGCGACATGAAGACCCAAAGATCGCGACCTGAGAGCTGCAGCTGTGTCTGGTTACATCCGGTTGTGTGACATCCGGGCGAGACCTGACTGGTGTACCAACAATGGGGTACACCCCGATCTGATTCGTCTGGCGCAATCATTCCGATACGCAATCTGGCGCAATCATTCCGATACGCAATCTGGTGCAATTATTCCAATATGCGATCAGGTGCAATCATTGGGACACGCGATCTGTGCGGGGGTTGATATGGAACAATCATTTCGGTACGGGGACCCTGCTTGGTCGTGGGTTTAAGCCCGCGTGCTGCGCACACGGATCCTTAAACCACAGGGCTTGCCGAGCTCTTTACTTTCACCCCGTCCTCATATTTGTAGTAGAAAAGGTCTTGTAATCATCTTTCAGGGCCACATACAAACACCAAGTCAACACACCGGCTCTTTTGTTGTGGATTTAGCGGACTTTTGCCAAATGCTGGCACTCGGACAAATGCTGGCACTTCAACGAAACGGTGAAACGGTGGCCATCTATTTATAGACGGTTGCACTCCAAAACTCCACCCCTCCATTAGCCAAGTTGACAGTGTTGGTGCAAAGGAATAGTGACATGGTTAGCGGCTCTCAAGAAACAGAGGAAGGAGTCACGGTTCACGATGGACAAGGACGATCAATATCGCTGCGTCCCAAGATGATCTTCGAATCCCGTCCTCCCATAACTATCCAAAACGATTGACAACTATCGCACGAGCTTCTAGGTTTTGCCGCCATTGTTGCTTTCATCTTCTACTATTTTTTTAATGAAGAATTTGCTACATGGCTACACGCCGAAAGCTGAGAGAGAACCCGTCTCTTTTGCGTATGTAGTACGCTTTGCTGGCTAGGCATCGATCCATCTTGCGCAACTCAGTCCGATCAGCAACAGAGCGCTTATCGCAGCGATTCTTGCGGGCGTAGTGCTTGCGAAGACCCTGTGGCGTCTTCAACGTCCTCTTGCAGTGTCTGCATGTTCGAGGGGCCTTCGTCCTGGGCCGCCCCACTTGAGCAGGAGCAGCAGCAGCTGCGACTTCCTTGCCGCTTCGAAGCACCGTTACCATGGACTTGACTGGAACAAACTTGCTTCCACTGAGCAGAACTGAGAATGAGGGAAACCTCGAGCGGACAACCATCTGCACCTAGACGCTAACGGGCTCAAGTCGTACGGGGACTGGAACACGACCTGAAAGTTTTCACCGTTGCGCTGATTGAAAATGACTATCCGTCCACTAGAATGTTTTTTCCTCTCAAACTACTGTATCACGTCGCATTGCAGCATTTGTCGACGGCAATCATAATCTGACTACATTATCGGAATAGTGCCAGCATTTGGCAAAAGTCCGGATTTAGCTTTCACTCTGTTAATACATGTAATTACAAAGTCGAATATACAGTACAGTCATACTTCTGTACTTTTCGTGACACCACCGACGTCAAAATTTGCCTGAAGAGCCCAAAAGCAGAAAAACAGCGGTTTAAACAGATCTCGCAGGGCCGAAGCCAATCATGATCTTACTTTCAATCAAATGTAAATATTGTTATCACAATATCAAATAAAAAGTTTGGATTCCTACAACAAAAATCGTAAATCATTATTAGTCAGGGTCAGATTAGAGTGAACGGCGTATTATACATGTGTCAGACTCCACAACGAAGAAGGCCAGACTCCAACAACGAACGAAATTCGTTTTGATTGGCTAAAATAAGCTCTGGCATTGACTTAAAGGTGGCGCCTCGCACTTGCCGAACGTGACTGCAGCACCACAGGGTCATGTCACGGCGGCCTAGCGAGGCCTGCGCGGATCTGGCTGTCACCTCTTAGTTGAGTGGGAGTCAAGGGCGCAACACTCGGACACGAACACACCACTAACGCATTGGCAGCGAAGCGGCTTGAATGCCGTCTGAATCTTCCACCCCACGACTACTCTCGTCCGCGTCAACGAACACAACCTAAACAGCAATGGGGACAAATTGCAGGTCCGCTATCACGCTCGCAGTTGACAACGCCGCTGCAAAATGCACTTGATGGCAACAGTCTCATCTTTGTGTTGATGGTCCTGAGTCCGGGCGACATGGCAGGCTCAACAGCTACGTTACAGCTCGGCAAAATGTTTTCCTCGTGTGTGCACGTTTCCCGTAGTGGATAACGACATGCTTCGCGGCTTGCGCCAACGCCGGCACATGATTCAAAAGCCGCTTACATCGGTATCTGCTACTTCAGTATTGAAATAAAATAGAATCAAGGACTAGTAGAGTGTGGCGAAGCTGCTTCACGAAATTTGCTGACGCGTTCGAAGCTTGCGCACGGTACGCCCGGACTGCCTACTGTCGGAGGGGGTACTCCGTTGATCTGGCGCGATCGAAACCTTGTAGTCATCTTGTGTACCCGACGGCTGGGCGGGTTACGCTCTTCCGGTGTTCACGAAGACGTTCAGTAGTGACCAAGGCGGAGGTTGGAGCTTGGTTGCTCCTTCCGGGGTCTGGGTGGGTGACGGCCACGCGGGTATTCTTCACGCGGTCGTCGGTGTGCTGCGATCGAGTCTTGATTCAAGCCGATCGCGTGGGGGTGTATCCTTTTCTTGTGCTGTTGTAGCCCTTTCCGTTGCTTGCCGCCTCCTCTTGGCGGGATCTTGTGGTGAGATTGATGTGCGAGCGTACCCTGGCCAAGCTATCCAGGTGTGCGTCGTGTTCTTGGTTGGCGTAGTGAGTTCTTCTTCGGGTAGGCCAATGTACCTCCTTCCCCGGTAGTCTAGAAAACACTTGCGTCTTGCAAGGCAAATCGGAATCTATTATACCAAAGTAAAGGTCCTAAAGGTCTCTCCCCATCTCGCTCTCTTCCTATCCCTCTTGCGTACTTCCTGTTTGCGCATTGTATCTTGAACCTGATATTATGTACCAAGATCGCGGTACCGTAATGAATTGATAGCTCCATTGTACCCACAATCCATGTGATCGCCCCCTAGCTCGGCTTAGGGTTGTGTCACCGTTCTCAGGGTTTTAGGGATGTGGCTAGGGTGTAGATTTCGTGTTGGCGTCTCCAATTTTTATGCTTTGAAGGCTCATGACATCCGCTGCAAATCCTCATGATAGATTGTGGCAATATTCTCTGACGTGTAAACATCCCCGCCGACACGGCTTGCAGCGGGATTCTTCAACTAGGATTTGTCATTGCGGCGATCCGGCCCGGCATGCTGCGAGTTGCAGCCCGTCCACCACGAGTTCCCCTGGAGCTTCCAATGAAAGCCCCAGCGCAAGTCCCAGCGCCAGCGCAGAGAAAGATCCGGGTGACGGCGATGTGGTGATATCCATGTTATGTATTATCAGAGTCAATGACAACAACATGTACTACCGGTAGTACAAGCTCGTCGTCCGCTATTAATACATGCAGTCGCCGCCTGCACCAGCATCTTCATCAATATCCATTGCCTTTACCGCCGCGAGCCAACTCGATGTCACACGCTCTGTAGCAATGGACAATGGAGGCTTCTGCGACCGGTGCGACGCGACCTTGAAGTATGGCTCTTAGTGGAATTCGGACCCTTCACTGGAACGCATTGAGTCAATGATTGACACGCATCAGATCTCACCGAGTCGGTGATCGACTGCACCATGACCTCAGTAGTACTGTCTCCATCGACATCGCCATCGAGCACCTTCGCCATGACAACGCATTGCCTTCACGCAGCACTTGCCTCCATGAGAGAGCGATTCTGTATACGAAGCCCGACTTGGAACGCGTCGATCGCCTTCTTTGGCCACTCTTTTGATGGCCATGGGTGATGGGACATAGGTTGCAGTTGCCGTGGCTGCTAAATACTGTACCCCCACGAGACCGCCGTTCGAGCGCTCGCTTTTCTTTGTCATTCTCCAATCTGCCACCTCGCAGCAACTCGTCCAGTACAAGATGTCCACCTCCAGTTCCGTCGCCTCGTGCAGCTCGTCCACCCTGAGCTCGCTGCTCACGAACCAGTACATCTCGCAGTGCTCGACCGACTCGGGCTACTCGTTCACGGACGCGTCCATCCCGACGCAGGACGTGATCGACCTCATGTGCGCCTCTAGCGCGTGTCGCGGTCTGCTGGCCGACGCGCAGGCTTTGAACCTGTCCGAGTGCATCCTGCCCGTGGGCGATAACATCCTGCTGCTGGCAGACCTCATCGACTACGTGCCGGCCCGCTGTCCGTCCGCCTCTGGCAGCGCCGCCACCACCGTCGGCTCCACGACCTCCGCCAACTCAGTCACGGCCAGCTCCACGGCCGGCAACGCCACCGCCAGCTCTAGCTCCAGCGACACCGTCACGGTGCCTTCCTCGGCCTC
Organism: Phytophthora hibernalis; assembly: GCA_012656075.1. NCBI lineage: Eukaryota > Oomycota > Peronosporomycetes > Peronosporales > Peronosporaceae > Phytophthora > Phytophthora hibernalis. The sequence continues at coordinate 1,605,191 of JAAKBF010000324.1, forward strand.
CAGCGCCACGACGTCCACAGCCTCATCGGGGGAGACGTCGACTACGTCCGCTCCGTCCTCGGACACGTCGGCGGCCTCATTGTCCTCGGCTCCAGCACCGCAGCGTCGCCTGTGGGTCGCGCCATGGGTCTCATGTCCATCGCCGCACTGGCCGTGGTGACCTACTGTCTGTAGGTTCCTAGTTAAGTTGCTGAGATCAATAGACCTCCTGCTTGTTACCTTTTGTCAACCATTTCGGTGTTAGATTGTGCAGGTCATTTGAGCATTTGCCAAGGCGGACGCATGCGGACGTCTCAGCTGCTCGCCATTGTGCGCGACGTACTGCCAGACGCCCAACTCAAGGATGGCAGGGCGGTGCTCACATGCCCGTAACTTCTTCCGTGTCCGACCGTCGACTGGCCGTGGAGAACAAACTTCGCTACGTGCTTGCCAGAGTTTCATGCGACGTATCATATTCCCAGTCGGCAGATTGCGTGACAACAAATTACATGTATTCTTGGTCGACTTCGCGAAGCAGCGCCTCATCCTGCCGACGCGTCCGTGGTCATTTTGGAGCATCAAGTTGACTGGACATTTTGTTGGATCGGACGAAGCTCATGCGAAGATCTCAGCTTGTCTCCATTGTGCGCAGCTTGCTTCCGCCAGACACGACTTGGCCGGACAGCCACAGCTTCCCACTCAAGGATAACAAGACGGTGCTGATGCTGGTGACTGCAGTGGCGGATCCTCGACTGGCGGTGAAGCTCATCGACTTTATTTGCTCACGCACTGTCAATTTCTGGGCGAGAGACTGTCGAGGACGCCATGTGATCATGAACGCTTGTGATCACGGTGTGCATCTTTCGGTTCTGCTGCGGTTGATCAAATGGGCCAAGAAGAAGGAACGCTACGACCTCGTCGCTCAGATGTCAAAGCGTGATACCGACGGCCTCGATGCAGTTGAACTTGCAATCAGAAAAGGTCACGGAACACTGGCATCGTGGCTACTGCGTCAACGGGTTCCTTCGACGTACTACGCGTCGCTGTGTCCTCACTATCCGCTAGAAGTACTGGAGCTGGCAATTGAATGGGGAACGAAGCGTGTGTAAGGATCGTCTTTGCCAACGAACGCGTCGTGGCCGATCTCCAGCCAGGGCTGACGGACGGCCTCAACCGCAGAGTGCGCTGATGCAGCGGCTAACGACCAAGAAGAGGCTTTTCAATATCTACACCTGTGTTGGAGCTGCTGTACGTCGAAGCATGGCTGGAGTTGTGACTGCCATCTACAAGATCAACCCCCAGGAGACCCACCAGGCAGTTTGGTACGCTGTGCACAAGCTGCAATCAAAGTCGACAAACTTGGCTGCTGATCTTCCTCCGCTGCTTCGCCGAATGGCTAGATCCTATCTGCTGGACAAGTCATGGACGCAACTCAACACGATCGTGCTGCTTCGGCAATGGAAGTTGCTGGTGAAGAATGGAAGCTCGAGGTCATCATGGTGGCCGATGAAGCGCCTGTGGAGACGTGATCGGCGCGACTGGGATGCAATTCCCTCACATCCGTTGTCAACCCTACCTAGCGAGGTGATTATGCTTGTGTTGGGCTTCTTACTGCAATCGGAGAGAGTCGAGATGAAGGAGACGAAGTTCTTGGTCGAGTATTAGCCGTGCATATAGGTCTCCTAGGACGAGCTCCATACGGAAGGCCAAGCTGTTCTTAATCGTTCGCAGTTTGCTGCCTCCAAACACAACTTGGCCCAGTGAACGTGATGTTCGGTTTGAGGGTGGTGATGCTGGTAGCCCGAGTACCAGGCCCTCAGTTGGCAGTTGGCCGTAAAGCTTATCGACTTCGTGTGCCCGCACACTGCCAATTTCTGGGCGAGAGATGCTTGGAGACGCCATGTCATCATGGATGCTTGCTATCACGGCGTGCATCCTTCGGTCTTGCTACGACTGCTCACGTGGGCTCGGAAGACCACTATCAGAGTGCTCGGTCCGATGCCAAGGCAGGATATCGATGGTCTGGACGCCGTGGAGCTGGCACTTCAAGGAGGACACGGAGTACTGGCATCTTGTCTAGTTGAACAGCATGGCCCGAGTTCGCACGACGACTTGCTGTGCAAACACTACCGGTACCAGCTCAACGTGCTCGAACTATTAATAGCCATCGAGTCCGGGTTCGAGCGGTGCGCTTTAAACGTCCTGGCCAACAAACGTGTGGTGCATCACCTTCAGCAGGAGCTACAAACGCCACGAAGGGGAGTCGAGCCGGGATCTGCCCAAAAGATATTTGTGCTGCACAAGCTGTGCACCATCACCCACCGATGTGCATGCTGAGTAGTATAGCGCTGCGTGTGGCTATATCAAAGCTCACTCTTCATTGTGGCCGCCCCCAAAGCTCCCGAGTCCTCCACGTTGATTTAGTGGCGCTTCGCCAACCTCTCCTCTCCGTTCGCTCGACGATCCTTGACGCTCGGTCCGTCGCTGGTAGATTCAACGCCTCTTTTTAGTTCCCACGAAGACTTCCAGCCCTTTTACGGTTGCAGTCGGCGGTGGATGCCGGTGGATGGAGCCACGCCAAAACCGATGTGGTAAGGCGGGCCGGGCCGCCTTCACGTGGCCAGCGCAAGTTGAAGCGACGCGCTTTCTGAAGTTGGTCTGACTCTTCGTCCCCATCTCTGTCTCCGCTCCCGGTCCTCTACACAACTGCCCGTTCGTCAAGTGTCTCCCCATTTCCAAAGTCTCCGTCTGTAGATCAAGTCTCAAGTAATGAAGTTCCAGCTGCTCGCCGTCGCCGTCGTTTTGGCCCTCGCGTCCTCGAACGTCGAGGCGCAGACGCTCGGAGACAGCGTCGTCTCGGGCAATGACAACGGTGCCACCATGACCACTGAGAGCATCGCCGACAGCACCGCGGCCAGCACCACGACGGACTCGACTGCCACGTCGGACACGCACGCGGCCGGCCACATGGGCGTGAGCACCTCGACCTCCTCTTCGGCCGAATCTTCGGGCATCGGCAGTGACGACAGCTACACGACCATCTCGTCCTCGGACGCTTCGGCGTCGGTCGGAGTCGACAGCAGTGCCGACGCGGCAACCAGCGCCAGCGCTGCCAGTGCTTCCAGTGGCAGCAGCGACGCTCCTCGTGTGGTTCTTGCTGCGGGTGCCAGCCTGGTGGCTGTCGCTGTGGCTTGCATTCTCTAAGCACCCTACACGCTGCTATCTATGCTGCCCCGAGTCAATGAACTACCTGTGCATCTGAAACCATGTTTGTTGTTTGTTTATCTGTGTCCTTGTCTACTACACCTTGTTACCTAGCGATAGAGACTGTCGATGCTCGAGGCTGCACTTACTTGTTTTTCTCCGGTGGAGATGAATGTATCAACCGCTGAAGTCGAACGAGCCGCGTCTGCTGGGTGGGAACAGATCTTCGTCATTCTGCGTCTCCACGAACTCCTCCGTGTGCACTTGCGGCGTCGACATCGGCGACGAAACGATCGAGCTGGCTACTGAAGCCGTGTCATCGTCCTGTCCGTGACGCAGTAGATCCAGCTCCGTTTTGGGTTTTCGCTTTTTCCTCTGGGCCTCGAGCTTCCGGTGATCCTCTTTGTCTACCATCTGCGCAATGACGTCCACCATCTCTGAATCCAGGGGCGCCGCCGACGCACGCAGCGCTATCTCGATAAGCTTGGCGTGGTTCTTCTCCTCGTATTTAAATTTACTCTTCAATTCCTTTCGCTTTCGCGTCGGGAACAGCGTCGCCATCATCGAAAAGTTCGGACCGACCTGGCTAAGGCAGTAGTAGAACTGCTTTGTCTCCTCCTTGCCCCAGCGCTTGCCCGGGCCGTTCGGGTGGGAAGAATTGTACCGCACACCTGAATGTCGAGGCGGTAGTCTACTCTCCCCACCAACGCTGCTTTCGCCAAGTGCATCAGCCGTACGTTGAAGCTCGTCACCAAGCTTGATCGTGCTCTCCAGCACGACCATCTGTCCATCCACAATCTGCACCTGCGGCGTCACCAGCGATCCAGCAAAAGCCGCTGACTCCGAAGACACAGACAGCGATCGCACGCGGTTGAGCGCATTCACGTTCAAGAGGCTAGACCCTTCTCCAGAGTCCGTCATAGGCGCATCCAAGGCAGCCTCTTCGCGCTCATGCCGCTTCATGCGCCTGCCCTTGGGCACAGTGAGTGCCAGCTCACCCATGGTCATTTGAGACGGCACCTTCTTCAGCAGTTCCTCCATCTTGCTGCGAGAGATTATGCCACTTCCAATACTTGTCACAATTGACGAGGCCGACGAGACCGTCGAGTTGCTGCGCTTCCTACGAGTCGGAGTCTTTTCTCGCGTGCAACCAGCGCCTGCGGCGTGTCACCGTCTTTGTTGTTGTTGTCTTCTCCCTCTTTCTCGTCGTTGCGAAGAAGCGACTTGGCCCACATCGTCGCGCGCTCACGTGCAGGCACGTAAACCTGAATTCAAAATGTTAGCTGCAATCATTAACAAAGCAGGATATCACCGATAACTTACATTCATCTCGTTCTCAGGAAGATCCAGGTCGTTCGGGTTCACATCCTCAGTCATATCATCATCCGGTTCACTGCCTGAACTGCAACTACCATCAGTCTCACGGTAAGGCTGCGAGCGCTTGGCCGTTCTCCTTAGCTGCATACACAGACCCGTGGTTAGTTTCCCTCCAGCACAGGATAACGCAATAATTTGCGTACCGATCGACGCGACGAGCTGGCGCCGCTGGTCTTAATAGCAGTGGCCTCGCTGGTCTTCCGTCGCTTTGTAGCCACCAGACGCTTTTTCTGCGTCGGGACAGTTCTAACGCGAGTGGACTTCGGTGCGGTCGCACGCCGCGACTGCTGTGCATCGAGTTGCACATCAGGGATAGCCTTTCCATGATCCGGCGCAGGCTTGCCGCCTAGCATCAGCGGTGACGCCGGTCCGTCCTGGTTGCGAAGATTCTGTTGCTGCTGCATAGCTGAACGCCGCGGTGACTGGTGCGGTTTAATATCAAGCTTCCGAAGCAGTCTCTGCTTCATCGGGTTCGCTTGTGGACCTGTAGCCGGAGAGCTGCCAATGCTACCACCGCGAGGACGAGTCGCCGGAGAGCTACCAATACTTCCACCGCGCGGACGCATCACCGGCCTCGCTCGGTACACTGGCCCTGCCGACGTGATCTTCGCCAGTCTCTCAGGACGTCGCTGCACCGGCAGCACAATAGGCGAGCGCACGGTAGGCACGGGCCGTGTCCCTGAACTCTTGGAAGCAGCACTCGGAGACGTCGCCGACAGCGACCCACCGACCGAAATCCCACCCGCTCGGCGCGGCAGTGCAGCAGGTGATGTCGTTGCACCAGCAGCTGCAGCAACCGTGATAATTGACGCTGGCTTGGCCACCGCCGTTGGCTTGGGATTAGCCACCAGTGACGGTTTAACGACCGTCACCGAAGATTTAGCGACTGCTGAAGGCTTGGCGCCTGCAATTTTCACCATTGGAGCGGCATTTCTGGCACCGGAGGTTGTCGTCTGTTGCGTGATGGCTGGAGGCTTCTCGGACGTCTTCTTCGGCTGCAAAAATCACAATAAAAGTCACAATAGTCCTGCATTAATGTCTCGGCCCTTTCGGAGGGGGCAGAACGGGATTTTGATCCGATCTTGGCACCTCTGGGGTCTTCACTGTTTGCAATGCATCGTCCTTGGGGTTGTTGCGTTCTGCGGGCGCTGGACGCTTCGCGCGGGGCGCTACAAGGTCGACAAAGTACACAAAAAGTGAGGAAATCCATCGTTTGCAGCGAATTCGGCGCCGATTTGGGTGGGAAACGCACCGTTGGACGGCTTGGCGCGCGGCGCGATCGGCATCCGCGAAGGTTTGCGGCCTTTGCTCTTGACCAGCAGCGGCACGCGCGACGCCGAGGCCATGGGGACGGCCGGAAGACACGAACACTTGGCCACAGAAAATGTATGGCTTTGTCAAACAGCGGTCATGAACGACTGGTGATTGGCATAAAATCAAACAAAGGTTTCAGCCAATTACAGATGTTAAAGCAGTGATTGGATAGTTATTGTCCAATGAAAGGGAGGAAGGACTCCGCCCAGTCAACACAGCAAAGCCATTACCCTTTGAAGACACTCGACACAGGCTCCTCTCTCTCTCTCTAGACTCAGTATGGCAGACATGGACCCGGTGGCACGTGCGCGTGAGATTGCGGCGCGTCTGGCGGCGGCTGCGATCCCCGGAGGCGACGCGCTGGGCAAGCGCAAGAGCCGGTGGGAGGTGCGTCATTTTACACGCGGTTTTAGCGAGATAAAGGCTGTTTTTAACTGACGGATTATTTTGCATCTATTTTTGTCTTCGTGTTTGTGATAGGGCGACGGTATGTTCCTTTGGTCCCAGTAGTTGAAGTTTTTTTGTGATTTGTGTACTGAAGATCGCTTTGTGGTAATGTTACAGTGGACGGTGGTGCAAGACCTGCGCCTGGCATGGGCGACAAGAAGCGCAAGAAAGTGTACATCCCAGTGGACAAGTACCCGGATATCAACTTCATGGGTCTACTGATTGGCCCCCGCGGCTCCAATCAGAAACGTATGGAGGACGAGTCGGGCGCGCGTATCTTGATCCGAGGTAAGGGATCGTCTAAGGACCCCACGGGCGAACCCGACGAGAACGAGGAGCTGCACGTGCTCATCACTGCGGACACTGACGAGGCGCTGGCAAAGGCGCAGAGTGCGGTGGAGGACATCCTGTTCAATCCGCAGCAGGCCATGAAGCTCAAGCAGGAGCAGCTGCGCAAGGTCGCGGAGCTCAATGGTACATTGAACGACAACTACGGCGGCGCGAGGAACGACGGAGAAAGTCACTCGAGTGGCGTCGGTCAGGGAGGCAACGCTCATTATGGTCCTGGCAGCGACGGCGCGGCTATTGACATGAAGGTGCCTCGTGATCTGGTGGGCTACATTATTGGTCGTGGCGGAGAGACGATTCGCGACCTGCAGATGAAGAGTGGCGCGCACATTCAGATTGTGCGTGAGGAGGAAGGGGCCCCGCAAACTCCTGACCGCTACGTGAACATCAAGGGCAACCAGGAGGCACTGGATCTCGCACAGAGACTCATTCAGAACCTCATTGACGAACGCCAGCAGAACCAGGGCGGCGGTGACAACACTGGCGGTTTCCGCGAGCGTGACGACCGTGACCGTATGGCGCGTTACGGTGGCATTAACCCGGACGGCACCGACTCGGTGGAGCTGTTGGTACCTAACGAGCGTGTTGGACTGATTATTGGACGCGGCGGCTGCACGATCAAGGCTATTCAGCAGCGTACGGGTACTAGCGTTACCATCCCTCAGACGCCAGACCCAAACCACCCCGACATGCGCTTGATCACTATTCGTGGTACGATGGAGGCGAAGGAGGCTGCCAAGTTTGAGATCGAATCTATGATCAATGAGGAGCCTGGACAGCGTCACGGCTACGGCGCGACGTCTGGCCAGACCATTTATATGCAGGTGCCCAACGACCGCGTGGGTGTCGTCATCGGTAAGCGCGGTGAAACGATTAAGGGTGTTCAGGACCGCCACGCTGTTCGCATCCAGATCCCGCAGGTACCGGATCCGGGCTCGAACCCGCCTGTGCGCACGATTTCCATCCAGGGCCCTGCCCAGAACCTTGCTGGAGCGAAGGAGGAGATAGACATGGTAATCTTGCAAGGTGCCGGTACTCACAGCTTTGGTGGTGGCAGTGGTGGCAGCTACGGCGGATCCGGAAGCTATGGAGGCCAGTCCGAAAGCTATGGCCAGCAGCAACAACAATATGGAAGCTACGGAGCTCAAGGTCAACAGGACGCATATGCTTCGTACTACCAGCAGCAAGGTCAGCAAGGGCAGTACTACCAGCAGGATGCCTCTGCTACCGCGACGCCAGGAGCTGCTGCGGGTGGTGACCAAGCAGCAGCAACAACCGCGGCCACTGCGGACCCGAACGACCCGAATGCCTACTGGAACGGTTATTACGAATACGCTGCGTACTACGGTGTGGATGCGGCCAACGCGGCTTGGGGTGTCACAGGTGCTGCGGCGCAAGCTAGTGCTGAGGCATACCAACAGTACCAGCAGCAGGCTGGTACTGCTTCAGGAGATGCAACTGCTGCTGCCCCGGGCGCCGACGCATCTGCCACCACTTCTTCGACTCCTGCTAGCGACGCACCTGCGCCATCTACCAACGGCGCTGACTCATCTTCGGCCCTCGGAAGCCCAGCTCCACAGGTATGTTGAGTGCATTGTTGTGTGATTTGTGTATGCGGAATCCTGTCTGTCGGTCTCGATGCCTCTGTTATGGTCGTTCATCGAATCGCGCTAAACGATTCGCTGTGCCGTACCGCGAGCTTTTGGTTGCTATCATGTTTATCTGAGAGTTTGTGGTTGGTTACGAGCATGAGACGACGGAGATAGTGGCGATGCTCTTGTTGGTGAAGATGATGTTGATGATGCTTTGTTCCCTGTCTTGTGCCTATGTGGTGGTTTGGTCCATGGTCCTTGTGGTGCTTTGTGTTTCGTGATTCAATCGCTGTTCGAAAGACGCAAGGACCCCCAGGTACGGCTTAAGGCGTAATGCGTTGATCGACTGGAATACGAGACTTGGGTTTTGTTCAAGATAGCCAGCGGGTTGACGGCGGACGGGGCAAGCGCATGGGATCGAATGCTGAGAGGAATTTGAAGGACAAGGAGGCGTTTGCTGCATATTGGGTGGACAAGTTTGGGTGCTGTTTGTTATATCTGGTTGTGACCAAAGCTGAGGTGTGCTGGATCGGATTGGAGGAGCGCTATGCCTAGGCTTTCCGGCTGCTTTTGCGTGCACGCGCGTGGACAGGTATGCGATGGAGAGCATCAAAGGCGTAACCACACCGGGACACTCGTTATGAATGCAACGTTTGTTGCTCTATTGTTGGGGAGGTGTCTGTGCATCTGGATAGTTTGTGCTTTTGCACGTTTATTTGTTTGAACTACAGGACACTTCGGTACGCGAGGAACGCCTTCTGTCAGTGACTCCGACTCTTGCAAGAAAAAGCTTGACTTTCTGAGCCTCACTTGAGGTTGCCAAGACAATTCGGATCCAGTGTTGAGCGTTTGCTGGATTGTAATCGCCGCCGAATTGTTCCAACACTCGGGATAAACGAAAGCGGAAGCTGCAATCTGCCAGCTTGACGGAGGTGTGCAGCATATCTCGGTAGTACATGACCATGAACACCTCTTTGGCTTCAAACGGATGCTGGAACAAGTACGTGCACCGATCCGATGCGAAGGTGGCAGGACACGGAAACGACATTCAAGTTTACCGACAATGAGGCCAATGGTGGTGGCCTGAAACGCGTTCTTATCGTGGGTGAGTTGGTCGGGTTGGCCGTAGGTACTACATGTAGAAGACGCGAGAGCAGGTGCGTTGATACGGCCCGGCAGGTTGTACGTTCTTGCAAGTTGTGTGGTGATGGCTTGAGCCCCTTGTGAAATGGACTTGAGCTGTTCGGAAAGTGATGGCCGTAGGCTCGGAGAGGGCAGTGGCCGTTTGTTGAAACCAACATTCGGAATACGAGCGCTGCGAGATGGTGGTCGGTCTTGACCGGGGTTCGATGCTGCTACCAACAGTGTAGCTGAATCCTGGGCTACAGGAATCAGAATTGTTGTATGGGCTTGAACGTCGGTAGCAGTAACACTAGCAGTGATGTACTGCCGGGTTGACCTCCGGGTAGATCGATGCATCACGTACTGCGGGAAAGTGTCGCCCTTGAACGGCGTCGGCGCCGTCGCGGCCAAGGCGGCTTTCACCGGCATCCGAGGCGAGTACTCGATCCTAAGCTGAGTCGTGCCGTACGGCTTGTGTGGTGCCTGTGGCTGTCGGTGCTGGAACGCAGCTAGACTTTCCAATTGCTGCTTACTAACGCGATAGCATGGAAGGTATGGGAGTTCGGGTGCAAACCATTATCAGTGCAACAAGCTCAGACAAGTACCAGAGGATGTTGGAGAGGCTAAAAATACGTCGTCGCTTTTAATTGAGGAGACCTTGACACAGCGCGAAACATCCTTTGATAGCTGTAATGCGAGAGAGCAACGCCAGAGAGCAGCGCTCTTCTGACCCAAAGCAGACCCAAGCAGACTGGAGTTGTTGTCGCTGCAGGCTGTAATGGTCCCACCCCGGAAATCTCATTTGGATGAAACGCCATTACTATAATATCTGCCCCGTCGTGTTGCTCTTCACGACGTCGTCGTCAACTATCGGTCAGTGCAACGAGGCAACAGGTGTCACCGCGCGACAGCTGCCGTTCAACTGCAGAGACAAGAGGAGACGCGGATTATGTGTACATGTACCAGTATTTGAGCTTACAAAGTGGTTCGGCGCGAAAAGATCGCCAAGTGAAGGACGACCATAGCGCCCAGGACTAGGATGTGGACAGCGTGCTCGGACGCCATGGATGTGAAGCAGCCCCAGTGGGTTCACTCGTCATCGATGTGGCGGAAAGGATTTTTGGCCTGTTTACACTGTCACCCCCGAGTACAGCTCCGCTACCTGTTCGACACATGGATCAATCCATCCATATCAGTTCGATTGATATATCAAACGGAGTGCCAATTGCCTTCACTTCCTCAGTCCAAACCTTTTTCGAAATGCTGGACTTGTTGCCTCACAAATTCACCCAAAAATAATCTGGCCCGTTTCCGCGCAATTACACACGCCATCTCCGTCCCGTATCAACTACACTGTCTACGGTAATTAGTCTTAGTGGATTTGAGGGTTAGGTTAACGCTTTTGCAGTTTGTTTGGTGAAAAACTCGTTTATCCATCGAATTTGGCCCAATGCGATTCGTCTATTTCAGGTGTCTGTCGTTTTGATTGGATAAATATTGACTGCAGTGCAACCTGTCAAAGTTCAAATTTTGCACTTTCTGTGCAACATTGGAGGTGAGACTAATTACCGTACACAGTATAGTGCACTTATTCCGACTACCGTTGTGCTCCTCATTTCCGGTCAACATCTAACATGCAAACAAATCATATCTCACAGTCTCTTTTAACCAAAATCTTACAAATTAAAATACGTTATAGCAATCTATCTATTTCTACAGGTTCCTCACCAACAGTACTATGAGGTCCATCAATAAGTGGGGCATTACTCCACCCGTCCCCCTCTCGGAGAAGCGCAATTGCCACTCGCCAAACAACCAAACTTACCCTTCAGACAGCTTTCATTCGCTCTGTTGGCAGTACAGTACTAGCTAGTACCCTTCAGCACTTGGACATGAGCACAGCCACCGCCATGCAGCCGGAGCAGGCTGAAGCAGAGGCGCAGCGCGTCTGGGAGCGCGAGATGGAGCAGGCGGTGCAGGGCCGCGGCCGTACGCGCAGTCGCTCCATCCTGGCGGACGACGAGGAGGACGCAGAAGACGCAGACGACGGCTCCAGTCGCTCCCGCGCGCGCTGCTTCAGCTCCCGAGAGGTCTCTAGCCAATCGGAGGACGACGAGGACCGCGCCAGACGCCGCAGCTGCTCGTTCTCGGCCCTGGAGCCGCCCCGCAGTCTCTCACAGGCCGCAGAAGACGCAGAAGACGCGGAAGACGCGGCCAAGAGAGCGGCTTCACTCAGCAAGATCTACCTGGCAGGATCCGCCCCCGTGGACGTGTCCAAGCTGCAGGACGACAGCAAGATCCTGGGCGGCAAGAAGGTGGAGGTGCTGCAGCCCACGGGGCGCTCTCGGCAGCCGCTCTGGATGCGCTTTCGAGGGGCTGCAACTCTCAGTGGAGAACACATCGAGTTTCGCAGGGGATCAACTGACAGAGGAGCAGCTGGAGGAGAAGAAAATGGAGGAGGAGGAGGACCATAAACTCAAAGCCGAGAAGCTGTCGGCGCGCAGGTCCCTGTCGGTTAGGGCGTCTTTGTTCCGGAACAAGATGTTCAAGAGCACGTCCAGACTACTGGGCAACTCGGAGGAAGGCGCCAAGCTGGAAGCAGCCAGGAACGGCAGCAGACCGCCCACAGGAGCCGAGAAATTGACGACGGAAGTGACGGAGGCGCCGCCTGTGCAGCCCAAGAAACGTCATAAACTTAAGCTGCTGCTGCTCGGAGATAGCGGTACGTTCGGTTGTGGGTTTTAGAGGTGGAACGTTGGATACTGATTTCGAGTGTTGCTGCAGGTGTGGGTAAGACCAGTTTGATGCGCGTCTTCTCCGGCGACGAGTTCTCCGAGTCGATGCTGGCAACCGCTGGGTACGTACTGTAGGGTTGATATTGTTGATGAATGTGTCTAATTTATTGTTCTTGGGAACGAATTGAAACAGGGTGGACTTCAAGCTCCGACATATTAACGTCGCGGACGAAGCAATCACGCTTCAGATCTGGGATACCGCAGGCCAAGAGCGTTTCCACCGCATCACTGCCAGTATGTCTGTCGGTTGCAGTGGCTGGCTTTATGACGTGAAAATATCTAACGTTCGTCTGTGCAGCATATTACAAGGGTGCGAATGGCATTGTTCTCGTGTACGATGTCAGCGACAGGCGCAGCTTCGACAGTACGTGACTGTGACCTTCCGTGTCCTCGCCGAAATGAGATTTACTGATCACAATCTGTGGTGTAGATGTTGGCTACTGGATGAATAACATTCGTCAGTATTCAGCCCCGTCGCAAATGCCTGCCATGCTGCTCGTAGGGAACAAGATCGATCTGCCGAACCGCGTAGTCTCGCTGGAAGAGGGCCAAGCGGCTGCAAGCCAGTACGGCTGCCGATTTATTGGTACGATCTCGCATCATGAGACTTCGTGTGACTGACCATGCAAAAGATCTAACGAAAGTGTTTGAATGTGGTGACCTACAGAAACGAGTGCGAAGACGTCGGAAAACACGAATGGCGCTCTCGAAACTATTGCGCGTGATGCCTTCATGATAAGCGTCAATCGTAAGTGCGCTTTGCTACCAGATAGATGCTTGACTGTAGTCACGATTCTAACGACTTTATTCTTGTTTTTATCTGTTGTAGCCGCACTCACACAAAAGATGGTAATGGACCGAGAGAAGACGATGGCTGGTCGACGCAACAAGGAAAACTGTCTCATCCAGTAGCCGACCCCCACCACGACTAAAGAAAACTCTTTCCGAGCACCAACAACAGAGGTTGTACAAGCATGCCGACTCGCCGTCTCACTCGGCGCAGCGATGAACGAGGCAGCGGCGACTTGGCAGCACCATGAAGGCAAGCGCGATAAGCGGGTGAGCAGACCCTTGAGCCGGCCACTCTATAGCCCCAACTAGGCGGGGCACAGCAAACAAAAGAAAAGCGATCGAACTGAAGTGCCACCGCAGAGGGTAGACAGACAGACGGCCGACGGAGCACACAAGCCGATATTTAACGGGCGGCTGACACGAAATATTAACAACTCGCAGCGAACCCCCACGCGCCTTCTATTAGCAGTACCAACTACTGCTCGTCTTCCGGTGCTATGGGTTGCACTCGAGAGCGCAGAAACTGCTCGGCCTCCGCCTTGCGCTCAGGGTTGTTCATAACTTCCATGAACTCTCGAGTCTGTCGCACTCGGACGCGATATGCAGCAGTGCAGAAGAGACTGTGGGTATGTCAATACACAGAGTCGAGTTAGCTACCGGTATACGGGTCTTGTGGTTTGGCGGTATAGTGAGCGTTGTGGAGGTTTTGCGTACGATGAGCCGCTGGCCACGACAATGAAGGCGCCGATCGCGCGGTCGCAGGACTGGCGGGTGAGGCGACTGGTGCGGAAGCTGTGCGAGCCCACGAGTGCGGCCACGGAGATGCCCCACATGAGCCCCGACCGGAAGCACGGAGGGTTCTGGAGCACCGAGTCACTCGAGGACACCATTTTGATCGAATCGGTTGTGTGGATACACAATGAACCAAAGCCACTTTAACCCCTACCCTAGAACTTATACTCTAACGTTATTATAGTTCAGCTTATTCGCAGCGTCTCTACTATGTTGGTGGTCCAACATAAGAGCATGTTTTACTTGAAGTTTTTAATGGGTATATGTCCATGTACCACTTTAATTAAATCAAGATAAACTTTTGTGTGTAAACGGTGGTTTCAGTCAGTGGGCAAGTGGAAAAGAAGGGGACGTCTTGCCCACCACCGCGAGTGACTCACAGCCATCAGCTCCTCATTTCTCGAGAATAGTTGCGCCGGCGGGGAAGACTGCGCAGCACCAACTGCAAGAGCGTTGGCAGTGCGTCAGATCGATGTTGAGCGAGCGCCACGAGCGACGCCTTCGGCGAGCAGACCACAAGACAGGCATCGCAGTGGCGGGCAAGCAGAATAAGGCAGTAGCAAAGAAGACGAGGGGTAAACATGCAGAACCAGTCCGAGGAGGCCAAGGACATAGGCGACTGCGACGGAAATACACGCACGAGAGGCGAAGAAGACGGCGCCGGCGGATGAAACATTGGTGGAAGCGAAGCAGACGACGGCGAAGGCGAAGCAGACGATGACAAACCCGAAGAAGGCGACGCCAGTGGGAAAGAAGAAAAGGAAGGCCCTACCACCGCCACCGCATGATCCGCCAGCACCGCCAGGAGACCCACCGACGGCTTTTGAGACCGTGGTTGCGGACATGGTTACCTCTATGTCGTGTAGGATTATGCAGAAAATCTCACAATCGAATGGTATGAGTCCCACCAACAACACTCGATTCCCTTACAACAATCAATGAGCGTTGGATCAATACCTGAAGATAAGGAACGATACCTTACACCGGGTTGGCTGTAAATCCTCTGTACACCTAGGTTGTATTAGTTCAACCCAAAACCTGCACCACTAGCCACGAGCGAGGGCTAGTATGCAATAATGTGCTTTCGCGCAACCCCCCGCCGTCCCTCAGAAGGAAGAGTACCGGCTGTCAAGCCTAATATGGGTTTGCCGAGGTAAAACCTCGGCGGGTAGTAAAATATGTCTGGAACACTCGGTTCCACTATATTGTGCGTTCTACATGAAATTTTCATTTTCTTGGGCGGTTCTTCGTATCAACCGCCGACGAATCGACCGACCTCTAAACAAACATACTTTATGTTTTTCGAGATACGAAATGTGTTGTACACCACACAACGAGTGCTGCGGCAACTTGACACATCAGATCACCGCAGCCAACATGACCAGCGAAGGAGGTACCTTCCCGTGACGAATAGCCGCCAAAATGAAGGTCTAGCCCTAAGGAATCACCTCCCACGCGAAAGGGTCCCTCCCTCATCATCGTCAAGCACGCGAGTGTCCCCGTACCCTTTGCACGTGCGTACGCCACCTCAAGCATGACCACCCGCAGCACACGGCTTGTCCCGCGTATCCCTGGACGCTTCGCCGCAGACTGGCGATCAGCATCGTCTGCAACTTATCGTCCGTGCTATTGTCAAGGATACAGTCGGCAAGCGCGACAGCTCTGGCAGCATTCTGGAGGGATTCGCTGCCAATGGAGCTACTTTCAGCGATATCCTGCACAACATTTGTGGAAAGTTCAGGGGCAAAGTCAAATGGCAATCCGTGAAGAAAGATGATGGTACTTGGTCTCTGAAAGACCTACGGAGACATCATTGGCCCGTGTAATGCAGTTCAAGTGGAATCGACACCTCGTTCCGACGACCAAACCAGAAGATCTGGAGCAAGTGGGTTCGGTCCGTACAAGAGAAAACAGTACTACTGATGGTGTACGAGTACGGACTCGGCATCCCAAACGCTCTTGCGCTAGAGGAGTTCAGGTTGGCACACATCCACACTGAGCATAGTGACCGTGCTGAAGCGACAGCAGAGTTTTTGCTTCGTGAGGTGAAGGCGCAGTTGCGTGATATTTGGGGGAAAAACTTACAAAGGGAGTGCGGTAGTTTGAAGCATGTGGGCCAACGATGTCACCCGGAATCTTGATCGATCCACATGGGATCTTGAAGTTCTGGATCTCCCAACTGCCCGAGATGAACGCTTGCTTCATACCTCCGACTCGCAAGTTGCTCAGCACCTGGCGGGGTTACTCGGTCTGCACGATTGGCTCTAGATGTCGTCAATTCTTCGATTACAGATAACAGTCAGCTTCACAAGGACTGAGAAGATTTTGGACGGCATTTTACTCAATCAGCAGCTGGCGTTAGCAGCACGCAAGGAGGATATTGATGCTTTCCTTGCAGATGTAACCCTGCCACACGCGTTTGAGGTCGATAATCCAGTGAGAAATATGGAGAACATTTCAGTCACCGAGCATCAACAATAGTTCACCAGTCAGTTTTGCTGTTGCACTGATTAGTAGTCTACCGTGAATTTGTTGTCTCCTACATTTGACGGACGTGAAATTAAAAGGGTTTTCCTTCGCTGCGCTCTTGCAGAATACCATTAACTAGAACATGCGCTTGTCGATTCGTGTTGGACAGTGGCTTGGGAGGATTGAAATGACCTTGAACGGTCCAGCCACAATGCTGGAGGACTTTCGCCATATTGAAATTCTCAAAACGACCAAATGTTTCGACAACAAAAGGTAGTAGATCTCTGCTGCTTGATTCAATATGGTGGCGTTGGAACGATCTCTTGATGTAGCCGAACAGGAACTCGATGGGGTTGAAGAACGGACAGTAAGCTGGCAGAAAAATATGAACGATCCCAACGCTGCGCAGAAAATGAACGATATCCGGTTCTCTATGAATTGATGCTCCATCTAGTATCCCCACGAAATATCGGATAGGGTACTGGCGGACGCTCCCACTCGCCGAGTACGCGAAGTCTTGACAGCACTGATACTCAATCCGATCAAAAGTGCCCTGTGTGTCGTTGTAGTCGATGACACCATTCACCCCCATGAACGCCAACACGGAGACCCGTGGCTTACGCTGAAAGTCTCCGCATATTGCAATCGTCTGGCCCTTGAGCGAATATCCTCGCTTCCGGATCATTCCGCGGTTATCGAACGACACCTCATCCAGAAACACGAGGTTGCTGTAGCACCAATTATTGTGGCTCAGCTGTTCCACGAATCGAAACACATCCATTTCGTTTATGTGCATGGCGCGGCGCTCAAGCACTTTGCGTGTCAAACCGCAGTCGTGGAAAATTCTCCAGACCGACGACTTCGATATGGAAACTTGGTGAGCCCGCACGAATGCATCTTGGGCTTCATCGAGATAAGCCAACGGGTGATCGGCATAGTAATCATACAGACACTACCAGTGGCACTTGAAAACCGACAACTGGACTGTGTTTGGACCCGTTGGTACGTCCCAGTTTCCTCATAGACAGTGATCCAGCTCCCAATGGTTCTCACTGACTTGTAATAGATGTGTGATAGCTGCTTCCGCGAATACCTGATAGAATAGAACCCATACAAACAGTGATACACTGTATTGGATGCGCATGTTGCCTTGTAGCTGCTTCCTCCATCTCAACTAGATCTCTGCCGCGCTTTGCAACTACCTGATCGACAGCAGCAACATCAACTGTTAGATCTCCATCGCGCACCGTTTACCCGAGCAATCCAACGTAAAACCTTTCCTTCTGATGATCTGGTAATAAAACAAAACCCAACGGACTCAGCTGCTTGAGCGCCGCGCGTCACAGGTTCCCCACCCATAATGCGCACACAGATCTTCCGTGCGCTTGTTGCTAGGTCTTTCTTCGGCTCCACTTGCTGTATCGTTCACAGAACGAAACGCGAGGTTTGACGGGTTACTGGTGCAGTAACAGACGTAATCCAGTATGTCCCGCTTGGGTAGTTCCCTAGAGGAAGCACATCGCGCTCACTACAGTACACAAGACAGCCACCACGAAAAGCCCCTACAAACCTGTGCGCGTGCTGGCAAATTCTTCTCTGGGCGCCGAAAAGAATAATTACGTTTTGTCCAATCAGAGTACGAGTTCGATTTGCTGTCGATTCGGCCAACAGACGTCAAATTCAGTTCGGCCAACAGACGGCAAATTCAGGCGGGATTCACAATAATATATGGGATACGACGCTCC
The DNA here is from genome assembly GCA_012656075.1 of Phytophthora hibernalis. Taxonomy (NCBI): domain Eukaryota; phylum Oomycota; class Peronosporomycetes; order Peronosporales; family Peronosporaceae; genus Phytophthora; species Phytophthora hibernalis. The sequence goes on from JAAKBF010000324.1 coordinate 1,623,167, forward strand.
TCGTCTCTCCCAAACTCTCTAATCTCTTGGACTGACCAGCAACAAACCCTCGGTCAATGTACCTTGAGCTCACGGACAGGCATCCCACGTAGCCAAGCATACCCAGACTCTAAGATAAACTAGCTAGACTTACCGAATACAGACTTGACCCTTGGTGACTTGTGGGGAAGACTGCTAATTTATTTCTGTAACGCTCTGAGAGTCTATGTAGGTCATCCTATAGCTAGTCCTATACCTAAATGCAAATATCAAGTGTGAATAGATCTCAGTTGGAGATCCTCAAAATGACCGAGGGTACGATAACAAGATGGGTACAAAACGAGGCTATTTCTGCGGCCGGGTTTTTATAATATCCCCGGGCGAGACCTCGGTCACTATCATTCCGGTGTCACTACTGCACGAGAAATGAGATCAGCCTATCGGGTAGCGTCGTCACCTCCTTTCACCAAAGGAAACTTCGGTTATCAGCAACCGACAAGCAGGACCAAACCCAACGCCCGCCTCGACGCAAGCTTCCACCAGTAGTGCGCGTCGCGGCGTCTTCACCATCGATCTATGGCCCCTCCGTCACGTCTCCTGAGCCAGGCTACGGCTGCCGCTCTCCATGCTCTGCACCCGGCTGACGAGGTACGTTCGGTAGTTCCTTGCTTCCCTTGTACGTCTCCGCCATTTCCGGACGTCTCTGTGCTCGGCCGTCGTCTTCATCCGTGTCTCCAGGAGGCTGCTGAGGCAGCGACCGACGCCTCTGACCCCTCCAGGGGTCTGCCTCCGGCGACGCCGCCTTCCTCACCTGAGGCCTCCCCATCCTGGCGTACTTGCTCGGCGGTATTTCCGCGTCGGCCTCCGGGTCGTCAGATTCAAGCGCACCCCTGATGTCGGTCGGCTGTCAGACCGACGCGATCACCGGTGCCCACTCAGCTGCTGCTCCAACCGGAGTCGATTCCTGCTCTGGTTGAACAGCGGCTCCTCCAGCTGGGTCAGTTCGTCGTCGGTGTGGCGCGGCAGCGTCCTCAGCGGCTCGACACAGCGTTGAACGATCGCATGGAGAGCGCCACAAGCCTCGGTGAGGTTTTGTCAGCTGCGGTGGCACATCCTCGGCATCCTCCTGGCGAGGCCGAGCTTATGGTTGACCTCCGCAACGAGGTCTCCGAGCTCAAGGCTATCCGAGGATTGGCTTCTGGCCGAGACACAGGAGCGAGAGAAGTTCGAGGGCTTCAGCTACCAGGCGTCGAGCGACGAGAGCCGCACTCGCGACGCGCTGGATAATCTCCGCGGGGACCATGATCAAGCCATCTAGCAGCTTCGCCAGACGAACTCGCCGATCGCCCATCACGACAGCGTCGTGTCAACTTGGGCTGCCCGAGCGAGGTCTGCGGAAGCTTCGTTGACCTCGGCCCAGAGGCTCGTCCACCAAGATCGAGAGCGTTTCAAGGCAGGCCTCGTCGCGTATACCGACCAGTTGGGCAAGCTTGGGTCGGAGCTCGCTGCGTCGGCTCAAGCGACGGCGGGCTCAGTTCCATCTCCGGTCCAGGATCTGGAGGCGCAGGTCGCGAGCTTGAAGCGCGCGAACTCCATCTTACGCCAACATTCGGCCCTCCAAGGCCTCGATGTCGACACCTTGGTGCTCTCTTCTACTGGTAAGTCTCGCTATGTCGTATCGCCCAGTGGCATCACCTCTTCTAACGTCACCTTGTCATCCTCGTTCAGGTATCACTGCTGGCAACATTGACTGGGAGCTCCTTGGTCTGGCGCCACCGAGCGTCGCGTCAAAGCGTAGTCGAAGCGTTTCCTTCGAGAGTTCGGAGGATAGCGACCTGGGTGTCCCGGGTTCAGACGAAGAGTCGAAGACTCCTGCGAAGGCCGCGGTTGCTGGTGCTGATGACGCTGAAGACTTGGATGACGTATCACTCTCGTTGTCGGTGTCTCAGCTTCGTCGGAACCGGCGCAAGCGTCTCCGGCAGCACAACACGCCGGTTAAACCTTCCCCAGGGTCACCGAGGTCGAATCTCCCGGGTAACAATCCGACCTTCGCTTGATCTGAAGGCTCTGGCCCAAGGTCGAGTCTCTGGATCCTCGGCCGGCTCACTTCCAGCACCGCCAGCGCATGGGGCTCTACTCCGTCGTCGCCGAGCTCTTAGCCTAGCTCGTCCCTTCTATCTCCGGCCGATCCGTCACCACCGAGTCCTCCGCCTGGATCACCACCGGTCTCGCCGACGCATTAGCCTGCCCCTAGATCCTCGGTGCTTCAGACCCCGGCCGAAGACATTGACTTGTCGGGTGATGAAGTCGACAGAGGGGTTCAGGCGGCTGCGATTCTTGCGTATGGGTCGTTTTCCTCGGCGGTGGTTTCGCCACCATGTCGTGATGACCGGCTCACCCGCAGTGCGGCGGTGCTGGCCACTTTGCGGTCCCAGAGGGAGCTGGAGACTCTGGAGGTGCCGGATGATTTTATCATCGGCTCCCCGCAATCGCCCGAGTCCTCTCAAGCTCCAGCATCGCCCGTGACTACTCCTGCTACCCCGAAGAGCTCCGCGATCCCTGTACCGACGGCGCCTTCCCGGGATGCCTCGGCTGCGACCTTGTCGGCCTCGTCGGCGACGACACAGTTTACCCTGGCTTCACCGAGCATATCAGTTGCTCCGGTATTGTAGCCGTCCACCGTGTCGTTGCCGTTGTCGGGAGGGTGCCGACTATGTCCTTGGTAGCGACACCCGTGACCTTGGTGGCGGTGCCCGCTTCGGGATCCCAAATTGCTGACTCGGTTTCACCACCGTCAGCTCCGCTGGACCCTTCTAGTTCGACTGCAGGCGGCACCGATGCTTCGATTGCTCCTGCCGGTCCTACCCGTGGGCGCCCTGCTGGTGCTCTGTCGGCGCTTCGGCGTTCGCACACCAAAACGACGGTGACGCTATCCACAGTCTCAGGCACGGACCCCAACACCTTTGCGGCGGCTGTGCCCACTACGCTTGGCACAGCTTCTCAGCGGCTTGCCCTGTTGGCCAGTCCTTATTTGACACCGGGCTTTACCGCACCGGGCTTTACCGCACCGGGGCCGGTGTCAGTTGCACAACTGCAGCCTGACTCCGCCTATCGCAAAGGGCGTCGAGTCTCCGTGGTCGATGGTTGGGATTTAGGCCATGGCGGACTGAACTAACCCAGCCCACCCGTGGCAACGAGTGCGCCGGAAGATGTCCGAGACCCCTTGCTGCTTCGGCCTTGACCAGACTCCACCTGGCTACGGGATTGGCTCGCACGGTCAAGATGTGGCGTCAGTTTCAAGGCATCTCCACCGGCAAGACCGACAAAGCGGGTCTCGGCCTTTCCTTATGGGAACGACGCCACTGGGTCCACGTTGCGTCAGACGAAGCTTTTGTCCGGGGTCGGGCGCAGAGGCTCGCTGCGATCGACCCTCGGTCGTCGCTCTTCGGTCGACCTGCCTTCGGGCCGATCGTCTGCGTCAGCAGATGATATACCGTTGCTGGAAGTGGCGTATCGAACGGCCCAACAAATCCCTTGAATGCCCGACCGTGTTTCTGCTGGAGCCCTATTTTCTCATGTACTCGTTTGAAGTGCTTGAGTGGGCTCCTACCTTCAAGGATTGGAGTGATGAGCTCGCCACTGTGGACGCGCGCCAGCTCTGGTGGAACTGTTGGGTCGATGCGCCTTCGAGCTATCATTTCAACACCACTATCGCTCCGTGCCACCCGCCGGTGTCGTTGTTCGTGCCGCATGGCATGAATCAAGCGGAAGTGGTGTCTGGCCTCATGGTGGATCAATCCCTGTCCCTGGCTTTGGTCACTGCCCCATGGGTCACGCAAGCCTCTGCCGGCATTCCTCAAGGTCCAGATCTCAAGTGGAGGAGGACGAGGACTTGGCCGATGATTCTTCGGTCCTTGCACCCGCTCCTGTTGCTGCTGCTGGTGGAACTACCGACCAGTCGTCCGACTTGGCAGTCTTGGCTGACCTTGCCTCGGCCGCAGAGATCTAACCCTTTTGTCTGGTGTTTTCTCATTTCTTCTCCAGGCCTTCTAGCTGCTGTCACCTCGTCCGAAGCTCGTAGTCCATTATAGGTGCAGCTCGTAAGCTCAAACGGTCTCCATTAACCCACATCCATTTCGAAATCGTTCACATCACATGTAAATATGCAAATTCAATGCAGTAGTATTTTCGTCTGCCCCCGCGGGCTGCATTGACCCAGCAGATAGTTCAATCGTCACGTCGACATTGTGACCGAGACTCCTCAGAGTCCTATTCATTCGCAAGTGTCGATGACATCCCAATTCGATACGGTAGTAATCTTCGTCTGTCACTACGGGCTGTATCAACCCCGTAGGCAGTTCACTCCTCGGTCGTCCTCCAAAGTAGTCTTCGGCAGCGTCTTGGACCATTTGCAACCGTCGTTCGCTCCACCGAGCTCGCAGGTAATCGTAGAGCAGCCCACGCAATACAAATTAGCTGCTGGTTCCCAGGTGGGCTCATTATATCCAACCCATTTCACTTTAAACTCACGGACGGCCCGCCTCGTACTCGTTGACAGCGGGGAGCGGTCATCTAGGATGGTTTCCACCTCGTACTCGCCTGCCCGCCGGTCTGGTTCCCAGCTATCTTCAGGCAACAATTCTTCGTCAAATCTAACCTCGTACCCTCGGTCACTTCGGACGATAGCCGAACTCTCTGTTGATCTGCGAACTCGTTCACGGTTTGAGTCGGGACATGTGCACTACTGGGTAAACCTGTACCCGCTCCTGTCCGGTAATTCCAACTCGTACGCGAATTCTTCAACCCGGTTCTTGACTCTGAATGAACCGTGCCACCGATGAGCTAGTTTTTTTGTCAGACCTGGCTTGACTCGTTCCATGTACAACGACACTCTACTTTCAGGCTGGAACAGAGACCTCTGTGGTGTAGGGAAATCCAGATTTGGGGTAACCCTACACTAGGGATACCTAAGCTAGACCAGTGGGTACGATAGGACGTGTCCCTCAAAGTCAAGTGGCACACGCGCGTACAACAATTCGGGGTCCATTCGAATACTCACTGAGTTATTGAACGGTGGCGCAATATGCACCAGCGACTCGACGGGTCCCGTAGGTGCACCGAAGTTGGCGCTACGCTCGACAAGCAACTCAACATGTCGAGTGGTGGAATTTGACGTGGGATAGACTGACGCCCCTCGTGCATTTTTTTCTTCGTCGGTCGTATTGGTCGGTCGTTTTTGTCTTGGCCTGGGTATATCGATAATCTGGAAGGTTTATGGTTGGTGAAAATAAGAACCCATCTCCATAAAACACCCAGAGAAGTTTGGTCTGGCGAGGCCGACCCGATTTTTCTTGGTCGGTCGTCTTGGTCGGTCGTTATTGTCTTGGCCTGGATATATCGAGAATCTGGAAGGTTTACGGTGGGTGAAAATAAGAACCCATCTCCATAAAACATCCAGGAAGTTGGGTCTGGCGAGGCCGCACCCGACACTCGGAGTCGTTTATGACCGGGGATCCGTAACTGGTGGGTTGCATTTTCGTCTTCTCCATCGTCGGATTGCGTTACGGCCTGATAATTACTCGTCATATTCGGTGAGTCGCCCTCGCCGGGGTCCCATTGGTCACCCCTGTCCATTTTGATAGCACACCTCTTCGGTCGCCCGTCGCTATGGATCGCAGTAATCGCTGAGTCCCTCGCAGCTGGTGGTGGCCCCACACAGTCTTCTTCATCACAGGCTTCGTCATCGCGTTTAGTCACAGGGATTGAATAACTCTTCACTAGATTCGCCGAGGTCTGGTTGCTACTACCTTCCATTGCTGTTGGTGTTGCCTTCGCCGAGTTGGACCTCGTCTCATTTACCAACGAGTCACTCTCGGTACCTCCCGACTCGGACTCTACCGCACTCGCTGAGTCGTATATTCCAGTGTCGCTTGCAGCAAGCGCCGCTAATTCCAGCTGATCGCGTGTTTCGCCATGTTCACTACGCCTTGGTCGTGGTTGGATCGCTGTCGGCGTCTTGTAGTAAGGTCGTTCGACAGCGGGAGGCTGGTTGCTCAGCCATTCCATATACAACCGTTGCTCTTTCCTGAGAAGTCTGCTGTCGGATGATCACTCGAAGGCAAGCACTTGCCAGCCACGGTATTTCGCCGAGTTTAGCCGCACATAACCTTCATCTCTCAGCAATATTCCGTGGGATATCTACAAGACAACCGGAAAGTGAGCGGGACATCACGTCAGTCTAGTCGAGATATTTGTCAACAACACTCGCACTGCATGCCCTGACGGGTGATATTTGACCGTCGGGATCAATCCCTTCAGTTGTCGCACCCATAGTTCGACGACTCTCTTCACGACGTCATACTCGGTCCCTTCATCATCATCCTTCTCTTCTTCTTCTTCCTCCTCGCTTCCATGGTCTTCGTTATCGTCGAACTCGTCAACCTGGACGGAGCGCGTCACCACCGCGTCCGCGGCGGAAATGCTGGCTCTCGTCGAGTTCGATTTATCGAGTGGCGATCCTCCAGCCGTCGCCGGGCTTGTGTCTCTCAAATTTGGCGATCCTTTCACCATCTTCTCTCACTTGTTGCTCTTAATTTGGTTGTACTTGGTACCAGCTAAAACAAAGCACACCCTTTAATCCCAGGTCGCGGCACCAGTTGTGGTGTTGTGATTCACAGAAAACGTCGTTAGTTCGGCTTCCACGCAACAGCACAACAATTCGCCGAGTCAGGTCGGCGATGTTGGGCTTGCGCAGGGTTTCTGTCGGTTCCTTTGCGGTTCGCCCCAGCCGGGGCTCAGTGGAGTGTTGTTCCCAACAAGTACCAAGCTCCAAACTCTCCAGAGACTCGCGTGAGGGGGCAGTCTCCGTGCAAAACCATGTGCCCTCCACCAAAGGAAGGACGGCAGCGCGTGAGTGCGTTTACAGGTCACCAGGCGCAGATTTCGCCCAGCTAGGAGATTACGTGTCCTGGGTTGTGCAGACCCACCGGCTCGTCGAATCGACGAGACTTGTCTTCGGTTGGTAGCGAGAAGTGCCCACCCCAGGCCGACCTTGATCTCTTGGTGCTACCAGACGGCTCCCCTACAAGCTATGCCTCTCGGGGAACGACGACAGACATAATCCAGCCCACGCAGGGACTTACCGGAAAAGTGTACGCTGTTCTTGGAGTTAGAATATTCTGCTCTGATTGTTATCTCTATGTCTTTGGAGAGCCCCTTCGGACTCTTCCCTATGTTCTTCTACAGGTCAAATACAAATATCTAATGAAATGGAGTCGTTACAGATCTCCCTGCGACTCTTCGCTCAGCTCCGTCCCTTGGTGTCGAGCCGTTTCCTACCTCTCGGCGACTCTTCGCCCAGATCTCGATTTATCCCCCAGTTGGTATATCTCCCTCGAGGCATATTCTCACCAAGTCAACTTTCGCCGAGTCCAACTTTCGCCGAGTCGATTATCGCCGAGTCCGTCCTTCGCTGAGTCCGTCCTTCGCTGAGTCCAGCTGAGTGCGATCCCATTTAAATCCGTTCCCTGTTGAGTGCGATGTATCCACTTGGCTATGTATCCACTTGGCGGTGTACCCACTTGGTGGTGTATCCTCTTGATCCTCTTGAGTGAGATAGCAAAGACGGAAAAATACGGCGGCTATGGGAGTTGCTCGTGGATTTTGTGGCGACTACCAAATTGGGACATTGTGATCGCTGCGAGTGCTCACCTTCTGTCGTCCACAGTCAATATCGCCGAGTACACGGGAATGAATAACGGATTAATCGCAGAGCTTGACCGAGGGGTGACTGATCTGATTATTGTTGGCGACTCCAGGCTTGCAATCCAGCAATCTATGGGGGTGATGGCATGTAGTAAGGGGACGTTGCAAGCGGAGTTAGCACGCCACAAAAGACTCGTCGATCGACTCAACTCTGTGCGATATCTGCACGTAGTTCGGTGCTATAACTCGGCAGCGGACTCCTTAGCCACCGAGGCATAGGAAACTCAAGCAGGACGAGTTGTACTCAGTGGAGACCGTAAGATGGAGCTGAAGACGCTGAACCGGATCCAAGAGGAACTTTATGTTGATGAAGACTTGGCAAAAGAAGCGGAGGTAGTTCCAAAGGCCTCAGCGACTACACGAAGTCACGGCCGACACACTCGCAGAGTCCGGTCAACGGATGAAGAAGTGGACGACCCTGCGAGAGAGCCGGGAGGAGCAGACACGGCCAGGAAAAGACTCGCCGAGTTTTGTCGACGACGGTGATAGCTTAAGCGAAGAATTCGAAGCAGAGTTCCAACATCCAAAGTCTGAGCGAGTGATTGAACTAGGTCACGCCGATCCTAGACGACATATACATCCAAGTACTCAAGACATTGATCCGCTGGTCGTTCAGACAGAGCGATGTTCCGGATCAAGCATAAGACCGAGGGGTTCGCCTACGAGCCTGTGTTGGCAGACAAGAGCGGGGTGCTATCCAGTAGTCCACGTGTCCAAACTGAAGAAAGCGACCTAACTCAGCGAAAGGCCTACGACTTCGCTAGTCAAAGGACTCAGCGAAACCGATCGATTGGATTTCGACGCGGAACTGCTGCCAAAAGATAGCTGGGAACCTGACGAGCAACTGGCCGATATGAAGTCGAGGCCATCCTTAAGGACGAAATGCCACTCTCGACGAGTACGGACCGAGCCCAGCGCCGGTTTCTGATAAAATGGGTGGGCTATGACGAACCCAGCTGGGAACCACTGTCAAATTTATCGTGTGGAGGTCTTCTCTTCGACTATCTTCGACAAAAGAAACGTGAAAACCGTCTGCAAATGGTGCAAGTTGCAGACGATTGTTAAAAGCTATTGCATATGATAAAATACCACCGACCTGTGAAGACAAGCAGGCAGGTCGAGTCAGCGACAGCTTCTGCGTCAACTTATATTTTTGATATTACGATATCGATGAGTACGGACTACATGAAGAAAAAGAAACAACTACCAAGACTCATCGAAAACTGCAACTGGGCGAACTGGGAGTCTCAGCGAAACAACTGCTTAAGCCTCGTCGAAAATTTGCTCGAAAATGCGTAGACCGGTACGATTAGCCGGATGCTGAGCACTCTCGTCACAAGCCGGAGGTTCTGGCTCGTTGGGATCAGTGTCCTCCTGCCAAGTCCTCTCGACGTCGCCCACGGAAACGTCTCCAGGAGCAAATACCGGGAACTCGGGAATGCGCGGACGAAAACACGTGTTGTATGGGTGCAACTCTGGACGAGTCACCCACCACACTCGCCAGGGCTCTTGAACGTCCAGGTCCTTGAGCTCAGCGAACCAATCCGAACGAGACGGGAACATGGGCTGGTTAATCAACGAATACATGGGGACCGTAGGCTCAAAATAGAGTTCGGAGTCGAGACTCGGCGGAGGACCTTGAGCCGAGCGAGAACTGGCCGCAACCCGGAGCTCCTCCTCGCAAGACTTCATGACGATCCGCAACAGGTCACCTCGGCGCTTACGCTCAAGAGTATACGCTGCCCACAACTCGTGGATGGCGGCGAACTCCGACACTGGTGAGCTTGGGTTCAGGTCTGGATGTAAACCCAACAAAACACTTGAGTCCACGATCCAGTGGTTCCTCTCCCAGAGAGCCACGAAAATCTTGGTACGAGAATCGTGAGGTTGCGACTCGTCGAATTCCCGACTATCGCCCAGAAACGAGCCCAAGCGTCGCAAACGGTCATCAACGGGGTCGTCGATTTCGTCGACTTCTTCTTTGAATGCAGACGTTGGCGGGCGGCGTCAATCTCGCTCGCCGAGACGAAAATTGGAGTCTCCGGGAACTTGGCGAGGACTTGTTGGCATGGATGAGACGGCTTAAACACATCCATCCACTTCCGAAGCCCATCGAGAGTAGTTGGCGTCGGAGCCACACTAGACTTGCCTCCGATATCCAGCATCTTGACTGGGGAACGACATGCCAACATTTTCTCTCAGCAACGAGCGGACCCGTAATGAAAGAACTTCACGCTATGAGTCTGACGCATCGAAGGAGTCTCCCGATCCTCTCGCGCAATCGCCTGTGCCGCACGAGCACGCAGCGTCGCGATTGGAAGCTTCAACGGTGCAGACAATTCCACCATACCAGTGGTCGTCGGAGGCTGACTCGCCGAAGGAACGCTTGGAGGCTTCTTGGATGATCTCGACGAGTGGGAACCTGTTGAACGCGTGGATGAAGCCGGTGCCTTGCCCTTCGCATGCGACTTGGCGACAGGATCAGCTGCCTGTGCCGTCTTGGGTCCCGAAGCCTTAGGCTTGGCTACCTGAGAGACCGGGGCAACCTGGCTCGATGACTTGGGACCATGATCATTAACGATCGATGAGTTGTTGGCTTTCTTGGCAGTCTGACGAGAAGACTTGGGAGCTGCTCGCTTCTTCGACGAGCCCTTCGATCGAGGAGCCGGTGCACTCCCTCGCTTGACAGAATGTGGAGCTTTTCGATGAGCATCGGCATAGCTCTGTAGCTTGCCACGTGGAGGCGCCCGGTCCGAGAGAATCACGGTGCTAGCCGACGATAAACAGCTATCTTCAGCTTCGACTTCCATAAGGAAATATCGATGAGACATCCCACTCGATGAGACATCCCACTCGATGAGTTCACAAGTGAACCAACCGGTGACGACTGAGAAGTAGACAGAAAATCACTGGTCTGGCTCAGCGGGATTCCAAGCTCAATATCACCAGAAGGGACGGACCCCGCCACCTTCGGCGAAGCTGGACTAGGCGAACCATCCAAAGCATCTTCGTCAAGGACGTCTAACTCGGCGAGAACAGCCTGAGTAATGCAAGCAGAATTCTTTGCTGCTGCTCGGGAGGGGCGACGTCGAGGAGAGCTGAGAGGAGAAGGCACCGTAGGGCTAGTCGAAGCCGGAACGGCGACTACGGAACTCAGCGAAGGAGTCGCCACGGAAGTAGACGAACTCGACGACTGTTGGAGCCGACTCTATCGACGAGTCAGTGGAGGCCACAGATCCAGATGCTGGACTCGGCGAAGAACTTATACGACCGAGTGAAGAGCTCGTGGCCAGAGATAAACTTAACAAAACAGCTGACGAACTCGCCGAGTCCGGATCAACGGAGCTCGACGAGTCTGCCCCGAGATCGGGTGACTCGTCGACGTGAACATTGGTCTCATCAACTTCGACCGGAACGTCGTACTCAGCGAGTGTCGCTGGGGATAATAACCGCTCGAATTGGCGCGGCTAAGACCAGCCGCCGGAGAGCAGAGGAGACGCCGCCCTGGAATAGGCAGCGAAGGCGCATGCTCAGCGACCATTTCCGCCCGGAGAAAAGTCGTCGATGTGTCGAAACCCTCCTCGCCAGGTACGGGACGCTCAAACTCGCCGCGAGAAACACTCTTAGACTGGCTCCGCCGGGCCGGCTGCCGTCGGATTCGATGGGCTAGAATACCGACGGAGGCGTTCGGTCCGAGTCAATGTCTTTAGTGGCGCGCTCCTTAGCTGAGAGACCGAACGGCGTGCGACTCCGACTTTGACCGCTTGTGGCGTGAAGAACTCGACGAAGACACAGGCGAGACCGCGGATAAAGACGGAGAAACCTCCAACGCTGCACTCACCGGGGTAACATTAGCCGAGCTCGCCGAAGCTGGAATCGCTGAGCCCGAAAATACTCCGCTCGACGGGCTCGCTGGGCAGAGAGAGGGTAACTTCGCAGGGCCGATGCGAAGAACGAAGCTCCAACGATCGGGGAAGCGCTCGGCGAGTAGCCGATAGAGCCGAGCGTTAATTTGGAGGTCCCAAGGATCCAATCCCGGAACATCAACGCCACCAGAGCAGCGACAGCCAAGTGCGGGTCGTATACGGGGTAGCGACCGCGGAGAGCGATAACACGCTTCTGCCGCAGGACGGTACCCTACAGCGACTCGATCGTTCGACGAGCTTCCCGGAGGGCATGATCACCACCGGAGCAAAGCAAGATGGTGGCCTCCTGGAGCTGGCGATAATAAGTGGAAGCCACTCTGTGAAGAGTGGTGAACTCCGCCTTGATCTCAATAACCTTCTGACCCAGGCTTGCACAAGTCCGATCGCGATTGTCGAGTTCAGTCTGAAGCTTCCGAATGGTCGCCTCGGCAACACGAGTACGGTCGCATTGCTGAGTAATAATGGTCCGGGACTCCGCCGTGAGCTGGGCGATCGTCTTGTTGAACGATTCTGTCAGCTCAGTCGTGCGCAAAGAACTCGAGCGATAAATTCCCAGCTCTTTGGTGACGGTATCTAGCTGGTGGCGCAAAGAGGCCGACTCAGCGATCGCCGACTCCATTCTCTTGTAACGAGCAGAAGCCACTCGCTCAGACTTGGCGAGCTTGGTCCGAAGCTCGGCGATTTCGGCAGACACACCCGGGAGAGGTACAACATCACGTTGCAACGCAGCCAAGATAGAAGCTGGCAATTTTGCTCCAAGAATGGCCTGGCGAGTCGAAGCGTCGGCGGGTGGAGGAGAGCTGGTCAATAGAAATGAGACCAGCAGAGCGAGAGAAGCATCACGCGGTCTCTGCTCTTCCCCTTGCTGAGCGAGAGCTCGACGAATCCCAGCGAGGCCACGGAATCGCCTGCCGCGAGATTCGCCGAGTCACCCTCTGACTCAGCTAGAGTAGCTGAGCTACCCACGATTTCTACTGGCGATCCCGGCCGAGCCGAAGTATCATCCGGCTGGAGACCATGCGCGACCTCAGCAGCGGGCGTAAGAGCTTGACTGGACCCAGCGACGGAAGATTCCGGCGAGCCCAGCGAGTTCGTCAAGTCGACCAGATCTTGAGACTCCATCGATGAGTCGACCAGCGGGTCCGAGCGAAGAAACTTGGGCGTGGAGGTCCAACGACGCGCAAACAACGCTCCTGCAACAGCGCTCGAGGAAGTCGACGACGCTTGAGGAGCAAATAAGTTCGTCGGGAATAGCCAACTCGACGAGACGGCGGTAGCTGTAAGTCCGCAACGGGAAGCTGTTAAGCGCACACACGCGGCGGGTTAGATGGTCATCGGTGAGGACAAGAAGCATGTCAAGCGCGGGAGGCGTACCTGGTCAGCGAGAGGAGCCGTGGTGTCCTCGGCGGGCTTCCTGGACGTGACAGCACTTGACTCGACGAGATTTCCAACCGACGGAAAGTTAGAGAACGGAGTGATGGTCGAGACACTCACCAGCCTGGCTCGTATCACGACCGGGGCAGTTGTGGTTTAGGGAAATCCAGATTTGGGGTAACCCTACACTAGGGATGCCTAAGCTAGACCAGTGGGTACATCGCACTCAAGAGGATCAAGAGGATACACCACCAAGTGGGTACACCGCCAAGTGGATACATAGCCAAGTGGATACATCGCACTCAACAGGGAACGGATTCAAACGGGGATCGTACTTAGCTGTACTCGGCGATAATCGACTCGGCGAAAGTTGGACTCGGCGATAATCGACTCGGCGAAAGTTGGACTCGGCGAAAGTTGACTTGGCGAGAATATGCCTCGAGGGAGATATACCATCTGGGGGATAAATCAGGATCTGGGCAAAGAGTCGCCAAGAGGTAGGAAACAGCTCGACACCAAGGGACGGAGCTGAGCGAAGAGTCGCAGGGAGATCTGTAACGACTCCATTTCATTAGATATTTGTATTTGACCGATAGAAGAACATAGGGAAGAGCCCGAAGGGGCTCTCCAAAGACATAGAGATAACAATCAGAGCAGAATATTCTAACTCCAAGAACAGCGTACACTTTTCCGGTAAGTCCCTGCGTGGGCTGGATTATGTCTGTCGTCGTTCCCCGAGAGGCATAGCTTGTAGGGGAGCCGTCTGGTAGCACCAAGAGATCAAGGTCGGCCTGGGGTGGGCACTTCTCGCTACCAACCGAAGACAAGTCTCGTCGATTCGACGAGCCGGTGGGTCTGCACAACCCAGGACACGTAATCTCCTAGCTGGGCGAAATCTGCGCCTGGTGACCTGTAAACGCACTCACGCGCTGCCGTCCTTCCTTTGGTGGAGGGCACATGGTTTTGCACGGAGACTGCCCCCTCACGCGAGTCTCTGGAGAGTTTGGAGCTTGGTACTTGTTGGGAACAACACTCCACTGAGCCCCGGCTGGGGCGAACCGCAAAGGGAACCGACAGAAACCCTGCGCAAGCCCAACATCGCCGACCTGACTCGGCGAATTGTTGTGCTGTTGCGTGGAAGCCGAACTAACGACGTTTTCTGTGAATCACCACACCACACCTCGGTGCTCCTCCTGGAGCATCTGCTGTTGCCCCTGTCCCTGTGGTCGACCCATCCGAGGGTACGTTGAGTGGCATGACGTATTCCATGATTGCTGTAATGGCATTTACTAGTTTGTAGTCAATGCATAAGGGATTTCTACGCCGTTATTCTTGAGCACAATCACGGTGGGTGATGCCCACGGATTGTTCGAGAATGCCACCAATCGAACCTTCAGCAGTCCCTTCAACAGTTTGTACAGCTTCCGCAGATACCGTAGCGGCGTCCGCCGAGCTCTCTGTTTGATTGACGGTTGCCCTTGCACATCGATATCACACATTACGCCATAGCTTGGTGGTGGCACTGCATTGCCACTCGAAATCATGATCGCCTCATGTCGGTTGAGCACATCATCGAGGTCTTGTTGTGGACGAGCAGTGGCGCTCGGGTGCACCCTATGTAATCATGAGGTTTCGTGTTTCTGTCCCAGACTCGTCCGAGGGTTCGATGTCACTCGTCCTCGGATCTGTCCTCGGTGAATCGTCCCAAGCTCTCTGCTCTCTGTCACTCGGTACTACCTCCCTCTCGCGTCGATTTAGCGCCTCGTTGTACTCCCTTGCTCTCCGAGCCTTCTCGACTCTCTGGTAGTTCATCGCCATTTTCCATGCAATTTCTTGCTGTCGGTTCACTTTTCGGCGCCACGCCAGGGCGTCGGTCTGCCCTCTGAGTCCTCGTTTGAGTGACGAGTCCATTGCTCACAACCAACCGTGAATGAGGTAAAACGGAGTGTCTTTCCGAGTTCCATCCTGCGAGTTGTTGTTCGCGAAAATCAAGCGTTCAGCGATCTCGTCCCAGTCTTGTTGTAGCGAGTCCTCTGCGTACACTCGGACCTATTGCATGACAGGTTTCACTGACCGTTCTTGTTGCCCGTTCGCCTGTCCGGTTTGCAGATGAGACTTCAGTCCTAACCCGAGGGGCTGTCACAGGACGAGACGAAGCGAGTGGTACGGCCATAGAGGATCAGAACGAGCGAGAAGTGGAGCAACCGGCACCTGACACGATCGTTCGCGCGCCGAAAGCTGAAGACGTCGACCCAGTGGGTGGTTTTACAAGAAGAGCGCCGGCGAAGGATCTCCGTTGCCCACCACGAAGAGCTGAGTTGGTCGAACTTGAAGACCGTCCTCCGAGGCGAGGATGACCTAAGTTACAGTGCGGCTAGGTATGCGTGTAAGATGGCAGACAATTTCGTTCTAAGCGAGGATAGCGTGCTTTACATCGTCGAAACAAACCGTCAGAGAGGGACGGCAAACGAGAGAAGACGACGATGCGTCTAGTAGTACCCTCAACGATGATTCAGGAAGTATTGCAGACCTGTCACGACTCGTTGGAAAGAGGCCACCAGGATATCGGTCGGACGTACCACCGAGCCAAACTGGAATATTATTGGATCGGACTATATGCGGACGTCGAACGGCATGTGTTGTCCTGCCCGGACTGCAGCTCGAGTAAAAGCCGATCCCAGCTCCGAGGTTACTCCCCAGGAAACTTCTTGGCGGAAAGACCGTTCTAGTTGGTGTCAATGGATTGCGTTATACCGCTACCGAAGTCTCGGCGGGGAAACACCGCGTTGCTGCTGTTACAGTGATCGTTCACCGGATTCGTCATTGGTAAAGCTATGTCAGATACTACTGCTCTGAAGGTGGCGCAAGCTTTCGAGGAATGTGTTTACCGAAGGTTCGGAGCACCGACGCTGATCCGACACGACCAAGACTTCATGAGCGAGGTTTTCCAGGCCTACGCGGAAATGATGCAGTCCAGGTCAAGGGCGCTCGTTTCGTTCTCGATCTCGCTTGTCGTCTGGTCGTTACCGTTACGTAATCCAGTATGTCCCTCACGAAGTCGAAAAAGATTTGTTGCGAGGGGTTCCGTGGGTCACTTGAGCTTGAGCTCAGCTGACTGCTGGCTTCTCTGCGCTTTTGGCGTTTACCGAGGCGTCTGCTGAGCCGTCTTCACAGGGTTCATAGATGACGTCTCCAATTTGGTTGACAAATTCCGATTTTCTGGTCTCGGTCGATACCACACTGGATTTCTTACTTCTGAGAGCCTCGCTCGCCAGCGAGTCTGCCGCGGCATTGAATTCTCTAACCACATGCAAGTATTTCACTGACCGAAAATTGGCTGTGAGCGTTCGGTGATATTTAAGCTAAGCCAGCAGGGATTCCTTCCGGCAGGCCATCACCACTGGGGACTGCTAGATTTCGAGTCTCGAGTCTCCACGATAACTAAATGCTCGGCTCCGTGTTTGAGTGCAGCTGAGACGCCGTTGTTCATGCCGGCGTACTCAGCGAGGTTGACCGTGGTGGCCTCAAGATAAGCACTCGCAGCCGCCACTACGTTCCAGTCAGGTAATTTCCACAGAATCCACGAGCAACTGCCGTAGTCTCCGTTCTTCTCGGTCTTGGCTGATCCGTCGAATGACACGACAAAGCCGTCATGAGACCTCGGTAGGCATGCATACAGCAAGTGAGGGTCCGTACGGGCTGTCGATGACCCTTTCGTAGGCGGCGCCACACGGTCGAGCGAGTCTTCCAGTTCGACGAAGCTAGTCATGCCCGTCTGTAGGAGCTGGGCGAACGTGCAATCGCGTTCCCTCACTCGGTTGACTTTTATGTGTCACGGGGACAACATCACCGCGAAGTGCGTAGCCCGACCGAACAATATCTTCGACTTGTGCGCCAACTCTAATGTTGAGAACCTGGTATACACGTGTATGATATGATCGACGAGTTGAGTGTAACATAGTTTCAGCAATAGCAGAAGCGCTAACACCTCCTTCTCGGCTGGGTGATAATTCATCTCTGCGTCCTTCAGGACGCGTCGACAAACCGCACCGGGTGCGACATATCGTCATGGTATTGATTCAGAGTGGAGCTCAGTGTCCACTCGTTCGCAAACAACATGACATGCACCTCGTTCCCTCGGTTCAAGAGCCGAAGGATCGGCGCTTCACCAACCTTTTGTTGTAGTACCGCGAAGCTTCGCTGGGCTGACCAGAGGTTGCCACTTGGCGTGAAGTCTGCGTCCCTCAGTTGATACAAGGCGGCCCAATACACAGCGAGGTCTTGGATGAACCGACTATAGAAGTTCAGTGCACCAAGGAACGACTGCATGCCTCTATTCGAGGACGGGAACGGTAGCTCGGTCACTGCCTTCAGCTTCTTAGGGTCGGCTCGAATGCCTTCGTGCGACCGGAAGTCCACCCGCGCTTGAACAAAAACTCTTCGTGAAACTTACGCTAATTCGACACTTGGCGAATCACTGGTGCAAACGATCCCGCGTCTCCAGACATGTGTCGTAGGTCTCGGACCCGAAGCAAATCTCATCAGCAAACGATCGCCGATCAAATATCGGCACCAACGAGGATTCATCCGATTCCCCGGTGGAGAACATGTCCGCGATAGGACTGTTTACTAGCTGGTTTACAGCGTCCAATATGACAGAGAATTTTCGGTCAGCGTCGAACTTAGTCGGAAAGGCTACCGCCGGATCGGGCAGTCGTGAGCAGGCGTCGGTCACCCCTGCCTCATCCTTGGCCTCGGCAGCTTGCATCAGTTCCGAGAAGTGCCGCCAACCACCCTTGTGCTTTACGAAACCACAGACCATTGTCGACCACTCGATGATAAATCATCGGAGCATTCTTCAACCCGAATGGCATCCGCAACCATTCGAAGTGCCCCAGCCCAAAGAAGAACGCCGAGACGTTTCGAGCTCACATCGTCATCATAATAGACCAGAACCCACTGGCCGAGTCTAGCGAGCAGAACCAGAGGTAGGCCTCCAGATCCTTCAGCAGGTCATCGACGTAATTCGTACAGCTTCGGCATGTACCGTAGCGCTACTGTGATGTAGTGCGTTGGAAAAGATGGATGGAATGCGACGTCGAGAATACGTCACCGTCGGGAGCCCTTCAGGGCACATGAAAAGTATACCCACGAGTGGAGTCGTACTTGCCCGGGGTACCAAGATACTGCTGAAGAGTGATGGTCGACGATCGACGTTCGACGTTCATACTTAACGTCGAACTTCAACGAACGCATCACGGGGAGCGTAAACAAGATTGTGGGCACGCAAGGAAGACAGCCAGTCATCCGATGATGTGTGGACAAAATATGAGTCGAAAATCGCACGAAGTGGGTGTAGTCAGCACGGAGTGTAGGAAGATTGTAAATCAGTCACGAATTAGCAACCAAGAGCTCATGGCAAATCAACCTTCTTTGGACACTAAGTGTTTCCGTCGTCTGCTTCTGTGAAGTTCTCGACGTTCTTCAGTAGATCGAGGGAGACTCGCCGTGGTCTCAACCCAACCCATGTCTGACAGGAAGATACCTTAAACTCAAGTCCCGCGAGGGCAGGTATAGCAACAAAGTCCCGCAAGGGCAGGAATAGCAACTCGTCGGCAACGACAACCAAGAAATAGCAACTCGTCGGCAACGACAATCAAGGAATAGCGGCTCGTCGACCAAGACGACCAAGGAATAGCAGCTCGTCGACCCCTACAGCCAAGGCAAAGCAAAGCAACCCTCTACGGAGAAGAAGTCACGTCTATTACAGAGACGCTTCGACTTACAAGACTCGACGTTCGCAGTGAAGGTTTCCACGCAGACGTCGCCTCGCAGATGACTCTAGCATCGAACGCTTGAACTCCCCGTCCAACGAAATCACGTTAGTCAAGACCCCGGAATTCAGCGCACCGCACGCGACGTACAGTGTGTGAAGTGCGCTTTGAGGGTAGATCGAGCCCTCCAGAACGCAATTTCCCGAGAGCCCCCTTCACCACAATGTTGCCGCGACCCGGGACTACTGGTTCTGATGATGGGATTCAAGTAATACTAGAGCCCGAAGCACGAGCTCCGACGACTCAAGGATCGTCGCCGGAAACCCAGCTCGCAATGAGATCCGACCCGCCACAGACTCCCGAAAGAGTGTCTGTGGTCCCCGACATCAAGGTCGAGGTGAAGGAGGAGTACGAAGAAAAGTACCCAATTCCCTAAAAGGCTGCCCCGGGAGCCACCACGGGCTCTGCTACCAAGCAGAGTCCGCCTTGGTTATCGACGGAAAGCCGTTCGTCGAAAGATGGCCCGGTGTCCCACCAGACACCAAAGAAAACACGTAAGAAGACCATGCCTATTAAAACGCCTGAGTCGGAAGATGAAGTCCTGGCGAAGCTTCGAGCTCCGCGACCCGAACTAACGGCCAGCCTGGTTCATGAGTTTGGGTTTCAAGAACTCACTCGACGTCTGCAAGAAGATCCAGTGTTGAGCACCCTCGACGTACCGTTAGATGCTCGTCTAAGTGGGCCAGTGGCTGTACCCCAGCTCCACGAGGTCTTCACAACGCTGGAGGCCGTGAGGAAGTTGCTTGCCATGTTACATGAGGCAGACCTGGAAGTCCGATCGCAAGATCTCACATCGTTGGCATCGTTCGATGTTGAGGTGGTACTGAACTCGACTCGCCGTTTGTTTCATACCCTGGGCGAACTCGTGGGAATGAAGATGAGACGTGAACCTGCACCACGTCGAGCTGCGTCGCCG
The DNA here is from genome assembly GCA_012656075.1 of Phytophthora hibernalis. Taxonomy (NCBI): domain Eukaryota; phylum Oomycota; class Peronosporomycetes; order Peronosporales; family Peronosporaceae; genus Phytophthora; species Phytophthora hibernalis. The sequence continues at coordinate 1,642,960 of JAAKBF010000324.1, forward strand.
ACTGGTCGACCGAAGGCCCACGGAAGCTCCTCGGGATCTTCCCGCTATCGCTCGGTGTCCTCGATCGTCGACGAATCCGAAAGCGACGCAAGTGTGCCAGAGAGGATGACGTTTGCTCCTGAAGCAACCCCGTTCAAACCAGCGATGGCTGTAGCACCGGCGCTTCCTCGACGGCCCAGCCCGAAGTGCGGGCGAACCCGCCCTCCGTCGAACGAGCCCAGTACGCCATCATTGAATGTGCCTAGTTACCAGGCGCACATGTTCCAGCAAGCTATGAAAGCTCGCGAGAGGAATGGCGGGTCTGTCCCCACCGGCGCCTCCGGTTCCTGTGATGACGGTCTCGGAGGTGTCCATGACAAGGGCATCCAGCCTCGACGTATCAATGAGGTCAGCCAGTCCGAGGGCCACACCACAGACCGCTTACTCGGCCGACGATCCTGACGATTTCTTCGATCTAGGAACTGAGACGAGGGAGAGGTCACACCCGGAATTGGTGTCGACAAACGCGTCCGGAGGGTCTATGACCCGTATCCGCATCTCCGCGACATCTGATCTCAAGGGTTTAGCGGACGTGACGCCACCGAAGAAAAGTCACACACATGGCTCAACAAGTTGCAGTCGGCTGCGAAGCGAGACGGCATGTCACCTTCGGATATGTGTCTACTGTTGAATGACCTGATCACGGGACCTGCACGGCAATGGTATCTTCAATTGAGTCGTGACATCCGAACGTCGTGGAACGAACTGTCCTCGCAATTTCAATACCAGTACTGTGGTAAGAGAGTCTCCGTCGCACAAAAGTATTATCATGCCACGAAGCGATCGGATGAACATCCCCTAGAGTACTTGCATCGATTGGACGTTGCAGGAATCTGGGCCAAGATGAAAGTCAAGGATGGTACGGCTACTGATCGTCGAGAACACGTCGAACACTTCATCGACACTCTGGGTTTCAACGAACAAGCGTTGGCCGATGAACTCATTTTGTTGAGGATTGAGGATGCAGAAGCACTCGAATTAGTGCTTCGTTCTCGTCAACGAAGCCGTGACCGACATGGAAAGGTTGTGTGTAACCCATCAAAATTCCGAGCGAAGAATCCACCGCCCGCCAAAGCTGTCAATTTGCTACGAGCACAGGGGATGACGGAGTGGACGAATACCCGATGGTCACGCAACTCGATGGCGAACGTCAAGATGAGCCGGCGAAAGTCGCAGCTGTAGCCCTGCGGAAACAACGAGGAGCTCTCGACGGAAACCCGTCCGAAGCCCCATGCACGCACTGTGGGCTCACGTTGCACAAAAGCGATGACTGCTGGACGATCATGACGTGCAGCCACTGGCACCCTCGGATCGCTGTCTGAAGTCGTGCAAAATATGTGGCGAGATGCATGAGACTGGGGTGTGCCGTTTTGAAGAATTCTTCAACGCGATGCGGCAGTGGTATGTGCCACAACGCTACGCCGGAATGATCCGCCCGATGCGGAAAAGATGTTAAACTATATCGCTCACTGGTTTGAATCCAGTACGAGACGAGCGATCAGTAAACATTTATGCATATGTCGGTACTACGTCGAGGACAAAAGTTAGTGGAAATACGGCAATAGTCCAAGATAATATACCGGGTGCACGTACGTCGAAAGTAATGAGTGTCAAAGCTTCCTGATACCGATAGTTTAGCAGAGCGGCGGTTGTCGCTGTGGTGAACTTGTGGCCTGGGGAGAAGCGTGGATATTGGAAGACGCACACTCCGGCAAATTCTTCAGCCAAGCGAAAGTGGTCGGCAAGGTCGACGATAACCGCGCAATCTTGATGTTCGATTCAGGAGCCGAATGGACACCGCCTTTCCCCGTAAGGTAGGCTGTGACCGACGAAACCATGACCAAAGATTGTGTGGGGTTGGAGATACGCCGTATGAAATTGTGGGTCGAGCGACGATTAAGATCACCTTGGCCGGAAACTTGGTGTTTCGATTTAACGTCTGGGTTGATCTACCAGGACAAGACGTGTTGTTAGGAATGAATTTTATGATCCCAGAGGGCATCCGTGTGGACGCAGGAGATGGGTGAATATGCTTACCAGACAAGTGCGCATCCGCATGCTGAGACGGCGAGAGTTTTTCAGCGCCAAACGTGGACCGATATGTTTTTCGACGCCGCTCTGGATCGAGGTCGGTCAGTCGTGCGACGTACCTACGCACCTGGACCACAAGGCAAATCAACAGCTCTGGGTTAGCCGGGGAAAGGGATGGATACCCACGGTGTTGGAAAATCGAGGCGGAAAACCAAGGTACACCAACATCAGTGATCGATCAGTGACGGTGGACATGTTGAACAAGCTGGGCGTGTGGATGGGCGATAATATCGTTCCTCGAGACTACGGTTTTGTCACGACGAAATCCAACCGGTACGCGGAGTGGCAAAATCTAGTGTTTGGTGCAACCCGCGAATTCGACGAAGCACCGATCGTCGAGGAAGACAATTCCCCTTGGTGCAACATGTAGAATACCCCACTCCAACTGCGATACTGAGTCGGACCTCAGCCGAGGGGGCTGAACCTCAGGAGGCCGAAGAGCCGCCTCGCGTGCCGATCGTCGCAGCAGTAGAAGTCCGAGATTCGACCAGCCAACAACAGCCAAAGACATTTCCGCCGAAGGAGCTCCGCTATCCGACATCAGCGAGGAGTCGTGCAGAATTGCTCTGCGTCGGAAGCACCGGAGCCACCGTCGGTCCCTGCAGACTCGACGTCGACGCCCATCGACGATGCGGTTTGTTACCACGAAGGAAGCGATCTCTTTGCAGAAGATGTGGAGCAGGAAATGGCGGTATTACCAGAGGTGCCAATGTCTCTGACTCAGAAGTGAAGATCGAAGACTTGAAGGTCGGCATGCCCGATAATGTCCCGTCCGAGATTGGCATTCGAGAGCAGGAACGATTACGTCGAATCATCTGGAAGAAGAAGCATTTGATGGTGGGAAAAGGAAACGCGTTGACTCCTGCAGCTGTCGGCGTGGAATGTGATATCGACGTTGGAAACCCAAGCCGGTGGCTCAACGTTGCCGAAAGGTTCCACCACGATTCCGCGAGAAGGTATTCGAGCTTATCAAAGGCTTGCTGAGTTCGAAACTGATCAGCCGTCGACGTCTCCGTGGGCCTCCCCAATCGTCGTCCAAAAGAATGGCGTCGACATCAGGATTTGCATCGACTATCGAATGGTCAACGGACTCACGCAGCTGATGATTTATCCGATGCCGTTGGTCGACGACCTCCTCGAAGGACTCGATGCGATTCTCTGGTATTGCTCTCTCGACATGGAGAGTGGGTTTCGCGTTGTTCAAATGACAGACAGAGCCCGTATCATTTCCGAATTTATCACGTCGTTCGGTCTGTTAGAGTGGCTTCGCATGCCATTCGGTCTACGAAACGCTCCACAGCTCTACCAACGTCCCATCGACAACGCGCTCTATGGTTTTTGAGACTAAGTCGGCAGGATTCACGTCTGACGTGTTAAACCGTCATGGACCGGAGAGTGAAGATCGAAGTCAGATATAGGGCGTCGATCCTATATCGATGATATCCTTGTGGGTGGATGACCTGTACATTAAGGTCGAAAATTTGATCGCTGCATGCGACCAGTGGAATCTCTCCATAAGTGTGGAGAAGAGAAGCTGGGGTATGTCGAAGGTCGACTACTTGGGCCACTCGGTGTCGAACCTAGGTCTGGAGGCCAAACCGAAGAACTTGGAGGCACTGTCATCTCTCGTTTTTCCCGCACGTTGAAAGCACTCCAGTCGTTCTTGTGCAGTCTTAACCACTATCATCGATTTATCGCAGACTTCGCCATATATGCGACAGCCTGTCGGAGGGAGACTTCGAACGTTGAGCCCCAGAATACGACTCAGAGAAATGGAAGCACGCCGAAGAAGCGTTTCGTCAACTGAAGTTGAAAATTGCCGACACCCCATTGTTGCGCCATTACAGCCCGGAACTGGAACCAGTGATCATTGTGTACGCAAGTGACTGGACCATCTCTGCCGTTCTCACTCAACGACATGAGGACGTCTACACTCCAGTGAAATTCACCAATCGCACATTGAAGCCGAACGAACTCAAGTATGACCTCGTTGAGAAAGAGGCTCTGGCGTTGCTGAGAGCACTGACTAGCTGTTTCACGATGCTAGCAGGAGGTAAGATCCGAGTGCTGACTCGATATACGACGCTGGCCTGGATTTTCCGAGAGAATAACCCGCAGGACGCCTGTCTCAGTGGTCCGCTCTATTATCGCCAAGGGCCTCCAAATCGATCGATCGACTCATGGGGAAGAAGATATCCTGGGCGTGTTAGCAAACTCCGCGAGCTTCTGTTGGCGCAGCTTCGAAAGCCATCGCTCCTCGTCGTCAACCCAAGAGAGCGATGTCGATCCCTCGACCAACTGTAAGTGTTGGAGAAGAGGTGCAAGTGATCAGCTTCGACGGGTCCGCGAAGGCGAAACGTGAAGGGGGCGCATTTGGTGCCATTGTCTGAAAGTTGCCAGGTTGGAAGATCGAGAAGGCCGCTCGGGATACGACGTAGACTTAACAGTCAACGAAGCGGAATATCGAGGACTGCTGCTGGCGCTAGATCGCTTGGAAGGATTCGACGTGCGACGCATAATCGTGTGCGGTGACTCGAACCTCGCGATTCGTCAACTGCGCGACGAAATGGACTGCAAGGCGTTAGGATTCGCAGCTGCTTCGGAAGAAATGCTGGGATAAGCTGAAGACGCTTCCGAAGGTAGACCTGTGCCGCGTCCGTCGAGACTGGAACGCAAGCGCGGATTTGATAGCCGGACAAGCACTACAACGTCAAGCGGGAATACCGATCTCCGAAGAACAGACTCTAGCTGACCTGACCACGTTGAATCGACTTGGAGAGATCATTGATCCGATGTTCGACGAAAGTGCGGGCGGCGAATTACCGCCGATCATGCCGGTGACGACTAGGTCGGGAGCCCGACGCGAAATTACTCAGCCGGATAGTGAAGAGAACCCACCCGGCGAAGATCGACGGGATACATCGACGCCGGAAGTGCTCAACGAAAGTGTTGTAAAACGTATCCGTATGGACCGTATCCGAAAGGCCCAAGACGAAGAGCTGTGGATCCATAATTTGAAGCAATTTGTCAGGGCGACGTAACGGGAATGACGCGAGACGCAAGTAACTGCAGTAAGCTGGCGCATCAGTATGAAGAAGACGAGAACAATCTGCTCTTCTACCACGCCAAAGGAGATAAGTCCGCCGAAGATCGAAATGCAGTAATGAAGCTCGTTGTCCCGGAAGCTCTGAGACACGACGTACTGCACCAATATCACGCCAGCCTCGAAGGTGGACATCAAGGAATCGGACGTACTTATCATCGAATACGCCAACATTTCCACTGGCCGGGACTGTACAAAAGCGTTTAACGTTATGTCAGGAGAGTGTACCGATTGCGAGACCGGAAAGGGTCGACCCACTATCAGGGACGAATCACCTGGGAATATCATTCGACGTATCCGTTCCAAGTCATTGCCATGGACCACATACGTCGTTGCCACCTTCGTTAAGGGTAATACCGAACTTCTGGTTTGGGTGGACTTGTTCACTGTTTCGTCGTTGCAAAAGCCAATTCGTCGAGAACCGCAAAAACCGTGGCGGAGTCCTACGAGGAATGCGTCTTTCGAGGTTCGGAGCGAGCGAGGCCATACGTCACGACCGAGAGCCCGGATTTATGTCGGACTTCTTCCGAGCGTTTAATCAGCTCATGGGTCAACGACAGCGGGCTACGCTTGCCTACCGACCACAAGCAAACGGGTCAGCAGAGCGTATGGTACAAACGATCACTCGAGCCATCAAGATGTACGTCGAAGACGAACACCAACGTGACTGGGATGAATACGCGGAGAGACTCACCTACTCGATGAACACGGCGTATGATCGCGTGAGAAAGAGACCCCATTCTTCTTAGTCCACGGCTGGGACCCCGCTCGACGATCGAAGCCTCACTCTCAGTGGGCAACACGCGACGCCAGGACTCACAGCCGCGCCGGTGGCGCTTCCACATCCAGAAACACTATATGCATGCGCGGCAGGCGGCGGACCTATTACGAGATGCCATAGCTGAAAGGGCGGAGACTCACAACGAAACGGTGACCGAAACCACCATCGACGAGGCGCGCAGGTCTGGTTATTCCTGAAGAGTGAAGCCGAGCTACGCGAAGAAGCTCGCCCACCAGTGGCACGGACCTTTCAGAGTGCAAGAGATGGTGAGTAGTTACGCAGTAAAGTTGGAAATCGCCGGTACGCCGTACCAGCTGTACCCTGTGGTACATATCTGAAGCTGAAACCAGTGCGACAATATCCGACACGTCCGACAATAGATCTGCGGATGCCGCAGGAAGATCGTCTTGACTTCGATGAAGAAATGCTGCCCGAGGACAAAAGTTGCTAGGAGAAGAGTGTTTGAGGTCGAGGCTATTCTCGACGTACGAACTGGACGTCGAACCCGATATGGACGAGCGCTGCGCGAGTACTTGGTACGCTGGAAAGGATATGAAGAGACCACGTGGTTCGACGAAGCTGACTTGAACTGCGGAGGGTTACTCTACGATTTTGCTCGACGCAGGATGGGTGAACATCGGTTCGAAGCGTTGCAATCGAGCGAACCGATGAGTGCCGAGTAAGCATGGCAATGGTGGGAAACGGATCTCACCAGGATTAAAGGTATCGCAGGATGGCTGCGTTAATAGGAGGAAGAGTGATACAGGAACAGGCCCTGCATCAACAATGGAAGAAACACCAACGGGAAGGCCGTTGGTATATCGAAGGAGGAAGGGAATGCGTATGTACATGTGAAGGTGACCAAGGTCGAGGACAAACATTCCAGAAGTGGTTCGCCTAATGCGGAATGGGCGTTGTGAATCGACATCCTGGTGAACCCATCTTCATGACGTTCTCATCCCGTAACCGCACGAAATGGTTTCCAGTTGGCGGAGTTACCACTATCGATGATTGCCCGGAGGACTCAGCGTATTTGCTGCGGTCAGTGCGTGTAGTCGACAAAGCGGAGCCTTGGCGCATTTTCTTTCACCGCACGCGAGCTGACCACCTCGTAGCCCAACATATTGCACGTCTGGAAACCAGTTCATCCAAACGGCCGAGTAGCGGCGCTGCTTCGAAGTCGTTTCTTCATTCGTAATGTCGATTTTCTCCATTTTGCCTTCTTCTTGAAGTTTGCAGTCTGCTCGAAGTTGACCTTGGCACGCGAGCGACGATCCGACATGACACTCAAGAGATCCTGCAGGTACTCAGAAGGCTTCTCCCCACGGGGAATGTATGAGTGCCCTCCAGTACACTTTATACCACTTCTTCAGGTGGACGTTGTAAACCCTGATCAACGTTGCGAAATCGACATCCCCAACGGCGAAAGTCAGCGAGGGCGGCAGTTTCCGCAGCTTCAGCCAGGGTTTTTGGAGTACGTCTTTGGATTTGGACATCCGTCAACAGGGCCTCGTTGTGCGTCGACTTAGGCGTACCCTTACGTCGTTTGGCTGGATGAATCCAACCTGAAGCAAGTGGAGGTGGAAATATCACACGAATCTCGTCGACGTGACCGTCGCGAAGAGCAGTGCGCGCAAGACAGCTCCATCCCAAGGACGAACATCCGTGCTGCCCAAGGAAGTCAAAGCTCTGGTAGGAGGTGGTAGGACGAGGGCAAAGAAGGGCTGAATCGCATTCATGGTCGGACGAACTCCATCATCTTCTTCATCGTCGGCGGCGTTGTTGTTGGGGTGGAATCGTCATCTGAATCGCTGTCAGAATCACTCGATGATGAAACCTCGTCACCGCTATCGTCACCGGAGCTGAAGCCGGACGCGTGACGCTGCCGGTTAGGATGAAGAGGCCGATGCGGGAGTAGATGAATCGGGTGTCGACGATGAAGGATCCGGGTATGGACCAGTAACACCGGGGATATTTTTG